>JAOVVA010000052.1:5822649-5848640 GCA_028565275.1 Leiocassis micropogon | reverse complement strand
GTGAGTGAGTGAGTGGGTGGGTGGGTGAGTGAGTGAGTGGGTGATTGAGTGAGTGGGTGGGTGGGTGAGTGAGTGGGTGAGTGAGTGAGTGGGTGAGTGGGTGAGTGAGTGGTTGAGTGGGTGGGTGAGTGAGTGAGTGGGTGAGTGAGTGGGTGAGTGAGTGGGTGAGTGGGTGGGTAATTAGCGAGCAGTACTTAGCATGTTAATTGGCTCCAAATTTGTGTTTTAAGTTGCTGCACTGAAAAACAAAACAACAAAAACCCATCAAATTTATATACAATTATAATTTGCATAATTATTAGTTTAATTAACTGCTGTTGTTTTAAATGTTATTTAAACGTATTTGTGTGGTAAGTAATATAATCCTGTACATTACACATTAAACACAAATTCTGTAACACTGAGGAATATGACCTAATTATTTAAGATATTGTTATAAATGTGTAAGGAATTTAAAATTGAAGAATAAGTAAAAGGTTTAATTAGTATGGATTTAAAGTATATTTAACGATAAAGTATAGTATAAAATTTAAATAAAACTGTGTTTACGCTTCAACTTACAGTAATTTTTTATGTCAATTTATTATTTTGCATTGTGTGTAATTTAATTAGTTTCTCTTTTTATTTGTTTGTTTATATTTTAGGATCTTTTTGTTTGATTGCTTGTCTTTATGGAGAATCAGACTTAGGGGCGTTCAGGTCAAAACTGGACTTTTGATTGTACAGAATAACAGAACTCAGTTCTGAGAATAAAACTCCCTTTATTTCTCTATATAATCCCCTGCTACACTAATGCACTTATCCCAGTGTTTCACTAGAGCTTGGACACCATCAAGGAAGAAAGTTTTCTCAGTATGCCAGAGCCATGAAATGCCGGCCTCCCAGGAACCCCTTTATCGGCCCAATAATGTAGAAATGCTAAGTTGGTGACAAGTTTATCTGTCGATCAAGCGTTCCACTCGCGGAATGCTCACGGTAGCGACTGCAGTGGGATGTACAGGGTTCTTTAAAATGTTTACACGGTTCAAATGTTTTGCTGTGGCTAGTTATTGAGTCTCATCACCGTACTGCACTTGTAGTCTTCTTTGTTTGTGTTTTTTAGTAAATGTTAATCGTCTTCGTTCATGAGAAATTTCAGCATGCACACTCGTCCTGGTTACGCCCCTTGGATATAGATATATTTTACTGTTTATCTCATTGATCCAAACAGACATGTCCACACACACACACACACACACATATTAAAATTCCAGACAAGTTAAGTGGTCCAAACTTTAATAAACTAAATCAGGAGGAGGAGGATGTGACGACGCAGATTTTTAATGTAAAAACTGGCAGCCATCACCCAGAATGCTGTGTAAAAAGTCACGTCACTTATGACTTTACATATTTGGAACACGTACAGAGATAGTTCGGAATATATTCATATATGTATTTTGCATTTGCAGACTTTTTTTTTGTTTTGTTTGTTTTGTTTTAATCTAGACCAGCCAGATACAATCCAGATGACGATCGTTCAGTCCTTTCTCTGATTTTCATCTTGACATAGTCCATCCTGGCTGGAAGAGTCCATGGGAATTCCCAGGCTTGTTGTGTTTTTTATTTTTTCTTTTGTTTTCCTTTTTCTAATAAATGCAATTGGTGTCTGTACGAATTATTAATATTGTTTTCCTTTTTTTTTTTTTTTTAATCCATCTGCGTCGTATAGACTGGTCTGATGCATGTCTGGTGTTCTGTATCTCGTGTCTTCTGTGCATTAAGCCGTCTGAAGCGATCGACACACGTGAGCACTCACGCTGATGTTGGTCGCTTGTCATCATCGTCTTCATCGTTTATGTTTGTGAAGTATAGCAAAGAAAATAGAGCAGTCACATACTGTATCCACCAACCTCTCGCCGTGGCATCACATAGAAAAATAAGCGTTAAACAAATGGATGGATGTCATGTATGAATTCTGGATGGACATGTAGCAGCACATCTTCCATAGGTACATGTTCAGGAATAAGGCACCGCTGCATTATGGGAAAGGGCATGGCAACCGTTTCTTTCTCTTTCTTTCTGTGTCTGAATCAGAATGGAGCCAGAGCGTGCTTTTTCAATGAAAACACTGAACATGGACAACACGGGACACATGTGGGGAAAAAAACTAACATGTATGCGTGTGTGCGTGTGTGTGTTTGTGTTTCAAGATCCCAAAATCTGAAACTTTATTTCCATCAGTTATCAAAATGAAAAACGCCAATAGCACCAACGTATAAACCTAGAATCTGTTTCCAAATTGAATTATTTTTACACTGCATGTTTAATCCAAACAGCATCACTTTGGTAAATTTTCTTCTTTTTTTCTGACATAAACTCTTTTTATTTCTTCTAGAGCAATGCATGATGTCATCACACCTGCCGACCTTCATCTTTAAGATCTTCTTTGTTTTCTAAAAAAAATGGTAAATAAACAATCGGTATCTCAATACAGTAATCTTTCACAATGCCTCGAGATTCTTACTTGCGAGACGCGTTGATGATGATGTACAGTAAAGTTCTTAGTTCATTAATCTGAAATAAAGTCTATTAATGTTTGTCTAATTTTGCTAACATTAAAGAAAACAAAACAAAACAAAAAACTATATTTGACCTACAACAACAATAATTAAAAGTGAAAACAGAAAACAGCGATTGCGCTAATGCATTTTGTTGGCCACGGTCGCTGGATTCTACGAAGGACTTGTTGGTACAGTTGGTAGGTCTGTTTTAAGTCTGTTTCATCACGCACGCGTTTGACTCCTCCTATTTCTGAGCCACATACAGTAAAAATCCCCTCCAGATGCACTACTCTGGTAAATAAATGCATCTAGTTAATAAAATACAAAATTACGTTTACAAAAAATTTGATCGGGTGATGTCTGTAATCTGACCCGAGCATTGGAAATCCACAAAACTGCTAATCGACCCTATTGCCACTTATAGTGATGTAAAATGGGCGGGGCAACAAAGCGATGCAACAAAGTTGAGCGAAGTGTAAGACTTGTTTTTGTTCCTCATAACCAAACCTACTCTGAAATCCTGAGCCGATGGATAAGACTCGCTTCACGGCTAAAAGCTTCAAGTGTTTGAACACCGTATCAGTGTTTGTTTTGTTTTCTTGTACATCGAACCATCTAAGCCTATTTCTGACGTTCACTCTGACGCTACGAGACAGTGTTGCATTTCACGGATGAGTTTTCAACACAAGCACGTCCTTTCTGAATTACTGTTTTCAGTGAAAGGATGTGGGATTTGTGATCAAATGTGTTATTTTTATCCATTATCAAGCTAGCTTGTGTGGATATCACTCTAAAACCATGGCAACTAGCAGTAAAGTAAACGTAGCAAGTCCTGCGAGGTAGCAGTGGTGTGGGATTTGACTGACACAAGGTGGAAAATGGCTCCCGGTGTGCAGTGTGCGCCTGGAGGGAATTTTCATACGGTTCAGGAATCAGTGGAGAACACAAATGACACAAAACCGAACTGGTGTTGCACTACCAGTGTGTATTGGGACCTGACAAAAAAAAAAGAAGTCATGGCAGCAGAGCAGTTTTTGCCATTTTGACAGAAGCTAGTCACATTGCTTAACATGAGAGTGCATGACGAATTTACTCCTTCATTAAGGGTTCCTCCTCTTTCCTGGTCAAGGTCACAGTATTTTTCAGTAAACTGTGGGCGCAGATGAGTCAAGAGTGTCATTGAGGTCAAGAGTGGGCACTAATGGGAGTGTAACAAATTAAGTCGAACTGAATTCACCTGTGATAACTGATGAAATAAAGACGGTAGCTAGTAATGCGCTTGGAGTTTGGGACCGCAACGCGTACGTCTTAGTTCACACCGTGCTCTCAAGCATCCACTCAGTGCTGCTGCTAAACGTGATGCGGCGTTCTGTCGGAGGCGAGACATCGAGCTGTGAGCTGGATTTGTGGCGGCGGGCTCGGGCCCGTCTCGGATAGCTGTGGCTCTGGAAGAGCGTATAGTCCCCGTCGAAGGAGAAGCGGTGCCTCGCCCTCGCTAGCTCACTGGGCAGCAACCCAATGGCTGCCGGCGTCCGCTTCCTGTCCCTGTCGCTTGTGCTTGTGCCCATGGGGCAAAGCGACATAGTGGAGCCTGTCAGGCTGCTGTCCGTCTGGGCATCGTCTGACGGCGGGCCTCCTAAACTTGCCCTGCGGGATGGTGGAATGGGTGGAGCAGGTACGAGAGATAAAACCGCCACCTCTGAGTTAACCGGAGGAGACGGTACTTTCGCTTCCTCCTGAGTCTCATTCTCAAGGCTAAGCAGCGCAATAGCATGGCAATCAGTACCGACTGGAGACTCGCCAGCTTGCTCCTGTTTCTTCGATGCCCCACGACTCGACTGGTGAATGCTTCCAGATGTTCCACCTTTGATTTTGGACACATCTGCCGTGCCGTACGCCTTGTATCGGATCATCAGGATGACGATGAAGACAAGCACAGAGGCCACGATGACTCCGCCGATGATGATTATCATGGTGCCACCAAGGAACTGCGCTTGAGCAAACTGGCATTGGCCGGTCTCAGGGGCAGTGCGAAAGTGGACGCAGCCCACAACACGTGTGGCAGTGAGGGACGTGATCCCATCATCGTACACGGCAAGAACACACAACTCGTACTCGCGTCCCGCCGCCAGGTCGTTGATTCGGAACGTCTTGCTCTCTGAGGGAATCATCCTACAGTCAGGGAGGAAACAAGAAAGACAGAGTAAGGACAGAAAGTCGGATTAGAAATAAATTGTGAGTAGAAACACATTTTAAAATTTGATTATGATGCAAATGCAGAAATCAGGAGATCTGATATTAATACAAATGTACCTACTGTATATACTGTAGTTTTTATTTCCTTTCCTCTCTTTGGAACTAAATGACCCTATTTTGTTCCCAATTATTCATATTCTTAAACTGAGTACACATGAATCTCTGGAAAAGTCTGAAGGAGGGAGGGGCCACTGTCCTGATTGCAGGGCTGATGTCCTGATGATAAGGTCGGAAGCTATGCATGGAGGTCACATGCTATCCACTAGAACAATGAAATGCGTTGTGTGGATATGAGCTATGAGGACATGAGCTTGTTTGTACAAAAATGGAAATGAAGGGATAAGCTTCAAGGCTGGGCAGTGGCAGGGTTAGATTTCAACCTGACTTTTTCACAGAATGAGTAGTACATGGCTGGACAAGTGATAACCTGATGAGAACACAGGTAGAGCTCTGCTATCAAATCGGATGTGACATATTTTCAGTCCATTCAAGTTCAGTAAGAGCTTTATCCTAGTTAGAATCTGGGAACATTGGATATGAAGCAGAAAGACACCCACTGGTCCATCACAGGACAGCATGCACTCTCATATTTACACCTCGGGGCAATTCAGCATGGCCAGTCCCTATTTTGGGAGGTGGGAGGAAACCGGATGTTCCACAAGGAAACATTTGAAACTCCTCTCTGGCACAAACCTGAGCAAAACAGAGATGCTGTAGGATGCCAGTGTAATGTGCTGGATATAAATTAGAATCTTGAGTTGGAAATCATATTTGTCTTTTTGCCAAAGCGTTAACACCAGCTCAGTGCAAATAAAAGCTTGCGCTCGATTTCGACTCTATGTAGGCTGCTTATATGCTACAGCGTCCTCCTACATGGTTTGGCATTACTTCAAGTCAGTACGACCTCTCCTACACAGTCTCGGCCACACTTTTTCCATACGCCTATCGCCTTTAAAATCGCCTGAACTTTCCCATGCAGGGTTCTTCTTTTAGCAGCGAGTGCGTTTTCATCAGTGTACACGGCGACCTATTAGCCTGACCCCATTTCAAGATAAAAAACCTGGACCAGATCTTCACTTTTAACTGGACTTAAGTGCATCATCTCAATTATGTGTGGCATTTAACATGTGTCTTATGAGAAAGCACCAAGCCAAGCACGCCAATGGACGCAAATTATACCATGTTCTCATTTAATGCTAAAACCTATGTGGATTTTAATCTAAAAAACACGCTGCTTTTGTATTTGTTTTATTAAAGTCCACCTACAGGGAGACTCTTGATAAATTAGTTTTTTTTTTTTTTGTTCCACATTCACACATCGGCTAACACTTCATAACTGCCAATATTGAGATGCTGGTGATTAACACGCTCGTACATGAATTTCTGGCATTTCCGCCCACACACACTTTCCCAGCTTCCCAGCTCTCTGACATTTGGGCAAATTGTAAAGAAAAAAAAGATTTTGCTGCATCTTTCTGAGCTTTTAGAGAGAAAAAAAACTGGACTTTTCGGTTAATGAAAAGCTACACTATTTGCACATCATTCTGTTTTTTGTTTTTTTTTATCCCCTGTATGCTTTCATCCCAAAGAGTTTTTATTTTAGCACTTGTTTTAGTTTTTTTTAGCACTTGTTCGTAACGGGACACACGTGAGCAATTAAGGCTGTAAGATGTACTGTGTGACGGTGAGGCTGTGCTGCAAACTTCATCCATCAAGATAATGTTTATGACGCATCAATTTATTATTTCATGGTCCTTCACTTGTAAAACTGACTTTGGAATGTCATGGACCTCTCCGTTTACACATGTAAGGTGATACACAACAGGTAGGAATGACAGATGTTAGTTATTTTTCATATTTTTTCCATGAACTGCATTTATCAAATGTCTTTTCTTTGACTGTAGTAATGTTAATAAATAAAACTTTTTTGTTTAAACATATAGTTTTTAAATAATTGTTTAGCCGACTAATGACTTGAATAATATGCAACACCGTTTTAAAGACAACTTCAAGCTCTGCCCCTTTACATGTCTTATATTTAATGCTTGTCATTTTTTAAAAACTGTTTCTCTATATTGATTTTTTTCTTTTTCCAGACCCAAAAATGTTACTTTCCCAACGAAAGGCATTAATGAAATTTTTAAATAATAATGAAATAATGAAATGTTCATTCCTGTCCCCAATTAAAAACTAATTACATTAATAAATCCTCAAATTATTGATTATTGTTATTTCAGTATGGATTTAATTTTATACTGAAAAAAAAATGTTTGGGAAAAAAAGTGTATGAAATAATCTTGGGTTAAGAAAAAAATTTATGTATTCAATTTTCAAAAAACATATTTTGTATTAAAAAAGCTTTAAAAAGCATAATACATGAGCTCTATTTAAAAAGTTTTTTTTGGTTTTTTACAAAATACAAAAATGATTAAGAATGTAAAAAAAAATCACCTGTCAAAATTAATTATATCTGACATCTTTAAAAGCTTTACTGCTCTTTTAAACTCTTAATCATAAAATTAATTTAATGGGTAAATTATTATTATTATTATTATTATTATTATTATTATTATTATTATTATTATTGTTATTTTGCACATTTATGCAAGTCTAATTCAATGCAACTTTAAAAAATATTTTTTAAATAACAGTACAACAGGAACCAACTAGTAAATATTAACTTTACAATTATTAAATATTAATTTTATTGTTTAAAAATATTAAAACATTATTTTCTTTTCTTGTTCCATTTCTTGTCATGGAAATTAATTTTCATATTTTTTTCTTGAGAGTGATTTCACTTTCTAAATTTAAAAGAAATACGGTTTAATTTCAATGTATTCCTAAACAGAACAGACGTGTGCTTTAATCCAAATAGCTAAATTAAGTATGTTTATTGAGACTTAATTTACATGCAAAAAAGTCTCTGAATTGGCAATTAGAATTAATTGTGAAATCTATGTTTTTATTAAAATGTTTTTCTTTTTAAATAATTACTCTACAAATTCCGACTTTAATTATAGAATGTAAAACAAGCAATATTTTTAATATGATATTTGCTTGACACTTTTAAATCTGTGAGACGCTCATTATTTTAATGTTTAGATTCATTGCCTTGTTATATTTGTTAATTACAGACCAGTATTCTGTCATTTCATAAATCTGCCTCATTGTTTATAAAACCAGTCCACATAAAAAGTCTGTTTCGTCAAAAATCTGATGCTTTCCAGTAATTTTATGACTGTGGCATTTTAAGATGCTTGTTTTACATTGTTTTATGAGAAGCACGCTGCTTCCTTTTAAGCTTATTTTTTCTCCACACAGCAATTTCAGCTCTACTGAACCGGAGGCACTTTACTGTTTTCAAATCTTTCCATTTCATTTTATTTTTATTCATAAAATACACCAACCTGCATCACGTTCCAGCAGAAAGTCTCTGATTTGTGGTTAAGTTCGAGCCTTGCTAATGTTTAATCATGACATATTGTCTGATTTGTATCTGATCTAAGGTCACTCCAAGCAGCTAATGAGCCAAAACATTTGTGATTAATAGCTGCATGTCCTTAGCAAATTGATTTTTTTTCCCCCTGAAAATATTCCAAAGCAATGTATTTTCATTCTTTATGCAGTTAACCCTGTAGAAAATCCAGACACCAATAAATCTGACCCAGTGCATTTTGCTGAATCATGCACACTCTGGACATCATTTACTGCCTGCATAATCATCCCTGAGGTTTATAAAACATTGCAGCACAATCGCTCCGATCTACACATCTGTCTGATATTTAAGCATATAAAATGCTAATCACACAATCTCATTTAGACATGATGCAAGCAAATTAGGGGAAGGGTGACAGTTGTCAAAACCAGGTAACATAGAAACCTAAAGCACAAGACCGGGACTTGAATGCTAAGACTTCGAAATTAACCAAAAACAGCAGGGTTTAAACAAACACAGTTTGTTTAGTTGAATTAATGATGAAAAATGACTCCATTACAACTAATCTTATATGGGCAGTTTCTGAAACAAGATACATACTTAAATGTAATAAATCTACCATGTGACTAACTTCATACTGGTCATACAAATTTACTTTATTACTTAAGTACACTTTTTACTTATCTGTACTTTACTTTTGTACTTTTAATCGAGTAGAAATATAAATGCTGGACTTCTACTTTTACATGAATAATATTTTAGCTATTTTATCTAATATTTTATCTACTTAAACAATATCACACTTGAGGTTGTGCTGTTGTACTGAATATCACTGGCAGTAAAGTGGCCGTAGGCATGAGGCATCCCAAGTACTGAAGATATCTCATCCATGCTGACATTCAGTAAAACATCACAACCTCCTGTTTAATATTGCTTTCATACAGCAGTTCCACAACCACCAACCACGTAAGTGTAACACTGAGAAAAAGAACATGTAAGAGGAAAACAGAGGCAATTACGAATAAGCAATTATTAAGGAGACAGCGTGTTGTGAAAGTGGGTTTTGGCAGGCAGGTGCTCTCTTCTTAGTACTGCGGACCATACAGAAAGTTAGTGCAATTAATAAGTGTAGAACACCTGGGATGCCAAGTGATGGATATAATTAAATGTCCCACTGCTGTTACTGCTGAGTATCACCACTCATGGAATGCCTCTTATCCAATCAGATTGGTTGGAACTAAATGTTGTATAATTTTACCCAAGTAAAGGCATTGTGTATGTTGTCCACCTCTGAGATCTGGCTTTTTACTGCAAATAGTTGACTCATAAAAGAATGATAATTATTGTTAATTGTCAAAATGTTAATTACTAAGAATTAGCAGTATATAAAGTCATCCATAAAGGAACTTTGCCATAAAAGAAATAATAATTATAATCTATTTTCCTTACCTGTAGACTAGAGTGTCATCCATAGTACTGTTATACTGGATCTGGTACATCCTTATTCCAGGAATGTGTCGCTCTGAAGGCCAGTGGATCATGGCTGAGTTGGATGTCAGTTCATCCACCACCACCCTTTTGTCCTGTTGCTTGGTGTCGTTGTTGCCAGATTTGGTAGAGGTGGTGATGTCAGACAGGCCAGGGTCAGCCTCCTTCATGTGGTTGGTGTTGTTGACGAACAACGGCAGTGGGATCATGTTTATCTCTACCGCTGCTGTGGCGATTCCGGCAGCATTCGAGGCGACACAGTTAAATGCCCCGCTGTCTTTCAGGGTTGTAATCAGGATGTCCAGAGTGCCGTTATCATACAGGATGGTACGTGAGTTATTGTGGACCAGCTTTCCATCAGGAAAGCGCCAGTGAATGGTGGGATCTGGGTCGCCCATGGCCTTGCACTTGAGCGTGACGCCTTGACCTTCCATCACGTACGGCTTAGTGGAATGGTGCTTGATAATAAGCGGGGGTTCACAGATAAACTCCTCTTCCTGAATAGACCAGAAGTATTTGTCCATAAGATGCTCAGGTGAGGCGCAAGTCTCCAGGTCATCCTTTCGGGTGAGTCTGCGCAACCACAACAACTCGCAGTTACAGTGGAGTGGGTTTCCTCCAAAACTCACCGTGAGCCTTGAGGAACTAGAGGAACCCTTAGGATCAGACAGCACTTGAGCATGCTGGAAGAGTGAGTCTGGAGGAAGTTTCTGCAAACGGTTGGACGTCATGTCCAAGCGCACCAGTTTGGTAAGTAGAGTAAAAGTTCCGGCTTCTATGTGATCAATAAGATTGTGATCCAAAGTTAGCGTGTTAATGTTGGTCATCCTGGCTATAGCTTCCCAAGGTAACGTCCTCAGATTGTTGTAAGACAGATCCAAATCCTCGATAGTGGATACAAACTCGTCGAAGGAGGAAGGCTCGATATGGTGGATCTGGTTGTTTCCCAGGATGAGATGCCGAAGGTTGACTAAACCTTTCAGCTGGTCGTTCTTTATATCAGTTAGTCGGTTGCCATCCATGTGAAGCGCCCTTAAGGCTTTAAGTCCAACAAAGGCATGAGGTGCAATCTGGCTTATGGTATTGCGGGACAGTGTCAGGTGCACCAGACTTGTCATGTTTAAAAAGTCCTTCCGGCGGACAGCCGTGATGAAGTTGTCCGTTAGCCTCAACTCCACTGTCTTGCGATCAATAGTGTGCGGCACGAACAGGAGTCCAGTCTTGGCACAAAGCAAGGTAAGGGTGGGCGAGATGGTCTGGCAGATGCATCGACCTGGGCACTGCTGTCCTCGTACCAGAACCCCCAACAATATCGTGCACAAAACGAGCCGATCCATGGTCTATCAGCTTCCTCGTCCTGCAGTTCACACACAAAGCAAACACAAAGACATCCATCAGTGACAGAATGCATATGTGTGCAGTGGACCAGGAGCTCATCAAATAACATTTAAGAAGAGTTGCCTGTGTTTTTCAATGTTGAAATTACCATGATTAAACAAAGAGTCTTCTCAGATTTTGTGTTGTTAAAGCGGCTGTTGTTGTGTGTTTTAGCAAACAAACACACTCACTCACACACTACAGGCAATTTAGAAATGCTAATTAGCTTAATCTGCATGTTGTTGGACTATGGGAGGAAATTTGAGTACCTTGAGGAAACCCACCAAGCACAGGGAAAACATGCAAACTACATGGACACAGACCCCGCAGCTCCAAGGTCACAGTGCTAACCAGTATGCGACTGTACCACCAATGTTAAGTTGTGAAGTTGATTATTTTCTCATGACAACATGTCCTGAAGTGTTGTATCCTCCTTATACCAAAGTAGTTTAGCAATGTATACAGTTTTTATTTAATTAAAAGATGTGATCGCAATCCTATTGGCTTTGACCAAGATGGGAAATGAAGTCCATGGGCTGTAGTGTGTGAGTGTGTCCCTCAGACTTCATTTCCCATCAGCCCAGAACAAATCACATGCCCTGTTAACCACATTCACCTGGATTGCATTTCACCAATAATTAGTTTGCTTATTTATTTTCGTGATCTCCTCTGTTTAGTTGCTCAGTTTTTGTTGGAGTGTTTATGGTACATTTCCCTTGCCATTCTGTCACTCAACTTCGGATTCTTTGTTTTGTTTTTTTAGTTTGTTTGTAAGTTTTTGTTATGTCTTTTGATTAATGGAAGTGCATATGCTCCTGCATTCTCCCATGTAATTATCACATTATTTTTCTCATCAATTTATTTTTAAACTTAATGTTCATGAAACAAGTTAGTTCCTCTTCTAGCAAATGTTATAGCAGCAATCATTCCCTCACCAGCCTCTCTTTATTAAAGCTAAGAAGACTTACTTCTGACTGTTACAAAGCACTGACACTGGAGACTTTTCCATTTGCTGTATATCACAGAAACATCTAATTAGAAAAAAATGCCACCACATCAGCTAGACATATTTTCATTATATATTTAATTTTTTATTAGCAGAGAATTCTCCATATAAATATCTGTAAATAAGCTGTTGCTATAGCAACCACAACCTCCTAGAACTAATGGTTTTAGCTAAATAAAGATATTTTTTCAAACCTGACCTGGCTAAAACCTTAAGAAATAAAGGGTTAAATCTGAACTCAGCAGAAAGTCAGGAGAAAACGCAGCAAACCCCACACACCCTCATACACTGTACACACTTTACAGCCCTCCTGAGGAGTACACAAGTGTTACTCCTGCCCAGGTATTACTGATCCCCCAATTAAACTTGACGCATACTGTAGGAATGTATAACGTATTAACCTCACCCGAAAATGGCTTCTATCTCGACAACAAGAAGATCTCCCCGAAGGGAAACCAGGTCGTGTTCGGAAAAGTTCTAGTGGATTTTAGAGTAAATGATGCGGTGAAATTTCATTTGCAGGAGAGGTGTAATTGTACGACAGATTGTGGCAGTGCACCCAAAGGGACATGAAGTGTCCTCAACTCAGACTGTGATAAGTTTGATCGGCCTCATACGCTGCAGTGCTGACACGCCCTCTGTCTGATTCCTAGTCAGCCGTATCAATTTCTCTACATCGGCAGAAACAGGAAGTAAAAAAGAGATACATTTCTTGGGTGTAATAACCACGATCGTCAACGGAATCCGCATGTCCATCGTCCCTTCTCAGACGAAGCTTCTCAGACACTGCTGCTAATGCAGCTACACATTCTGGCCAAATGATGATGAGTCACTTACTACGACTGTGCTGGAGACAAGCGCGGAGGTTTGGGCAGCCTGATGGTTTAATAGCTAACAGTTAATTACAGTACAATTACTGCGATTTTGTATTTTTGTGTTCACTTAAAATGCCCTCTTGGATCGATTCCCATTAGGCACAATTACACCAAAGTCACATGCATCCTCTCACATGTTATTATATGAAACCTGTGAATGTGTCATGGCCTGAGATTGCACACCTGAATGCATGGGAATGTACGTATGTTACATCATATATGAAAATATAAGTGTAATATTTGATAATGATTTTAAATTTGGCAAACAGATAAACTTAGCAGTTAAATCTAATTTCTTCCAACTGAGAATTTTAGCAAAGATTAAGCCGTTTTTATTATTTACAAATTTTAAGACAGTAATTCTTGCTTTTATTTCATTTCATTCGTATTATTCCTGTTTTTAAATCACTGAATAGTTTTGCACCTCTGTACATCTCTGAGCTTTTACAGCCACATGCAATATAAGATCCTCAGACAAGTGACTCCTGTTTGTCCGAAGGTCTAGATCAAAGCTCAGAGGTGACCGAGCGTTCGCTGTTGCTGCGCCTAAATTATGGAACAGTTAACCATTGAATGATAGGCACCTACATTAGAAACTTTTAAATCCAGACTAATAAACTCACTTCTTTTCAATTACTTTTTTATATATAAATATATATTCTGATTTCATTTGATTACTGTCTTTATTAAATGTCATTAACTGATTTTATTTACTTTTAATATAGTTAAGTTTAATTTTAGCTGCTTTTATTTATGTTGTTTAATCCTGGTTGTATATATTTTTTTCTTTTTCTTATCATTGTACAGGACTTTGGTCAACTTCAGTTGTTTTTTAAACATGCTATAAATAAATTTGACTTGACTTGACCTGAAAATAGTCTGTGTGAAAAAACCTGAGTGAATAAAAAGCGCATTTGATATGTTGTCATGGAAAATGAAATGAATCATATTGGCAAAATGATCTGTCAATCATATGGAAATAAATACACATCTTTTTTTTTTTTTATCGTGTGAAAAAATTTAATTGAAATATGAAAATAAACAAAAATGATGTATAAGTAAGTGAATCGTGTGGATTTAGAAAAAAAAATAGCTGTAAAATTAGGCCAGAAATGGATCAGTTTAAAAAGTCATAAAAAAATTTATGTATCATATAAAATCAAGCAGAAAAGTAATAAAATGTATTTTATCTCAAAAAATAATAATTTAAAGGAGGAAAAACATCTTTTTTTTTAATCAGATATGAAAATAAAAATACATCAACAGGTTAAATATTTACCTGTACAAACAAATCTTTACATTTATATTTTTAAAAATCAAGTGAAAAAAAAAATCACAATAATAAATGGAAATATTGTAAAAAAAAAAATAAAAAATAGAAAAGGAAATCGTTATGAAAAAACAGACACTCTTCTACAGAACGAGATAAGGCGAGGAAGCTGATCCTTTGCAATGCTGTGCTAATTTGGAGCTTTATTTTTACCTGAAATACATTTCTGGAAGTGACACACGTCTGATAAGCAATGAGAATCATTATCCATTCGAGGCACCGAGTCGTAGCACAATAACGGCAAGCCGCTTAAGCAGTGATATTCAAATACACGGTGACTACAGAAGCGACGGCCCATCAACTCTCCTCGGTGTGATTTGCAGAATTGTCACCGCGGCAATAAAATCCATAAATACGGCGAGTGATAAGAAAGAACTGTCAGTTTTCTTGATGTTACAGTGCAAACGAGAGCAGATCCCTCGAAGAAGTCATCTCGGATACAAAACGCGTTCCTGTTTCTGCTTGACTGACTCTGGGAAGAAAAATAAAAAATTCCCAAGGTGTGACGATCATCACAGAGGCAAAACCTGAGAGATGAAAAGTACATTTTATGCACAGTACTACACCGAAATCCTTAACTTTATGACATATCGTGATTGCAAAGCTGAATTGTGTCTTCGGAATTTATTACAGCAGGTTTATTATCATTGAAGCCTCGTACGTTAGAAAAGGTAAATAAGGAAATAATGAGCACGAAGCCGCCGTGTGTCATGGAGCAGTTTTTATAAACAATTCAGTCAAAACGCTCCTTCTATCTGCGACGTCCTTGAAAATAACCACTTTCTGTGCGCCGCTGTCTCCCGAGACTTAAAGGTAGTGAAAGAAAAAGAAGAGTTCACACCTCATGAATCCGCACTGTGATCCATTCAGATATAGCGCTCTCGCACTTTCATTTCAGCCCCCGGGAGAGAACCTGACAATAAAGACAGCGGGTCCTTATACAGCCGCAGTTATTCAATAATAGCTCCGTCACGCTCTTTTCCCCCTGATTGAAAGGTGAGAATGGGAGATTTAAAAAAAAAAACTGTGAAAAGTCTGAGACCAAACAGGACTCGTGTATACGGTTCACATGGAAAGGAGCAGGAATGTAAGGTTTATTGTATTCATTTATAAAATGAGTATTTCATGAATTAGTGACTGTTACTAGTGTTTATTCCTGAGAAATGACGTAAAGAAATGAATGAAGTGGCCTTAATGAAGTAGGTGTCAGAATGAGAATTATAGGAAAGTAGGTGCGGCCTCTGGGAAAGAATCATAGTTAAGTAGGTGTGGCCTACGGCATAGCATTAAAAGGAAGGTTGTGGCCAGTAGTATAGAGTTTTAAGGAGGTAATTAGGACTTCTGGGACAGAATTATAGGATAGTAGGTGTGGCCTGTGGGAGAGAATTACTGGGAAATAGGTGTGGCCTCTGGGAGATAATTATAGGATAGTAGGTGTGGCCTCTGGAAGAGAGTTTTAGGGAAGTAAATATAGCCTATGGGAATGATTTATTGGAAAGTAGGTGTGGCTTTTGAAAGAGAATTATAGGGAAGTAGGTGTGGCCTCGGAGACAGAGTTTAAGGGCAGTGGGTGTGGCCTCTGGGATGGGGTTATAAGGAAGTGTGTGGCCTGTGAGACAGAGTTTTAAGGAAGTAGGCGTGGCCTGTGGAACAAAGTTTTAAGGAAGTGGGTATGGCCCGTGTACAAGTTAGTCTTACTAAAGGACACATGGCCTGTTTTTAATTCAAAGGAATTAATAATTAAATTTGTTCTTAACCCTATTTATTTTATCTTTAAATATTTTGTTCAACATTGACTATATTCAGAGATGGACATCATATGTTAGGAGAGATTGGCAAAAAGGATGCATATTTTCACTACTCTCTATGTGAAGCAGCTTTAGACGGACAATGCACTTTTGTTATTCAACTATAAAATAAC
Organism: Leiocassis micropogon; assembly: GCA_028565275.1. NCBI lineage: Eukaryota > Metazoa > Chordata > Actinopteri > Siluriformes > Bagridae > Leiocassis > Leiocassis micropogon. The sequence continues at coordinate 5,832,408 of JAOVVA010000052.1, read as the reverse complement.
TACTATTGAACCACGATTCAATTTAGCGCACCCGTCAAACAACAACATGCTCAAATGTTTACAAGGCAGACACTGACCATCAGGATCAAGCCGCCAGTGTTCGTAAAATGTCACGGGTTCCGTCAATAATAACACGCTTTTAGGTCTGTTTAGGTCCCCGAGTGCTAACTAGGCCACAAAAATGGCTTGTCTGAAACTGCTGGCATGCTTCCTTCGGGGTTTTTACTATCGATTTTCCTACATCACAGGACAAAAATAAATAAAATAATCAGCCAAATGGAGAACTTTGTTGCCAAGGCAACTCCGTGGGAGAATGTGGGTCCTTGAATCACATTAAGATGCTGTTAAGCTGCCAGCTGAAATGGAGGTCTCAGTCTTGATGGAGATAAGGTAGGCACTGAATATTTACAAGTGCTTTAACCAGGCTTTTAAATATCACTAAAAGCCAAAGCAGCACCTGCACGTGCACAGGTCCATTATATTCACCATCTGTTTCACAGATCTCGCCAAAGGTCACCGACTCGGAGACAAGAAGAGAGTTTTCCTGCTCGTCAGTTGAAGTGTCTGGTTCTCTGTTACAAGGAGATTGCATCACTGAAAATGTCCACTAGCTGCCTAGAGCTGGAGCGATTGGCCGTCTGATGCCCCGCTGACTGGCATGCTGCCTGTCCGCACACTGAGCATATGCATCAACCACAGAAAGTGTGTGGCTGCATGAATTTTTTAAAACTGCACATTGTTAATAAAAGCTGAACATGATGTCATGTTGTCCAGGCATTACAGATGCTTATGCATAGTGGTGGATTAAAATAGGGGAGAGTTTGCAAAGTATGTAACGCATACTACCACTAACTATGCAGCTTTATTCATATTTCATATTCAGATGCGAAAAAGAAAAAAAAACGAACTGAAGGGCAAGATGTCAATGAAAAAACTCCTCCAGTCTGATTGGTTAGATTGGGCTAGTAGGAGGGACTAGTGCAGTCTGATTTATTACAGCTTTCATATGATACAGTAAAAGGTTGGACATGACAGGCACATACCGTAGGACACAGTCCAACTGACTGTGACTGACAGGTACAGAGCACTGACTAGCACATAAGCCACGCCTCCTTCTCTGGGACCGACAGACAGAAAGATGTCACTGCTAGCTTGCTTAGTGTGTTTTTCACATTAGGGACCCGGGACCGATTCCAAGGGCACTGGACCACAAAGTCGGCTGAACATGGCTCGTACTTGGGCATGCAATGAATCAGATGTGAAAGCCAATCGTACCTGAGCACAAAAGTAGATTGCAGTTTAGCTGTGATGTCATCAGTGCCATCTGTCTCCTCTGAGAGGAGTGGCGAGCGTGTATGTGTGTGTATGTGAGAGAGAGATGCCACAGCCTACTGTTGTGTCTCATTATTTATGTGTACAATTTAGCACTCACTTTTGTTTCTTCTTTATTAAACAGCAATTTTGCCCTGAAAAGACCATGAACTCCACACGACCTCGCCGATTCAAAGTCTCTAAGCTTACGAATAATTATCGACTGACCAGGTGTTTGTCCGTCATTTTTCAGAAAGATCTACAGTCGCGTAACTAACCTAAAGGCCTCCCAAAGGTCATGGAATGCTGAATCACTGCATACGCCGTGCTTTTAACAACAACTATTTTTCTTTTTCTTTCAATTAAACAACAAAGGAAAAATAACCCTGCCGGTCCACCGGATGATTCAGAGCTTTTCTCTCGCTTTGATGGCTCTGTTCTCGTGAATGGACTTCCTGCGAATGTTAGCAAACCGTTTCTAAAATCAGACCCTTATGCACTGCTGCTTATTAGTCACGGCCCATTACGGGTGGTAATTCAAAGCGATGAATCACGGGGGTCGCCATGGCAAGAGGGAGAAGAAAGCCGCTTTTCACAAGCATCATGAAAAATGGGAAAACGTCACCTACAAATTCAAACGATCGAAAATTACCGAACAGCGCTGCTTCATGTTTTCTGGCAGCCAGGCCTAATTATTCCCAAGCAGGACAAAATTAGAGACGTGTGCTGGAAAGGGCGCGAGAGAAAAAAATCAGGAGAACAAACTGTGTTTCCCTTCACGGCTACTTTAATTAGCGTAGAAATCTATTCGATGCAAAGGCCTTTCTCTCACGCCTAGCTGAATCCATATTTAGCTGCCGTGAGACAGAAGGATGAGGGCTGGTTTGAGGAGGGAAAAGAAGAACAGGTTGTGAGCCTGGGTTCAAGTACAAATAGAACATTTTAGCTTATATTTATTAATAGTATGAGCGTTTTGTTTTATAAATGATTCCTTCTTATATAAATGTCTTGTGGAGCTTGCGTACTTTTTGCAGGAGCATGATGAGAACTTGAACAACTCCAAACAAACAGAAACTCAAACTCGGGATCGAATTATAGACTCTGGAGATACGAGGCTGCAAAATACCAGCTGTCGCTTTTCATACGAGTTGACATGTAGTTTTTATGTCGTATTGAACCAGCAGTTGCTCAGAACAAACAGGAACGGCATCGCCAGAACCCGAATATGTGTTTTTCAAAAAGTGTCACGGAGCACAGACGAACAGCAACACCATCGGTGTCTCAACGTTGTCATGTACGGAAACAGTACGGCTTATTGCGCTTCTGCGTAGAGAACAAAAAAAATTAGTCTCGGAGAAAGAAAGAGAAAAATCAGTCACGGGTCTTTTTTTGAAGCAGTGAAAGTGATTACAAGCTCTTCTTAAAGAAAAATGAACATGAACCCGGTGTCGTGTTTTCAAACCATCGAAATACGGATACGTGATTTCACGTTGAGCTTTTTGTGTGGGGGAAAAACTCCTTTCTTCTCAATCAGCCTCAATTCTCTTCGAAAGCAGTAAAAATAATTACGAGCTCTTTCGTAAGGAGAAACACCAACACTATCAGTTTCTCACGACCTTCAAGTACGGAACAAGTAACCTGAAGGAATGCTGAGCTTTTGTGTAGAAAGTAACACGTTTGATATTCAATCATTCGCAGTTCTCTTCTCTTATAAAGCAGGTTTTCTCTCAGGATTTCTGATGATAAACACATATTTGATAGAAACATCCAGAAAAGCAGCCATATGCCGAGCCCCCAGGATGTCTAGAAATAGACAGTGGATTAAAAACAACAACAACAACAGAAAATTTGTTCCTGTTTACTTTTCTGTACTTCAGATCTGCTTCGGGCAAAGAAAGTAGCAGAAGTCGGAAGAAAAAAAAAACACTTCGCTTCTTTTTTTAGTTTTAACCAAATGCCCAGCAACAGGGAAAAATGTACTTCAGTGCAGCAGCATGAAGTGGGTGAGGATTACTCTGGCCGAAAGCTAGAATAACCCTGATCTTTTGGAGAATGCGTTTCTGGAGTACTTAGACATCAGTAAGCCAACAACACGGGAGGTGAAGCATCAATATTTTCAGGTTACCTCGTGCATATCTAAAACCTTAGTAGCTTGAGTACTCTAAAGGCAGGGGGTTGTGTTAATTTAAGTCTATTAATGCTGTCTTGTCTTAATTGAAGATGATTTTTAATTCCTGTGTCCACATTACAAAGCCAAACTTTGATCTAATGTTACATCCGATCTGATTCCTTCTTTTCCATAAACAACAATTCCTGCTAATTGGGTGCCATACCTGCCCATTTGCAAACACATGTGAAGTTCTTTTAGAGCACATCTGCTTGCTTGCTAATACACCTGACAATGTGCAGTGACATCTGACGCTGTGCTTACACACCTGACCGTCTGCCAACATACTTGGCCATCTCTCAATACACCTGGAGCTCTTCTAACACACCTGGCGCTTTACCAATGTACTTATATCTGCAAAAAAAAACCAGCACTGTGCTAAGACACACTCACACCTGAAGGAAGACAGGTAACACACGTGAAGGTCTGCAAACACACCTAGTACACCTAGAGTTAGTAACCGCTAACTCTGAGAATGGTGTGGTGATACACCTGGAAGACAGGTAACGCAAAAGACGCTCTGGTAACTCACCTACTGAACTGTTAACACACATAAAAGTCTGCTAACACAACTGGTGAACTGATGGCACATGTTAAGGTCTGTAGCACAATTTAAAAAAACTGGCACCAAACACTATGTATTATAATGCAATGTGGTGCCACACCTCATGTAATGTTAACACAAATGGTAAACTAGTGCCACACCCTAAGGATTGTAACACAACAGGCGAACTGGTGCCACACCTCAGGTTCTGATAACGCAACTAGTAAAAACTGGTGCCACACCTTAAAGTCTGTAACACAATTGTTAAACTGTTGCCACACCCAGGTTGTACTAACACAACTGCTAATATTGTGCCCTAAGGTTCAGTTTACTAAGGTTTAGTGAACTGGTGCCACCACCTCAATTTCTGCTAATACAGCTGGTGAACTGGTGCCACACCTCAGGTTCAGATAGCACAACTGGTATTCTGGTGCCTTACCTCAAGTTCTGCTAACACAACTGGTAAACTAGTGGCACACCTAAGATTCTGGTAACACAACCGGTGCCACAGTTCGAGGTCAACACATGAACATCTACTAACACACATAGTAGCCTGGTAACAAACCCAACAGTCTGCAGATATACCTCATAACGTACTAACATCTGACTCTATCCTAGCAATCCGGACAAAGTGCTACACAAGATTACCAGTAACAAGTTTGGTTGCCTCTGAGCACATCTGGATGTCCAGAAATGTACTAAGTCAATTTTAGTTTTGATTGTGTAAAGCTGCTTTGCGATAATGACAATTTTTAAAAGCGCTATACAAATGAAATTTAATTGAATTAAATTGAATTGAATTGTCTGACAAGTTGTTGACATCATTTTGGTCTGCTATCATATCTGAAGATTTGCTCAGATACCACCTGGTTTGCTGACACAACCTGGTAGTGTCTATATCATGGTAACAGATTATAATTCCGATTCCAGACCGAGTATAAAATAAGAAGAGATGGTTTATAATAGAAAGGGAATGGAGACAAACAAAACTAAATGTTGTTTGTGCAGAGATTCAGGAACAACAGACAAAAATAAGCAGAAAGAATTAAGCACATTTGTGCCAGTTACATGTTTTAAAGTGATGAAGCTCGGTGTGCATCGCTGATTATTCTCACTGGTCATGTGGTTGCTTAACAGCTCGGTGTCTAATGGCCGATCTGGAAGGCACGTAGTCTCAGTCTCAATCTGCCTCACAATATGTTCTCATCTCTAACCAAAAAAAAAAAAAAAAACCTGAACTAAACTAAACATGCACCAAACCATTATGTCATCTTCCAGACGGTGAGTTTCTCAATTAGGCTTTAGAATTAGTCAGGGGATTGAAAAGCAGGAGTTTGGAGTAATAAATTCCAACAAAGGTAAAGGATAAAGTCTAAAATGATGAACTTGGGATGCTTTTAATGAAATGTTCAGCGTGACGGCTGCTATTAGCGTGTGAAAAATTACTTGTGCTGAAGCGCTATGGTAGCAACAGCGGTCGTGTCTTCCGAATTACAGACATGGAATGTGGCCAGTTTGGCTCACTCAACGACTCAACTCTTTCTCATTAGTTCATCATCCACACAAAGACACGATTCGACTCGGATTTCAGGAAGTGAATGATTGCTAGTGCCAGCTTCAAAATGGGAAGCAAGGCTCATCTGGTCTGCTGTGAAAGTCTCGTTTTAGCCTCAACGTAGATGCTTCCTTCGCTTGCTTTTCTCACCAGTGAGATGGGAAATTGGCTTTCAGTTGTCTGAGTGATAGGCAGGTAATGTAATCTCGCCTGCCATTTTAAACAATTTTCCTCCCATTTATTTTTCTCGCTCTCTTTCTCTCACTTTCTCTCTCTCGATTTACTCACTTTTTCTTTTTTCAAGCACTATAGAAATTAAGAAGTTTATCTGTGAAAGCAGTGATGTTAAATCCTTATGATGGTCACCTTTTCAATAATGCACAGGACAGCACTGGCTCAGTAGTTACGCCACAAGTTACAGGATCTTACATAAGTATTAGCCCCCCACCATTAAAGTTTTTCCACAACAGTACTGAGAGCGATTTCACAATGTAATGTTTACTGTGGGGAAGTAAAGTGAGAAGTTTGGGTTTAACTGTGACTAAAAGAAAAAACGAAAACACAAACTTTGTTAGCTTTCTAGCTATCCAAGCTACAGTATGTGCAGTGCATAATGTCTTATGCAATGCTTTAGCCACTTAATTTCTGCCAGGCAACAGATCTTCTTGCTGTTCGCTTTGCTGTTGAGGGATTTGGGCCAGTAATCCCATTTCACCAAGTCTAATGAGAGGACTGGGCGTGTGTGTGTGTGTCGCACTGCAGCATATCAAACTCATGAGATGTACTCCACAGCACTCTTGGTTCCTACATCCAACCCACATCCAACAAAACATGCAGAACCCTGTGTCTAGAAAAGTAATAGTCTCACAAGGGTAAAATAACAAGCATCCACTGTGTCAAGCTGTTTGAAGTGCGCCAGTTTAGTAAATAAATAACATAAAAATGTCTGAAAAATTAAAAAAGAATAGAAACATGTTTTAGCACTGTGGTTGATCCCATAACACTTATTGGTCTAATGAGATTATCCTTGTTTTAGTTCTGGAAAATGAGTAAATGTTAACACAGCATTGTGTGTTGTGGGGTGTTCAAGCCAAAGCAGGACTTTTAATTGTGCAGAACAACAGAATATACTTTTAACTCCCTATATAGTGTTTGGATACCATCAAGGCAGAAAGTTTTCTCAGTACACCATGTGTGACGTCTGAAACCCCAGCATCCCAGGAACTTCTTTAACAGCCTGAACTTGTGTAAATGCGTTGGAGCGAGGTCAAGGTTGTACAGAGGATGCGGAAAGCCAAGTTCCCACAGACAGATGTTGGTCAGGTGTTCCACTCGCTGAATGTTCATGGGAACAGCTGCAGTGAGCGCCCAGACACCTCGGCCTGGATCGTCATTTACGATGATTATTTTACGACCGACGTACAGTCTTCTTTAAAATGTTTGCACCAGTCACATGTTTTGCCCTAGGGTTAACTCTAACCCTAACCCTAAGAGTCTCATCCCCTGGTTCCTCACAAGGTTCCTTCCTAATGCCATCCCAGGAAGTTTTTCCTTGCCACTGCCGAAGTCGCCCTCGGCTTGCTGATCAGGGACAATCTATGTAAAAATTTGTATATGATCTATACACATTTTTACTTGCTCGTACACATTTCCATAATCTTCTTTTGATTTTGTAAAGCTGCTTTAAGATAATGACTGGCTCTAGAGAGTTTATATATATTTTGTGGCATTTCATAATGTGAGCATTGATTTATAAAGTAAGACATGCACTTTTTTTAATGTCCACTAATGTCCCTCCCCATCTTGTACTCCTGAGTGAGAGAGCCCAGTCAGTCCCCTGCCTCGCTCACACACTAGAATCAGGGCGATACCGAGGTTAATACCCCACAAGGTAACATAAATAAGCAAACTGACCCCGCAAATATTATCACTTTTCCTTTATTTCTTTCTTGCACGATCGTGTGGGTCGTGAGTCCCGACTGGCTGAGGGAGAGGAGAGGCTTCCTTCTGTCCACTGACTGACTGCGTCTCACACACATCACCGTGTCTTAGTAGGTAGGTTGGTAGGGGGTACAACTTTATTGTCATTGCAACACAGCATGTCAGTTTAACCAGAACAGGTCTTTTAGTTTCCAATAACGGGATGATTCCATATTTTACAGGACAGTTGGCATATATATAATATATATATGGAAATATATGGAGCAAGGCCTTGGGGGTTAGAGTAGTGGAACAGGCTCTATTCTTATACCTGGTGTCAACCTCACAGAGCAGTAACACACTATTACCCCTGCAAATGTGGACTGACACCGCACACCTCACTGCGCTCAGACAACAGCGTGGACTAGTAACACAAACGCATGCTAACTCAGCCATAGACTACTGTACTGTATATACAATGAAGAATCCCCTCCCTAACACTGACATTGAGAACATTTACATCTGATTTTTTTTATTATTGTTTTTGAATTTACTGAGTTAACTTGTAAAAAAAACTAAATTTGATATTATTGTTGAAGCACATGAGATGAGCCAATTCACCAAATAATTAAGGACTAAGAAATATTTTAAAACTATTCATGAAAAAAAACCTTTGTAAAAAAATTTGTGCAGCAGAAACCGCAAATGAATTTGCAAAACCCGTTAGCTGATCAGTAAAACCATTCGCAAAAGAGTTGCCACAATATACACTGGGAATTTCCATCCATAAATCAATTCATAAAAACAAGTTGCATAAAAAAATCATAAAACAATCAGCAAAACATTTTGAAAAAACGATTTATAGAAACGTGTGACAATTAAAATTTATGTAAAGTCAGTATGAGGTGAGCAGAAATTAGTAAAACAATTCACAAAACCAATTACGGTTGAGTTGTGGCGACACCAGCACACTGAATTAGCAAAAATATAAATAAATAAAGGTTTTGAAACTGTATTAAAAACCCAAGACAAGCCAAGGTAAAATAAATCTAGTACATTTCATTCTCATTCTCACATTCCACACCTCACTGTGGTCCTCATCATAAAGCTTTATGAAGACATTACTCCACTCGTCTCTGACGTTACGCTCGTGTTCCATTGCAGGAAGAACGCAGGAATGCAGCTCAAAGCCTCGGTTTATAAACCTAACATTCATTACAGTTAAATTAATTAGGGAAATTCCTATAAACATTTTAGCTCCACTAAAGCGCACTCAGGTATTTTATGCGCTGTGGCAAAGAGAAGAAGAGCGAGGGCGTAGCTTTTTATTATTATTATTTTATATAAAACATAAGAAAAGGAAGGAACAATAAATCAGAAAAAAAATCGATTTAAACCAGACTGGAAGCGTGAGTCACGCAGCAGCCACAAAACCACTTATTGATGGCAAAAAAGTTTATTTTACTTTATTTTTCCTGTATACCACAATTTAAATTAAATTCAATAAAAAAAAATGGGGGAACAGAGACTCTTGAACGTTTTTATATAACATTAAAAAAAAGAAGTTTGGATCAAGAAAAAAATATCCACAAAAAAAAGTTAATTTTAATTTATATTGTGGACTACAGAAAATATACATTTAATTAAATACTGGGGGAGTGGGGGTGAATTTATTATTATATTTTTAAATTGGAGAATAGTAAAAAAAAAAAAAAACGAGGAATGGGGACAAACCTATTTAATTTATATTAATTTAACAAATTCAGTGAAATAACAGGAAAAGGAAATTAAATTATTTTCAAATTAACATTTTTATTTAAGTAAAGCAAAAATAGGTTTGGGTCGAATAAAAAAAACATTACTTTCAACGAGTTTATTTAATTTACATTTCTGATATGGGAAAAATATATACAATAAAATACTGAGAAAAGTGGATTAAATAAAAATGTTGTTTTAACAATTAATTAAATTAAGAAAAAATTATGAAAAAAGTAAAACAAGAAGTTTGGGTCAAATAACCAAAAGCTACAGTACTTGCTGAAAAATAATACATATTTTAATATAAAATAAATGTATAACACTTTAATATAAAATGTTACTACTACTACTACTAATAAAATATAATAACAATAATAATATCTAAAATGTTTGTATAATTTTTATTTAAATAAATATATTATATATTAATATATTATATAAATATATTGAATAAAATACATTATTATTATAGATAGATAGATAGACAGTCAGACCAGACTATAT
>JAOVVA010000052.1:5809157-5822011 GCA_028565275.1 Leiocassis micropogon | reverse complement strand
CCCTGTTGAGTCTGGTTCCTCTCAAGGTTTCTTCCTACTACCATCTCAGGGAGTTTTTCCTTGCCACTGTCGCCATCAGCTTACTCACCAGGGACCATCTGACCATTTTGATTCATACACATTCAAATTCCACACAAACTTAAATAATTCTTTTGATTGTGTAAAGCTGCTTTGGGACAATGCCAACTGACTGGGAGGGGTACGGCCCTGAGGAGAGGAGTTGGGTCCCACGAGAAGACATCCTCGACCCACACCTCCTCAGGGAATTCTATCAGCAACATCCACAAATGCCTGCTCCAAGAGGAAGAGGTCGTCCACCCCAGCGGCGAGCCCAGCGGCCCTCAGGAGCGGTCTGTGGAGGGGGGGGTTCTGTCACGGAAACACCAGGCTCCACCCTCAATCTCCGTTCCCAATTACCCGAGTTCTGAGCACACACCAGATTCACATTAGAACCACACCTTATATACACCTCACTTTCCACCACTTAGCGTCTGACCTCACTCATGGAATACAGACTCCGTAACGTACCTATTCAAGCGTTGCTCCTCGTCTCGTCTCGTCCTGTCTCGTTCCCAGCTCCTACGTCTCGTCTACTGTCCAGCGTCTACTCCGTGTGCTACGTGTCATCTGGTTATCTCCACTCATCCACCAGCTCCAACTTCACCACAGTTAAGCTAACCAGTTTTTCCACTCATTGTTTTATACAAACTGTCAATAAAATGCCCGTTCGGGTTTTCACACTATCACTGTCACTATCACACTGTATCTGTTTGAGTCTGTCTTCCGTAACAGTGTAAAAGCGATTGACATTTACAGAAGACTTCAAGCGCAGAAATGTGATGAGACTCTTAGCCGCAGTAAAACATCTGAACAGTGCAAACGTTTTAAAGAACGGCATACGTCCGTGAATGTCGATCCCGGCTAAGGTGACTCGGAGCTCACTGCAGCTGTTCCTGTGAACATTCAGCAAGTGGAACACCAGATCCTTGCAAGTCCACGGATAACTTGTTGCCCACATGCAGAAGAGACGCATCTCAAGTCAAGTAAGTCAAGTCGGCTTTTGAAAATGAAACATTGAAACATTGTTCCTCCAGGACCAAGGTGCTACATACATGCAACAACATAAATTAACAACACAACATAAATTAACAATACACTTTACCAGAACCAGCTAGCTGTGTGTGTGTGAGAACTGTACACACACTCATTCACCAACACCACCTGCACATTACAGGAACCTGACTGAGAGTTATTGCCGCGTCCCCCGTACAGTTTTGACCTCGCTCCAAGCCATTTCCACATGTTTGGGCCATTAAAGGAGTTCCTGGGAGGCCGGCGTTTCTACCCTGATGGTGTCCAAGCACTAGTGAAACACTGAGATAAGTGCATTAGTGTAGCAGGGGATTATATAGAGAAATAAAGGGAGTTTTTACTCTTATAACTGTGTTCTGTTATTCTGCACAATGTCCACAACAAAACTGGCACAACAACAACAACACTTTTAAACATCTACACACACTATAGAAACCTTAATGCACTCTTTATTGTGATGTCATTACAGAAAACATTTGATTAATTTATTAATAATTTAAACAGCAGATTTAAATTATAAAAAGTAAAACTCTTACATATGCTTTAACAAACATTCTCATCACTCCAAGATTAATATTTTACAGTGTTGGGTGTTTATAAATATATAGATTGAAACAATTAAACTTGGATAATCCCTCATTTATTCAGCAAGCCAATGTGAAACTAATCTTAACTGAAACAGCACGAGAGAGAGAGAGAGAGAGAGAGAGAGATTTTCATGACCTTTTCCTGATTATATTTGAGCTAAAACAGCTTCAAGAGCTTGGGGTAAGACTTTGCCATAGTCACGTTTTTTTTTTTTCTTTAAACATTTTAGCAAAACATGAGGCTCATTTTTCAGGGACCTTCCCACCGTGCCAGACGAAGCATATCAAAATCACGCAGCTTAGACGATGACTAAGATGGCTGCCAGCGTGTGTGTCACGCTGATGTTGCTAATGGAGCAAACTCCGGAGCTTGGGTTGCACTGCAGAAATCACTCAGATAGAGAGGAACATGGAGATAATACACCTGTGCATAAATGCCCACAGTGGTGTCGCTTTTATTCTGATGTTCTGCCGTTTGGAAGAAATGGAAAGAGTCCGCCTGGCACCGGTGGGACAAAAAGAAAAAAAAAAAAGAGCGGGAGGAATAAAAAAAACCTTTGAGAAAGTTAGAAGAAAAGGTTTTAACTCCCCTGAAGTACAATTCGAAATAGGAGACCTGAATGAAATATTAGATGCATGAAAAAACCCCCACTGTGGAATATTACAAACACTAAAACTAGCATAAATAGCAAACGCATAAAGGATACAGAGTCCACTACAAGATAAAGTAAAGCAACGCTAAGCGTGGAAAAGAGGAAAGTACGCCTTGTATCTTGCTCAAAAGAACAGGATGCATTAATACCACGTTAACACGATTCCATTTTAATGCCACTATTTTCAGCACCATTAATGCATTTATCTTATTCCCTGCTCCTTTTGTACGCTAGTTTCTTGCGCAGCACACCTCGTTGTGATTGAATAGCGAAGAAGCTGCTGCTTATTCTTTCTTTTCTTTTCTTTTTTTTTTAAGAACAGACGGCTGCATTTACATTTAGTTATCGTAATGATAGCAGAAAAGAGCCGCTGGTTTAATGCAGACACCTTCAGATCAGAGGCGAAGCAAAGCAGAAGGAAAGAAAGTTAGCTAAGGAAGTGCAATAACATGAAACAGAAATCTGTCTTGGGAAGGTCTGTCCTTGAATAGTTCAAGAATTTTAAGCAGGAATCACAACGTGTTCATAATAAAACACGTTACGTAAATCCAGTAACATTAAAAAGTTCATTCAGTAACTGCTAAAAAGTGTAATAACAAAAACATAAGGTTTAATAGTAAGTGAGCCTGCTACATCCGGTTTAGACAAAATCATAGCTAGTAATTTTTTACACTGATTGAGTAAACAGCACTTATTTGCTAACAGTAACAGTTCATGTGTGTGTGTTAAGTAAATAACATATTCCAAGTAAATAACATGTTCCTCATATTCCACATTATTCTCCCAGATGTGACGCAGTGCTTTGGGTCTGTACAGCTGCCGATACCACTGCATTCCTTCTCTTTATTGATGATGCATCAGAATGCCAATACAATGCCAGCAGGGACATAATTTCAACCAAACAGCTCAGGGATCACTGGACGGTGCTTTCCCATCAGGACAAACTGCTTAAACAAGCGATGGAGAAAGCTGAGTAGTATGTTGGCCTAAGGTGACCTTGGTGGTACGAGTGTTATTTCCACTGATGACCTGTGGGCAACCGGCATGTCGGGGAGAGTAAACTGTTATATAATTAAGGGTGTTTTCACACTTCTCTTACATACATACATAAACATAAAATGATGCATTAGGTTTTGTTCACAAATAAAAAGGCTTTTTACTTAATAATTAATGCTAGTACACGTAAACATGATTACATCACACCAATCCTGTGATCCCTCCACTGGCTTCCGGTACAGCTCCATATTTAGTTAAAATTTTTGATGTTTGTTTTTAGTGCAATTAATGGCCTGTCACCTTCTTACTTGTGTGAGACAGTAAGCTTTTATCATCATTATCATCAGTAGAGCTTTATGTTCTGCTGACCAAAACCTACTAGTGGTCCCTCTGTCAAGGTACAAACAATGGGGTGATCGCTCCTTTGCAGTGGCTGGCCCTAAACTCTGGAACAACATTCCGCCTGAGCTACATCACATCATCATACTTATTTAGACTGACTTTTGATATTTTTTAGTTCATGTTTTTTGTAATAATTTTATGATTTTTTTTTTTTATTGATATCTTATTGACACTTTATTGAAATTTTTTACTGCTGTGAAGCACTTTGGTTCAACTTAGGTTGCTGTAAGGTGCTGTATAACTCAACTCAACTCAACTTTATTTGTATAGCACTTTAACAACAGGAATGCCCCAAAGTGCTTCACATAAATAATAAAATAATATAAAAATACATAATTAAAATAACATCACACACATATCTAATCAAACAGAATATATAAACTCAACATCTCATGTTGGTTTAAACGGCAGAGAAAACATGTGAGTTTTAAGATGGGACTTACAGTAAACACCCTCAGTGATGTGGCCTCACGGATAGTCGAGGGTAGGTCATTCCACAATTTGGGTGCTGCTACAGAGAACGCCCGATCACCCCCAAGCTTGCATTTGGTTTTAGGAACAGTCAGCAAAAGTTTATCTGATGATCTGAGAGACCGGGGTGGGGCATAGGGCTGAAGCAGATCCGAGAGGTAGGGCGGGGCAAGGCCATGTAAACATTTAAACGTGACCAAAAGAATTTTAAAATTAATTCGGTACTGTACCGGGAGCCAATGAAGGGAAGCCAGAACTGGAGAGATATGTTCTCTTTTACGGGTAGATGTTAAGAGTCGAGCAGCAGAGTTTTGGATCTGCTGTTGTTGATGTAATGCTGCCTGGGAAACCCCGAACTACAAAGCATTACAGTAATTGATGCGAGTGGTGATAAAGGTGTGGATGGCTATTTCAAAATGCTTAAAGGACAAAATAGGCTTAAGTTTTGCCAACTGCCTTAGTTGAAAAATATAGATATAAAATATAAAAAGTATAAATAAATGTTAATAGATTGATTGATTTTAATCGCGGTCTTAAGTTCGAAACTCGTGATGTACGAGTAGCTAGGACTTTTCCTTACTCCATGCCCATCCAAACCCTGCCTCCTCTACATCAGATGTCACAGATAAGAGTCTGATGAGTACTGATGTTTAGATATCATTATCAGATAAGACAAGCAAAGACTCGATTCGTTTAGATATCTTTGGTCTGTGGTCCGTTCACACTTCAAACAAAACAAACCAGAGTTCATTTCATGTGAGCACATCCACAAGCTGCTGTATATTTAACCACAGAAGTCAATTTTTTTTAATGTAGTGTTTTTTTATTTTATTTATAAAAGCCTTGGAGTTAAATTCATACATTTAATTAGCCAAAATAAATACTATGGTAAGGTTTGCTAACATCCCTGATTTGTAAATTAAAAATTATATTTTAACAACAAAGAATTACGTTTACGTTAATGATTTATTTAAAATTCCCAGTCATTAATGCGCATAGGTCTGATATTAGTAAAAAGGATCAGGCAACCCAAAAGTTCTGCCGTCTAGCAGAAGCCTGAGACATGAAAGTTAGTTTGGCTCATTTTCTCCTTATTCTTCATTGTGTTTTTTTTTTTCCCCCCCCCCCCCCCCCCTTCCTTGATAAATGACTTTCTTGCCACTTCCAGAACGACCCTAATTTAAAAACGCTAATTTACAAGCCCTGGGTTTGCGTCTCTGTAACTACACAATGCTCAAAACAAGCAAGAGGGAACAAACAGCGCCGGTGTGATGTCGTCCCACAGCTGTGTGAGAAAATAGAGGATGTACCGAGTACAGAATGGAAGCAGAAACAGCACAATGACTCAAGAGTCTCTGCAGACTGAATTAATGACAAAAGCACGCCGTAACTTGGAGCAGGTTACAATTATACATATAATTAACCATATAATAGTTACTGTAATTAACTAATCAGGACACAAGTCGCTGCATCAAAGCTCAATGGCAGGTAATGTGTAGTTATGCTGCTGTAGATATAGTTTTTTGACCATGTAAATGGTGATTAAAATGTCATTACAGCTCTGAACCCTGGGAGAGAACAAATAAGAGGCGCGATCCACGCAAGCACGGGACACAGTACGAGGAAAAACGGGTTTGAAGAGAACTAGCTGAGGAAAGAGTTCATACGAAATTTAACAGGGAAGGATGATTTACTGGGAATTCTAGCTCCGCCCATTGCTCTAGCAAAATTTTACAAGTTTTAGATATCAGCACCTTCAGTGGTGTTTCTCAAGGCGGCATGGATTCATATCTCATTTGAATCCCAGTGGGACAATGATGTAGTGGTTAGCACTGTGGCGTGACACTTCCAGGGTCGAGGGTTTGATTCCTGCCTCGGGGGCTGTGTGTGGAGTTTGCATGTTTTCCCTGTGCTTGGTGGATTTCCTCCGGGTACTCTTGTTTCCTCCCACAGTCCAAAGACAAGCAGGTTAGGCTAACTGGCATTCCCAAACTTTCAGTTGTGTGTGAGTGTGTGTGTATGCCCTGAGATGGCCCTGTGAGTGCTATGTTGTCTGGATCATAATGCAATAAAATGCTAGTTAGTAGTAGTTCATGCTAGTTAGCTGAGTACAAACTGCCATGTAAAGCAAAGTTTCCACGGGCTCAGGACGTTTCAGAACAAAAACCAGAGACATTATTTATTACACTGGATACAAATATGTTTACTTGTAAAACTATGAATTCATTAATGTGCTTAATTACACATTAAAATCTAGTTCTGGAAAATGTTTTATCTTCTAATGTTACTATTCAAATTGTACCTGATAAGTTACTGTGATTTTATTCACACTATTACTGTATGTTTAAATCACTTCTCTATTTCAGTTGCACACCAACTTAATGATGGTTTTGTTACAAATTTTTATATTAATGTCCTGAGAAAAAATTAATAAATATATGAATTAAGACAAATGGGCTAAACATTTAAATAGGACAAAAGTAATGGCGGAAATGTTAATGCAGGTATATGTTTGCTGATGTCCTGCAGTGACTGAGCTGCATTACTGGCGAGCGTAGAAGGTAATTCTTCATTTATTCCCTTAATTATTCTGTTAAGTCGCCATTTTGTTTTGTTGTTTTCAGCTCTGTGGTCGCTGCCTTCTATGGAGCTTTACTGATTTGCATTAATCCACACAATGAAGAAAGTCATGGAAACTTTTAGAATTATGGCAGGAATGTTTGGTTCAGGGGCGGCACGGTAGTGTAGTGGTTAGCACTGTCACTTTGCACCTCCAGGGTCCGGGTTCAATTCCTGAATAGAGTTTGCATGTTCTCCCCGTGCTTGGTGGGTTTCCTCCGGGTACTCCGGTTTCCTCCCACAGTCCAAAGACATGTAGGTAAGGTTAATTGACGTTCCCAAATTGCCCATAGTGTGTGTACAGTATGTGTGTGACCTGCTATGGATTGGCACCCTGTCCAGGGTGTACCCCGCCTCGTGCCCTAAGTCTCCTGGGATAGGCTTTAGGTCCCCACGACCCTGAATACAGGATTAAGTGGTATAGAAGATGAGTGAGTGAGTGAGTGAGTGTTTGATCCGGCCATGAGAGCATTTACACACAAAATATAAAAAATAAATAAATAAAATAAAAAGAGGCTCAGTAACAGGAATTTTAGATGAACATCTTGATTCTCTTTGATCTTTCTAATTAAAAGGGCCAAATCTTGGAGAAAGTTGCTTTCAGAGTTTAACATGGTGTCCCACAAGGTGTTTTTTCAGGCCCATTCATTTTGTTATTACTGTTAAGGTCAATCTCTTGCACTGATACCTTACAAACACTGAAGCTGGCTTTCACTCCTACACTGATGAAACACAAATACAGTATATTTGTGATTTAGGCTCAATTTGATGACGCACGTCAGGGAACGTGGGGTTCTATGACGCGCCTATAACGGCCTACCCATTGCTATCTCTTACAGAATGAGCCATCGGGTCTTTATTCTATGTTTCGTTACAGGAAAAAAAGACATAGAAAAGTTTTCAAAGTTTTCCTTTTTTCATGTTTGTGTTGACCAGCGCTTAAACAAGCCAATTATATTTTTACCCTAATGCGACTTTATACAGTATAAGAAGAGCCCCTTCCGCAGCTTGTTTTTTAGGAAGCTTTCCAGCAACAAAAAAAAAAAAGATAGGCCACGCCCACAAGTAACAACTGTACACACCCACATGCAACACACTGTCACTTCATATTTGTGAATGTAAAGCAACTTAGTTATTTGGCTTAAAAAAACATTATGAATTCGCATCCAGCAGCTAATGCCATACAAACTACATCGGAACTCGCGCACCCAGCTGCTAAATCTTCCTTCCGACAGCTCGAAGCCTGTCTCGTGAGAATCCACCCGAGGTGACTTTCTAAAATATCGATTACAAACTTCTGGGACAAACAGAAAGGGATCATCAGCTCAGTCGTAAATGTCAAGTTTATTTATAAATCACATTTACAATTACAACCGTTCAGCAGGACTGCTTCGCAACGAAGGAAAGCGGAAGCGGGGGAATAAAACATGCAGCATGAGTGAATAAGCGTCGCATATCTCACAGGCTGAGGAAAGAGGAAGGGTCGAAGAGTCTCAGACAGAGACAAAAGAGGAGGAAAAGTGTGGATACGGTAAATCAGACAGATCCTAAATGGATCTAATTTCCCGTCTACGGTTTCACGGATTCGCCATCCATCAAACGCAACACCTTCGGCAAAAAAAAAAAAAAAATGAAAAAATTCATAGTGTGAAAAAGGAAAAGAAAAGAGTTCATGAGGGAATGGTCTTTTATCATCTCAACAGTGTGTGTGTGTGAGACATCGGACCCAATTATCTGGACACTGCACTTACTGTATAATTATGAACACAGCGTGGATAAACATGACGTCAGGCCAGAAATAATCCTCCATAACAAGTGCCATGATCACTGTAATTATCGGCTTGTAATTAGAGACCGCTGGCAAACAGTGATCAGAAATACACTCTGTGTGTGTGTGTGTGTGTTTAAGTGATTTAAACCCTCACTACTTAGTGATGACCCACACTGTCTCTGACAGAAGCTCAATGTAGTCCTTTAAATAGCACAAATTATATATAAAAGATGTTTCTTACTTTACTTTGACTTCTAAGATTTTAATATAATAAATTGTATAAATTACTTTTTCCCCCACAATACATGGTCCACTGTGTATATATATATATATATATATATAATATAGATATATATTTACATACAGTATAAAGAGTCACACACACTTCTGTATATAAAATACAATGAGACATTCAAGATCCACACACTGTCATGCTCGTCTCCAGATACACACTCAATGAGAGGAACCCGCATACACACTCCTCTAATGACACACCCACATTTCTATATATGGAATTAAAGATGCACATAAACACACACACACACACACACACAAAGACGTTCCCATATACGGTTAGCCATGAAAATAATTTGATTAATTTCAGCCTACCACACACCAGACATTTCAACACTTTACTTTATTATATATTTTTTTATTGTTAAATAAAAATAATTGAAAAAAATTCTTGAATATTTTTTTTTAAATAGTAAATAAGTAGACATGTAATTAAATAAGTAAATACAGTAGGCAAATAAGTAAATATGCAACTACTGTAAATAAATCAGTAAGTAAGTAGTTAAATATGTAAGTAAGTAATGTAAATACTGTAGGTAAGAAGTCAAATAAGTAAGTAAATAAATCGGTTAGTACTGTACTGTAGGTAATTAGGGAAATAAGAAAAGTAGGTAAGTATGTAGGTAAGTGAGTAAATAAATAGCTTAATAGGTCACTAAACAAACAAATAAAAAATCAAACAAATAAATGAATAAATATTCGAGTAAATAGAAAAATCCATAAATAAATACAGCTGTAAGTAAATAAGTAGATAAACAAAATAATTGATTAGATCAATTAGCAAATGGGAAAATATATAAATAAAAGAGTATGGCAGTGAATAAATAAATAAATAAATAATGGTGTAGGTGAATAAATAAATTGTCATTCAGTAAGTAAATAAAGGTTAAAAATAATTTTGCGTTAGTTAATTACTCCTCTCGTCCTTCTCTCTTTATTTTTCCTTGCATGCTTTTATAACCCATGAATTTGATGAATATTTAAAGTGAATTTATAATAACGACATCATTTTACATGATAATTAGAGATTAATTAGACACCAATTACATGATTCTACATAATGAGTATCGATACACTGCAATTAGTCGCTGTGTGGTTCTTCTCAATCAGGAACATTAAGTATTAAAATTGACTGTTCATTGTTGATTCAAGTGCTCACTGAATGTGTGTGTGTGTGTGTGTGTGTGTGTGTGTGTGTGTGTGTGTGGAGAGGCTCAATATGACAGAAGTCCTGCTGGCACCAAGGAGATAAGAAGAGAGGACACACACTTGGACACGCGTGCACACACACACACACACACACACACACACACACACACAGAAAACACACAGACAGGCTTAGACACACACACACACACACACACACACACACTCCCAAGTCACACAGACACACATACACGCATTTTGGTAGCTGCATTGGGATATAAACACACACACACACAAGTCAGACAGACAGACAGACACACAGGTGGGTAGCTGCATTGGGATATTCAACACTCTGCAGTTGAAATGGAAACACACTGCTTCTGGCAATGCGACAGTTCTGTACTGATTCTCTCTAACACACACACACACACACATACACAAAGGTTAGATCTGCCCAATTCTATAACCATTTCTGTCCCAAATTCACTGTTTATAAGATGGTTAACAGTCGAAGCTAACTGTAATTAAAGTTTATTATTTTTAACACAAACCATTTTATTAACATTTCATTAATACTTCTGAGGTAAAAGCTGATATTCCGGACCTTTCTGTGTTGTTTTTGTTGTCATTCTGCCTTCCAACATCTACATGAAAGACTTAACTGCATTACTTTTCCACAACAGCTAGCCAATCTGTTTTAGGCTCTGCGTCCATATTGTCCAGTTACCTAGCAACGGTGAGGGGTATAAAGTACAAATGTGTCTAAATTATAGCACGTTTTACTAAACATGAGCACAACAAATCTAACAGACTATGAGTAAAACATTAGCAGTCTTGCTAATTCTAGTCAGGGAAAAGTATAGATGTGCAACCAAAAGACCAAAGCTAATTTTCATATTCAACAAATTATACATTTTCATAAATAAAATGTTACATGAAGAAGTGTTAAATAAAAACCTGTGGTAATAATTTTAGTTTTAGGATAGCTATCGGTGGAAAGTTTTAGCCTAGGCAAAATGGAAAATTAGCTAACTTACGAACATACATACAAACAAATACAAAGAATGTTAGCCAACAAAATTAACTTATCCATCATATTTTGTAAATAAAAGCTTGCTGGTAAAGTGTATAATATTGAGTTAACAATAATCCAGAGTCTATGTTGCTAGTAAGCTAACTTGCTAGCTAATGTTTTGTTATCTGTTTAAAACTCATTACACATTATGCAAAACCGGATGTCGAGCCAGGAAACTGAAATAAAAGGTCAAGCTGTGACTCTCATTATTTGGAATTTATGGCATGTAGTCAAATAACCATGCTAAAAAGAAGTAGCTAATTGTTTTATTTCAGATTAATTATCTGATAATGAAACATCCCCAGGTCACACTGATCTTCCGGAAAAAACAAGCGTCCTTTTTCTTTTTCTGCGCAGGGCTGGCCGACACCCAGGTTTCAGCACAAGGCACCAAGCGCAAAGAGCAAGATGTTTTTTCTAGTAAACGCTAATTTATGGATCTCTCGCTGCATTTGACGAGAAAAAAAAAGTTTCATTAGTTTAGTTATGTAGTCATATAGAATCTAGAGTTCATGTGACACTTCGGAAAAAATGCTAACGTCGCGAGTGAGCACTGAGCATTCAGTGTGATCTTATTTAGTGTTATCAACATTTTCTCCTTCTGTATAACGAGCCGGACAAAGTGCTGACGCAGGATCTTTTTCTTTCTGTCCATGCAGCGGGCGTGATAAGGCATCATGCTATCATGTACAGACACAAAGCTACATCAGTAATTTAGGTTGATAGCATGGAACTCTTAAGTGCTTACAGAATACCTTACCCATAATTTACTATTTTGACCCCATAAGCAGTAACACACACACACACACACACACACACACACATTACTTCTCTCTCTCTTTCTCCCCTTCTCATAGATTGTCCAAAATAGAGACGGCTGTTCCAATCATAATGACTGACACACATGCCAGTCAATAAACAACATATTTATGTAGTCTGCCTTAGCTGACAGGCTAAGTATGATGCTAAAAACGCAGCCTAGCAATCCATCGATCGCCTCATTACCCTCCGCGGCGCGGTCGAAAACAGATTTCCAGACTATTGAGCATGCTAATGCAGAAAACATTAGCAAACATAAATTGAAATGCTGCCCACTGGTCTGAATATTGTGTGGCTTTCCGCAGCTAGCAAAGAGCAATGATTTCCAATGGAAGCCCGTCAGCCGAGAAACAGCATTTAAGCACTTTGCTTTATAGCATTATTGCTCAAACAACTTTTACTTCCCTGATAATCACACACACTCACACACACAACAAGGATTAAACTGTGCTTTTATTTCTCAGCTGCTCCTAGCTGTCACAGTTGCACAAGTTTATAGCTACATAATCGCTAATTTGTAAAAAGTAAAGTTTAACATTTTAAATATGAAGCATTTTTTCGAAAAAAATGTTTGAGGTAAATGTTGATACTGCAGACATTTATGTTCCATAGCAAAGAGACTCCAAGATGAGATCTCATGTTAATCTCTTCTTTGTCTTCTAGACAGAAATGAGCCATCTTTGAGACTTCAATGAGATTCAGGTGTTTTCTGCATCTTCTCAAAGGTGTCTCAAATGTGGCTTATTACATTTAAATCTCAGCGATAGTTTACATTGGTCTTGTGTGCAACTCACATATGCACAAATGAGCCGTCTTTGAGACTTGAATGAGATTTTAGCCATTTTCTCAGTTTTCTCAAATGTGTCTCAAATATGGCTCATTACCTCTAAATCTCAGAGATAGTTCATATTTGTCTTGTGTGCGACTCA
>JAOVVA010000052.1:5733083-5746724 GCA_028565275.1 Leiocassis micropogon | reverse complement strand
TTACTCAGGTCGAGACTCAGTAACGTTATGGGGCAATAAAATGAAGTCAGCTGACCACCTGAATGTACTGAATCACCTGATTATCACATCTATGGATTATGGTAATTTGTGCTGATGAAAGATTACAGTGTGTGATGTTTTTTCTTTTTGGCCAGGGCGTGTATTTAAGATTATTTTATAAGATCGCTGCACTTTATTGTAATTAATGAAAGACACTTTGTGTTTTATGAAAAGTCATTAGGATGGAGGGAATCCTGTCGTCCCTGCAGCATCCTCTCCTGTTCTTCCTTCTTTTCTTTTTTTGCCCTTTAGATCATTCTTTTCCACTCTGTCTCGCCCCTCATCATGTCTTTATTCACTCTCTCTCTCCTTATCTTTTCACAACCAGCTTTTCATTCTCTCTCTCTCTCTCTCTCTCTCTCTCTCTGCTGCTTCTTTTCTTTATTCTCCTCAACATCTTTCTCTTCTCTGTCTGTCTCTCAGATTAAGAGCTCATGAAAATGCACTCTCCACTTCATCTACCTCTTTCTCTCTCTCTCTCTCTCTCTACCTGCATGGGTTAAGAGTCCCCATGACCTAAAAGTGTGTGTATGTGTGTGTGTGTGTGTGTGTGTGTGTGTATGCATCCTTTGTTGACTATTAGAGAAGGTTTTCGGCTTCATGCGGTGCTATTTATTGTGTAGTGTTCTAATAACATTGCACAGCTACCCACACAAATGATGCTCACTTACACAGTACACACACACACACACACACACACACACACACAAGTAATCATCTCCGGATCCAGGGTGATAAGTGCACCCTGCACTTTGCACCATCAATTATATATAAGCTCCATCTCTCTCCATCTTGGCTCGTCTGTCCTGGGTCCAGGGTGGAGCGCGCTATTTAAAAACCACACGCATCGATAACACAAAAGGTTTTTGTGTTTTCGTGTCGTCATGTTCAGTGCTACGTGTTTCTCAAAAAAGAAGTTTTTTTGCAGCTCTGGTGTTCGTGATAAAGCCTTGTGGGAAAGAGCGAGACATTAGTGTTGGCTGGCTAAGGATCCAACCGAGCTGACAGACATATAATATCACACACACACACACACACACACACACACACACAAAGCTGCATTACTGCACATTTTCTTTCCATCAAAGCTAAAAACCACATTCCATTCTGAAAATGCATCATCTTTCTTTTTTTTTCCTCTTTTCTTTTTTTTTCCTCCCCGCGAGGCGGATCAGAGCGCCATCCTTCCCATCAGGCCGTGCAACTCGATCCAGGAAGCAGGAGAGGAACATGATAGCGCTGAAATGGCTGAGACACAGCGGTTGTGCGAGGTGAAAGACTTGCTGAGATGATCAGATCAGACAATGTGCCACTGAATGAATCGGAATGAATCGTTTACCTGAACTGACTCGTGGGCGATTCGAGGATCCTTAAACAATCTGTGAAATTTTTGCACATTAAACCATGAGCTTTATTCTGCAGGGTGAAAAAAAAATCACAAACTCCTAAATCAGGGTCATGATGGATAGCAATAATAATAATAATAATAATAATAATAATAATAATAAAGTTGTTAGATTGTATAATAATGTAAGGTAATAGCTAAACATACTGAACAAGTCTTTCATCTAATTTGACTCCAGAGATTCATTAACAGTCATTAATACACTGATGACATGATGATAGTCATGTGTTAGAAGTTAACAGTAAAATTGATATACTGTACGTTTACATACGTTTGTCTTAATGAATCTTTAGGTAAATTGATTCATGCATCAGTTTCACACGGAACATAAAACTGTTTAATAATGTTAAATTGACATAAATAACAATCTATATAATGATCATAAATAACTTATTAATGTTTACTGTAAAGTTGTAAAGTTTACAATGTAGCATAGGTGAGTCTGAATTAATTTCAATAAATTCTTAAGACTCATTTTTGATGTTAATGATTTGAATCATTTAGACCACTCTTGTATTAGATAAAAAATCTAATACAGGAAAACGTGTATTATAGTGTATTATATATATAATTAGTGCAACTCAATGAATCTGAATAGTTTTGAACAACACTTTTAACTTAAGAAGTAAAAAGCGATTCTTTTCACACAGAAGAGTGTGTAAGAAATGTGAACAAATATACATGAGTCTGAATGAATCTTTTACCTGAATTGATGATTAAGTAAGATATACATTATTATTAATAATAATAATAATAATAATAACAATAATAATAATAATGTACAATAAGTTTACAGTTTAACATAAGTTCAGCTATATTAATTAAAGTTTGACTCATGAATCAGATCCATTTTGATTTTTTTCAATGTAAAACAGACTTTTTTTATTATTGTTGAAAATATATATAAAGACTCGAGCCATTTAAGGGAATCTGTTCCTGTGAGCAGAGCCATGCAAGTTGTGTAGAAAACAGATTAGCATTAAAGTTACTAGCCATGAGCTAACCTGCTAACCTGACAAAATCTTAAGACTATTAGAGCCTGCCTAAGCTAAAACCTAACTTGAAATTTCAAACAGGATGTTTAGTCTTATTCTCAATGCTGATCATATTAACCATCACTAACCATCATCATTAAACAGCTAGTTAACATTAGCAAACCTTGCAAAAATGTTCTGCTCGTTTTAGCATGAGCTTTACAAAACTGGCTTTATGTATAACACGCTAATACGCTTCTAACAGGATTTTAAAATCATATTCATCCAGTTACCTAGCATTAACAAATCCAGCAGAATTTCCTGATAAAAACGGCCAAATCATGTATCCACCATAAAAAAAATTACAATGCCCACTTAAAATAAAAAAAAGAAAGAACGAGCTAAATGAAATAAGTAGCAGAGGGAGAACAACGCCTCCTTCATGACGCTTGCATGGGCGAGTGAGTTGTCCATTCATTCGAGCAGCGCTGCACTGATTTAGCTTAAACTAGGCCACCTTCAGTGCTCCAGCCGCGGTTCCAGCCTTTAGCATGACTGGGTCAATCCCTCAGTGGCGGCAATCTTTCACAGGCAACGGCTCGGAAAATGTGTCTTTAAAAGGCAGCGAGGACACAGTCCTCAGGGACCGGTCCATGGAACCCACTACTTCTGCTTTCCCGTCTTAATCTGAGGAAACTCACTCACTCACTCACTCACTCACTCTCACTCTCACACTCTGGTTTTTACAGGTCTGGACATCAGGGATGGCATTAACAGCCAGTATAAAGATGCAAATATCGAAGCAGGGTCAACTCTAATTTCTCGATCTTGATTGCTCATTTGCAGCAAGCAATAGCGAATTAATTAAAATTCAGCGAAACGGCTCCAAAACGGACGTTTTGATTCATTTACATTTCAGAGCCGGCGCCAGGGGACAAGGCGGCTTTAAATAACCACGCTAGCCCCCGGCGCCCGCTGATGAGCACGCTCTGTCCTCGCATATTAATCTTTATAATTAACACATGATCTCTAACAGCATCCAAGAAGAAAATTTCTACATTACCCACAATGCTGTTCAACGACCTGATGATTAATCTGTTCATCTGAAGAGAGAGCCATGCGGCGGAACTTAAATCCTTAATCTGTCCAGCTGTCTCACATCATCATCTGTAAACTTTAACGCGAACAATCATCAACAGTAATCAAATTAATCTGTAGAAGCTACAGTAGCTACAATTTTTTAAAAGCCAAGGTATAATGTAATTCTGAGCACATGTGCCTTAGCTAACACCATTGAATTAGCCAAGGTTAGGAAAGTGTAAACTTTGTGAGGTCTGATTTAAGAAAACTTAGAAATTCATCTAACATGAACATCTAAAATATGCTGAAAACTCACTGCTTCCGATATAAATCCGTCTCCTGCTGCTATTCATTTCAGTCCAGTCACCAACAAAGAGCTGTTACTGTAAAGTTAGCAAAAGTGACATCCGATAGCTACTTAGCAGCCTGATGAATCTGTATATAATTGGATAAACTCTCCTTGATGTCACCAGTAGTTTTTTATGAAGAGTGGTTTTAAAGCCGTAGGAGCTGTCGTGGTCGCCATCTTGGCAGGAGCTGACTCTGCCTGAACCTTTAATCCATACATGGACAAACAGAGAGCACGAACAGAGCCCGGGAGTTGTTTGGAACACACCTACTTACCTCGGTTACCACAAGCTAGCTAGCTTAACTTTAGCTTAGCTAATTTAGTGGCTAATGTTAATTGATAGGCTAACTTTGCAGTTGAGTGAACTCAGTCATTCATGCCCTACATATCGTCCTGTGTCATCGCTTACTTTTCTTATGGTGAGTTAAACTACAATAATCCAGTTAGGTGGAGGCTGTATAATGTAGAAATAATAATCTGATTGGACGAGAGGCGTCATTTCATTAAACAACACCCTGTCTCTGCAGTAATCGCTTCTCAGTCGTCCCGAATCGCCTCTGAACCGTCCGTGTCGTTCTGTTCATGGCTAACGCTTAGCTAGAAAGCTAACTATCTTCTAACACAAGGCTGAATCCCAAATCCCCCTCTACTCTCTGATCAAGGGCACTACTTAGTGTGTGGAACAAGGCATTGTGCACCCTACATATCGGAACGGGATCAGAACCCCGGAACCTGAAAGTTAACGGAGCTGATATTCTAAAGGTGAATAAGTGGAAATATAAAATAAATCTGCGGTAAAGTTTCTCAGGACTGTCCACCACGTCCTGCTTTATTCTCCTCACCTTTTGGCTACAGAGTATTATTACTAACTGTCGCTCGATAACTGTTGGTCACCAGCTCTGCCAGTCACCGCCAGTTAGTTCCATCAGGCGCGCAAGGATATGTGTGGGCGAAGCAAAAAATAACTGGTTAAATAAATAAAAAAAAATCATAATCTATTGATAATAAAAAGGTGTTCGTGTAACTGTTGTATAAAAGCAATATCACACACTCGAGGTCGTGCTGTTGGACTGAATATCAGCACATCAGTACTCGGGCTGCAGTACGAGCGCATCACAGCCGCGCTGATATTCAGTACAACGGCACGACCTCGAGTGTGATGGTACGGTAATCTCTCAATCGTTTAACGTGATCAGGATTTATAGCCATAATGAATCTGCACCATAGTTGAAACTCAGTCGATATTTTTCTAATTGAAGGCGAAAAAAAATACAACAAAAATACAACAAAGGTCAACGAGGCGTTTTCACAACAATCCAACAAATTACCGTGGCTTCAAAATCACCAGCTTGGAGATTGCACGCTCGAGCCATCAAACACAGGATGGTGCCAGATGAGTAATTTGCAGCTCGATCATAATTCAAAGAGTGTATATACGTGTGTGTGTGTGTGTGTGTGGGTGTGTGTGTGTGTGTGTGAGTGGAGATAATGGACCTGAGAGGATATTTTAGCAGGGGGGAATTAGTACACCAATGTCACGGTTTGATGACACCAATCCTGGAATCCAAAGTCATTAGTCTGTTTACCATCTAAAGCGAGTCGATCTCCTTGGCTTTGTGTGTGTGTGTGTGTGTGTGTGTGTGTGTGTGTGTGTGTGTGTGTACACACAAATGTATTCTTTTGTAACGACCAAAAACTCAAAAACTAACAGTCCTCATATGTGCCTCACTAATCACACCGGATGTGAACAAATCCTCCCTGAGCGAACAGGCACAGTTTACGAACGAGGCTAGTTGTTAGATATTGATAAAAGTAATGGCACCTTATGAGTGGAGGAGGAGAAGGAAGAGGAGTCAGTGTGTGTCTGCTGTGTGGCTGAAGTGCTGCAGTGGCCGAGCTGCGTTACTGGAGCGTTTTAGCACACGCCGCGTCCAGGAGGCGCTCGTTTAATTAAATTTCGCCCAATTTACACAATATATGAAGGGAATTAGAAAGCTTCAGTACACTTTGGTCACAAAAACAGTTATAACTTGATAAATCAGACCCAGGGTCCACATATGCTCACGAGAAATACAGTTTTAATTTAAAAGAGCCAAAAGATTTCCTCCAGGTTATTGAGGTCGGGGTTAGGCTCAGGTCTACACACTAAATTGGAAGTGTGTGTGTGTGTGTGTGTGTGTGTGTGCAGTAAATATAGGGCCTGTTCACTTCCCACCAGCGGCAGGAGTTGGACTTCATCTCTCAACCTGACAGTGATAAATCACTCGGAACAGTGTGGAATCACACACACACACACACACACACACACACACACACACACCTCTGACAGTTGCTTAGAAAACCATCAAACCTGACCAGATACAACCAGTCTGACAAGCTGAAATCACCCAGTATGTCTCCAAAGCTCCACTAAATCCATCCTGACCAGAAAGAATCAATTTGATGTTAGAATCAGTTTGAATGTGTTAAAAAAATCTCCTGACGAGTTAGAGCCATCATAACCAGCAGTGATGAATATGACAAGCTAGAGCCAATTAAACTAGCTTGAAATAACCAGTATGTCTGCAAAGCTCATCTAAGACCAGCAAATACCCAGTTAGAACCAGTTTGACAATCTACACACATATTTAAAAAAAAAAAAAAAAGTGAAATCATTAATCCGGATCAACTAGAACCAGTACCACCAACTGGACCGGTCTGACCATCTGGAACCAGTCTTGCAAGCTAGAATACGCTGGCTAGTTCAACTATGAGGACTAGACTGCATATGTTACAAAAATTCCTTTAGTCCATTAAACCTGATGATCTAGAACCATTATAACCATTGACAACCAATTAAATTAGCTAGAATCAGCCAGTATGTCTCTAAAGCTCCTCTAAAACCTGCAGGACCTGTAAAGACCAGTCTAATCAGGTAGAACCAGTTTGAGAATGTCCTTACAACCAGCATGACTAGCAAGAACCAGTTTAACCAGTTGCGAATGTGGAAAAATCCCTTGAAACCAGACCAGCTAGTCCAACTAAATCCAGTCTAATGACCCAGGGTGTCTTTTTTCCACCAAAAAAAAAAAAGAATTACAAAGACTGAGAATTCAATTTAAAAACAAAATAAGTGTTTGCAATTGTGTAATTAAATATTTTGTTCCATGTATGAACAAATGCAAGAAAACATTGTTTTAATAATGGTCTAAATAAGGTCGTAATCTTCTCCACAGCAACATGAGCATATGAAGATAACCACACACACACACACACACACGGCATAAAAATCAAGGCAAACCACTGATTAGCGCATTATTTTTTTAACGGCCAGGATTCATCTTTCATGGTGCGCATAAGACGGGCGGCGCAGAGGAAGTGTAATCACATGCTCTGATCAAACGCAGCATGAAGAACGACTGAGACGCTTTGATTAGCAGAGAAAAAGAACCTCATCTCCTATTATCACAAAGCAATTACGAAAACCGGGTGAGATTAGCATCTGAAAGCAAATCAGGTGTCGAAATCGGTTCCACTCTGTGAAATTTGTTGTCACGGTGCTTTGTAGAGGAACCGTTCCTATCGATGGGTGCTGCTGATCGTACACCGAGCGCCATCTAATCTGTAAAAGTCTAAAAATGTATTTTTAGTACGATGCTAATAAACGACACATTAAACTCCTTACAGGGTCGAGATAGCGAGGAGAAAACAATGAGCCATGATTTAGAGAAAAGGGAGGCGAGTAGAACCTTAATAAAGGTTATGGACTGTTGTCTTCCCAATAATCCTTAGAAATCCAGTAAGAACGTTGTCTTAAAGTCTTAACTATCCAGTAAAAGAAACCCTTTTACCCAGTTAATCCACACACTCCTAGAACAAAGCGTTCTTTAAGGGTTTTGATAGAAAAGCACTTTGTTGTAAAGTTCCACACTGAACCTTTAGTGTGTTGTAACGATTGTTGTAGTGACGGACGTCTGCCGTTTTAACTGCAGGAACTCATGCACACGTGTCAAGCTCTCGTCTGTTTAGGTGACTGATATTTTGCTAACCATCATTCACTTTACTTTCATTTCCCAATAATGCATGTTAGCTAGCATGCTAGCATGCATAGCCTGGAGTCTTTGAGCACGAGACGGGGTACACCCTGGACAGACTCCATTTCAGGGTGCACACACACACACACACACACACGCACAAAAAAACCACACAAAAACCGGCAATTTGGGACCACCAATTAGCCTAATCCGCATAAACGGAAACCGGACAAGAACCTGTGGTGGGAATCGAGGCCACACTGGCACCTGCCTCTTATACAGTGTTTTTAAAAAGTTTTTGCCCCCTTCTTGAAAATTACAAAAATTACAAAAAAGAGAACAACGACACCTCATCCAGGAGCTCATAAAAGAACCCAGAACAACATCTAAAGACCTGCAGGTCTCACTCGCCTCAGGTAAGGTCAGTGTTCATGATTCAACAATAAGAAAGAGACTGGGGGGCAAAAATGGCATCCATGGGAGAGTTCCAAGGTGAAAGCCACTGCTGACTAAAAAGAACCTCTTACATTTGTCAAAAAAAACAAAAAAAAACATCTTGATTATCCCCAAAACCTTTGAGCAAATATTCTGTGGACTGATCAGACAAAAGTTGAACTTTTTGGAAAGTGTGTGTCCCTTTGTATCTGGTGTAAAACCTGGACGACTTGCCATCATTGGTGAAACCATGAATTCTGCGCTCTACCAGAAAATCCTGAAGGAGAATGTCCAGCCATCAGTTTGTGACCTCAAGCTCAAGTGCACTTGGGTTCTACAGCAGGACAGCGATCAGGAACACTGCAGCAAGTCCACTTCTGAATGTCTCAAAATGAAGGTTGTGGAATGGCCTAGTCCAGACTTAAATCCGATTGAGATCCTTAAACAGGCCGTTTATGCTCGAAAACCCTCCAATGTGGCAGAATTAAAACATTTCTGAAAGGAAGAGCGGGCCAGAATTCCTCCACAGTGATGTGAAAGACTCAGTGCCAGTTATCACAAACGCTTGATTGCAGTTGGGTGGCACAACCAGTTATTATGTTTAGGAGCAATTACTTTTATTACACAGGGCCAATAAGGTTTGGACAGCTTTTCTCACTTAATAAATGAAATCGGCATTTGAAAACTGAATTTTGTATTTACCCCACTTATCTTTTGTATAATATTACATTTAGTTTTATGACCTCAATCATTTAAGTGAGATAAATATGCAAAAAAAAAACTAAAAATCAAGAAGTGAAACTGAAAACACCTAGTGGCCTCCTATTTATAGATGCTGAAAAAGCCTTTGATCGGCTAGAACGGGGGTATTTATGGTATACATTGAAAAAGTTTTGGTGATAAGTTTACTAGAATGATACTAACCCTATACAATAATCCCGTGGCCAGAGTATCTACCAGTGGGCTTATTTCAGATATCTTCAGTATTTGTAGAGGCACGAGGCATGGATGCCCACTATCCCCTCTTATGTTTAATCTTTCAGTAGAACCCTTGGCACAGTTCATTAGACAGTGTAAGTATATCACTCCAATTCAGTCAGGCACATCAGTCCATTCCATTTCTCTATATGCAGATGATACTTTATTGTTTCTATCTGACCTGCAGCGTTCACTCCCTAATGCCCTCAAAGTTATGGATGAATTTGGCAAGCTTTCTGGATTTAAAATCAATCACTCTAAAACGATTTTGATGCCTCTCAATTCAGGAGGTTCCAATGTCCTTATTAATAATAATAATATTCAGATATCAACGCAAGTTAAATATTTAGGGATTGAATTGAGACCTTCCTTATCCCTCATTTCAAAAGTCAATTATATGTTAATCTATAGAAATGTTGAAGCTGATATCCAAAGATGGATGTGTCTACCTTCATCACCACCTGCCCGAATGTCATCAATAAAAATGAATATTTTGCCTGGCATTAAATTCATTGCTCCATGGTCCCTCTTTCCCCACCAGCAAATTACTGGAAAAAGTTAGATTCTTTATTGATAACATATGTATGGAACTTTAAATGGTATCATTGGTCCTTCGTTCTGCTCCCAGTTGTGAAGTGGTTTGATCCCTGTTCACAGTCTCCGTGGAAACAAATAGAAAAAGACCTAATTTCACCAATTAGTCTGCAAGACTTTCTGTTTTCTGGCATTTCTTACAGGAAGTGTTTATACTACGGTTTTATTCTGTCCTACTACACTCTTCAAATATTTAAGAAAATGGAAAGTCTTTTTTCTTTTAAAACTATATGGCATACTCATACCCCTATTTGGCACAATTTAAATTTACTTTCTGGTGGAAAACCGTTTGTACAGACATCTTGGGCAGAAAAAGGTATTCTAATATTAAATGACATAAAAGGAGAAAAATCAAACCTAGACTTTCAAGAAGTAATCAAAAGGTTTAATATTTCTCAGAATACTTTATTTTTATATTTTAAATTACATGCAGCATTAAAGGCGTGTAAGGTACCTTGGGGCACTGATCTCCAAACCCATCCAGTAGTAAAATGGATTAACAATGCACCAAACAAAGGGACAGTTTCTTATTTTTTACTTCTGTTTTGGAACTCATAACGCAGAGATTTTTCCAAAAGCAAGAGCATGGTTATCTGAATTGATTCTTAGTAAAATTGAATGGGAAAAAGTATGGGATAATACATTTCATGCATCCACAAACCCCAATCATCAGTTTATCCATTTTAAAATCATTGACCGGGCTTATTTAACCATAAGACATGTTATGGGTTTATCACCACACCCTTATTGTCATGTGGGCCAGGTTACCTTGGCACGCTGGTGCATATGCTTTGGGAATGTCCAGATGTGCAAGATTTCTGGGATAAGGTGCTTGAGGTTCTGTTCAAGATCACTGAAATTTGTTTTCCCAAAGATCCTGTTCGGTTACTGTTGAATGACAACTCTCAGTTTCCTCTAAAGGAGAAGGACTGGAAATCTTGGTTAGCTGCCTCGACTGCTGCAAAAAAACTTTTAGTTCAACAATGGAAACCTCCACATGACCTTTCTAATAAGCATTAGTTACATTCTCTACTTGAGATATTATATTTGGAACTGTCTTCAACGCGGACAAATCACGCTAAACCCACCATTCTATCTATGTGGAAGAACTGTATCTGTTCAGTCAAAGAGATTTTGAATATTTAAGCCATTTTTTTTTTTAATTCCTGAAGTGTGATGGGTGGGGAGAGGGTTGGAGGGAGGCTGAGGGGGTAAAAAAAAAAAAAGGAGGTAAAAAGAGAGGGGGAAGGAGAATTTTTTTTTTTTTTTTTTTAATCAGGAAGTGGCACATACTTTTTTCACCTGAAGTTCCTTAAGGAGATCTGAAAACAGAAAACACACATTTTTAAGACTGTTGTTTATCAGCAAAATCTAAAAAAAAATAATAATAATTTTAATAATATTGAATAAGAATATTGACAGTGTGACAGTAACAGTATCGGCACTTCGGTATCGGCTAGTGAATGATCTCGGTAACTTAGTGCCGCGCGGTTTGCGCTGTGCAACAACTTATAGGGACATTTTGCTGATACACAACAGCCTTAAAATAATCAGTGTGTTTTCAGATCTCCTTAAAGAACTTCAGGAGCCTGAAGCTTGTTCAAGTCCACAGATAATCAACTGTTTTGCCACCAAGTTATCGACCATCTGACTGCCTGTACTCTGATAACCAGAAGGGCCAATTATTTTAGGCAAAGCACACACACACACACACACACACACACACACACACACACATAAGCTCCCACATCCGAAAAGTGTAAAACACAAATCCAGCCATCAATCATAATTTCCGTCAGTGAAAAGTCGGCAGCTGCGAGATAAATAATGGCTGTCAGAGCGTCCAATCAAACGCCATGTTCCAGCTCAGTGAATAATAAATACATGCTACGTGTCATTAGCATCCCCACACACTCAGCTGCCATGCTCTCACACACACACACACACATATACACACACACACCTATCTTTAAAGTCTGGCAGATCTCCAAGCTATGCTCTGAGCTTAGCCCTGAACACTGTTAGCGATCACAGCTAACCCGTTGACCTGCAGTAACCTCGACTGCACAAGGTTCTCCGAAGGTCTGAAACTTTTCCTGAACTTTAACATCATTAAAGCTCTCACAGACTTCACTCTAGAATATGATCTCTATACATCAGCTCAGACACTCATGCTCACGCTTTGATTATTTATTTATTTATTTATTCATTTTTAACCTAGCCTAGCACTTGTTGTGTGTGTGTGTGTGAGATTCTAAAGAGTACGGTAAAATGAACATGATTTCAAATAATTTCCTTGCAGCAGTGCAATCTTTTTGTTGAATTTAATTAACGCACTTGTTCTATGTCATTATCGTGATCGTTATTATACTAAGCGCAGAAGTGATCATTTTGATTCAGCCTTAACTAAACTGTAAATATACTTTTATTTTAATGTTACAGTCAATATAACGACATCTCTTCACATACTATAGATCAGTTTGCGTAAGATGTAAGTGCTGTGCAGCTAACGACCCGACCAACGAACAGTTGGCGAGACCCTCATGCATTTAAGAGTTAAAACGCCTGAACGCTAGATAAACATTACGGAGTTATTCATCAAGCGCCGACACTTTGAGAGATACTGCGGCTTGATGGAGTGTGTACTTATGGTGAGAGATGGTGAGGGGAAACAGAACAGCCAGAGAACACCTCTGGCTTTAACTACAGACCATGTTTTGTTGTTTTCCTTCTTTCTCTTTCGATTACGAGCAAATTTATGAACAGAAGAAACAAATCACGGCCGTGCACTCGTGTGCGTTGCTTGCTTCTGTACCGAATTAATCCAAACCTTTAAATGGGCATGGGATGCGACACCATGACCACGTGTCACTGTAACACAACACTGGAACCACGAGGGGCGTTCAAGTCAAAGCGGGACTTTTGATTGTACAGAGAGTAAAAAGATGTGGGACTTTTGATTGCACAGTTCTGAGAGTAAAAACTCCCTTTATTTCTCTATATAATCCCTGCTACACTAATCACTTATCCCAGTGTTACACCAGTGCTTGGACACCATCAAGGTAGAAACTCTGGCCTCCCAGGAACTCCTTTAGAGGCCCAAACATGTGGAAATGACTTGAAGCGAGGTCAGGACTCCCAGCCGAGTTCCTGTAATGTGCAAGTGGTATTGGTAAATTAATGTGTGTGTACAGTTCACATAAACAGATGCGTTTCTTTTTCATCGCACATTGGCGTTACACTCTCTGGATGTTCACAGGAACGAGTGGAGTGAGCTCAGAGCCACCTCGCCCGGGATCGTCATTCACATTCCGTTCAGATGTTTTACTAAGAGTCTCATTACCGTACTGTTCTTGAAGTCTTCTATTTTACACCTACATTCACCATGGATATCCATTACAAGTTCCAGTTTGACTTGAGCACACCTTGTGGAATGCTTAAAAAGAATCAGGTTCATGGAGACCCCATTGCTCCAGCTGTGTTCGGTTTAGTTTGGGTAATACAGGGTACCTGGGGACTCGAAGACTGTCTCACTGACCTCCTTTAAATTTCTCCGCCTCTGCTAGTCATGTCGGGCTCTATCGCATCACAGTGTCGTATTTAGCTAAGCAGTTAATGAGCTACAGATATGGCCATTAAGGTTTTCCAGCGAGATGCCGCAATTTGGCGCGCGGCATGCCGCGACTTGCCGTAAGCAACATTCGGGAATTTAAATAAATGTGTTGTGCTTCACTGAATATCCGCCAGATGGCG
>JAOVVA010000052.1:5710869-5721626 GCA_028565275.1 Leiocassis micropogon | reverse complement strand
GGGGTGTTTAGCACATTACCTGGGTGATGGATAATAAATACACAACATGTTTTTTTCAGCACAAACACAGCAAAGCACGCACGCACACACACACACACACACACACACACACACACTGAGAGATGTAACCTGTCCTGGGATTCTCCTTTCGTAAGGAACGGCTGTCTGGTTAGAGATTAGGAGCTCGGTGTCTGAGCAGAAACTCTTCAGTGCTGATGCTGCTGTTGTGTCGAAGCCCCAGTCGGACTCCCGGAAGAGTTCATTAAATGAAAAAAGAAAAACCCTGTATCACGGTGCTGGATGAGGATGTGCTGGCTGGACCTAATTACAGCTCAGGTGATGGTTCTTTACCTTTTTTCTCTCCATCCTGCAGGCCAATAAAAATGAGTTACATAAAATTAAAAAGCGGCGAGTCTCAGAAGAAGGTTCTCGTCTCAGCGGCAGCAGCTCTAGTGTATTATCCACGGCGTGTGTTTACCTTGAGGACGTCTCCGGTCTTTCAGGAATTTAATAGCACTCTTTGTTTAGTATAGCTTCATAGCTTTATAGCTTTATATATAATATATATTTCTTTTTTAGAATACTCTTCGGAACATATTCAACTAAACCTCAATAAGAAGGAACAAAAACCAAGCTGGTGGATCTGTGAAGGACCTGAGGGACTCGTTTGATGGCAGCGGTGCAGTTTACAGCAGTCCTCTGTGCCAAAGTGAGTGTTTTTTACGGATCATGTTCAGGAAACAACCCCACTTCCTGCGCAACTCCCTTTATGACATCAGAAAATCATTCACAATTTTGCATCAGTTGAACAACCAGAGACAGCACGGTGGCTTAGTGGTTAACGCTGTCACCTCACACCTCCAGGGTCCGGGTTCGATTCCCGCCTCGGGTCTGTGTGTGTGTGTGTGTGTGTGGAGTTTGCTTGTTCTTGGTGGGTTTTCTCTGGGTCCTCCGATTTTCTCCCATAGTCCAAAGATATGCAGATTAGGCTAACTGGTGTTCCCAAATTGCCCCTAGGGTGTGTGTGTGTGTGTGTGTCCTGCGATGGATTGGCACCCTGTCCAAACAGTCTCTTGGGATAGGCTCTGACCCGGCAATCCCTGTAGTTAGTGAGTGATCAGGTTGTTTACTCACTTTTCGTCTGTAGCGCTTTACCTGTATAGGGTATCCAGAGTTGCAAGGGGGCCTGGAGCCTCTCCCAGGAGACTTGCGGCACAAGGTCGGGGTGCACCTTAGACTGGGTGCCGATCCATTGCAATGCACACACACAAACACACACAAACACACATACACATACTCATTCACACAATATACGGGCACTAACGGGTAATTTGGGAACGCCAATCAGCCGAACCTAACCATGTCTTCGGACTGTGGGAGGAAACCGGAGCACCTGGAGGAAACCCACCAAGCATGGGAAGAATCACGCAATCTTCACTGATGCAGTGTGTTGCAGTACCTACATCTGCACTGATGATTTTAGCTCTTGATGGTCATGTGTACAGGTTGGTCGTGTGTACAGGTTGCTACTGTGTGTACTTTCTCAGTGCGAGGCAAACAATTTTGAGAACAGTTCTTTACTTATAGAACTGTTTCAGTCTAGTACACCCTAATTCTGGAACTGTTCTCAGATCTGTTTTTGTTTTCCAGCCTCCTGTTCTAGAATTCGACTAGTCGCACATATCCTGTATCACACTGACAAGGTTTAATCAGTTTCAGTCTGAAATGTACCTGTTACAATATGGCCGACTTCCTGGCGAGCGTCGTTAACAGATGTTGCCTGTCTGAAGGGAAGCTGCACAGCTACCAATTGTAGGTCATGTCGATGAAATTCAATAAGAAAAACATCAAACGGGCTGAAGGCCACATTCAGATCCATGTTACTACCAGAACCACTGATGATGCCCACTAGTTCAGAAGGTTATGCCAGGTTTTATGGGTTTTCTGCCATCCAGGGCAACTGGGGTTCAAATCTGGGGTTTAGATTCACACTTTCCCTGAGCCAGAAGTGTGTGTGTGTGTGTGTGTGTGTGTGTGTGTGTGTGTGTGTGTGTGTTAACTGAGTGTGTAAGTAAGTTCTCCTTCTCTATAAGTGAATAACCGATTGATTGTTTTTACCTTGGCAGAACGGTGGTGTAGTGGTTAGAACTGTTGACCTGCATCTCCAGGGTCCAGGTTCGATTCCCCACAAGGTTCAGTTCCCGTCTCTGTGTTCATGGAGTTCGCATGTTCTCCCCGTGCTTGGTGTGTTCCCTCTGGGTACTCTAGTTTCCTCTCACAGTGAAAAGACATGCAGATTAGGTTAATTGGCATTCCCAAATTGCCCGTAGTGTGTGACTGAGTGTATGTGTGTGTGCGCCCTGTGATAGATTGGCACCTTGTCCAGAGTGTATCCCACCTCATGCCCTAAGTCCCCTGGGACAGGCTCCAGGCCCCCTGTGACCCTCAATACAGGATAAAGCGGTATCGATGAGTGAGTGTCCTTATCTTATAATTCTCATATAGTTTAACCAGGAATGCTTTTCTTTCGAGGATTCAAACTGCTGTAGAAGCTTTAAGGACTCACCACAAAAGCAAAACCCAAGAACCTTGAAACCAGCCCAAAAAGCAATGATGTAACATGTTCTGACAGTGTATCCTGACAGGTTCTTTTCTATTGGTTCTGTGTAGAGATCCAGACCAAAGTGCGATTATCTTTATTCTAGTAAATAGAAACCGGTCTGGTGCACAAAAAGCTTCTCTAAAGGTTCATTATATACAGTAATTAAAGGTTCTCAGCTTCCAGAACATTGACATTTTAAGGATTTTTTAAGGATTCCTGAGGAGATCTTTGGGCAATTCAGAGCTCTGGGATTCTTTAAAGTGTTGAACTGCATTAGAAACACTGTTGTAGGGAGATTCTGCCTCGGTAAGCCCTCACCTTGGAGAGGTTTTATTTTAGGGCAAGAACCCACTGAGATTTTGTAAGAAAAACCAATAAAACTTGTTTTTAGTTTTACTTAAAGAACCGAGGAACTATTTGGATTTGTAGAGTTCTGCGTAAAAACTTTACCAGACAAACAAAGAACCTTTAAGAGAGCATGAACATGTCTGGGTGAGCACAGAAGCATCGAGCAGCTGCCCAGATTATCATAATGGAAATGAAGATTGGATGCTAATAGTTCATGTGTGAGTTCTCCTGATGATCGCAGATGTTTCTCAGAAGCCACAGAGATCTACTAAAGGGCGGTTTACGAGGTCAGGTTCTCCACGACACGCCGAGATTATTTCACAGCCTGGCTTTTCCCTACATGACACGAGGACTAGAGGATCTGTGAGGACAGAGAAGGCAAGACATGAGGATCCTGTGAGGTTTTGTTGTTGGAGCATCATTGATTAAAGTCGCGCGCTTGAGTGCAGCAGATAAATGTGCAATGGGCCTTAACCTGAAGCTCTGCGTCTCAGGAACAGCAATCCATTATCGCATCGGATCGGAGAGGGGCGAGCTTCAGGACTTAAATTTAGACGTGGCTTTGTAGAAACGTCGCGTTAAAGTGGTGAATAAATCAGCGCTAAATGGAAATGCTGATGGACCATAATGGAGGTTTAAAAAAAAAAACAGAACTGATTAAATATTCTACATGAAGCTCTGCTTGTTGTTTTTCCCTTTTTTTTCTATTGCCTTAATCTCCAAAATCTCTAAAAGTGATTATTATTCTATTAGCGTGAAGTTTATGGATATTTCACTAATCGCTTGTGTAAGGCAGAGAACAGTGTGTGTGTTTGTGTGTGTGTGTGTGTGTAGGGGGTTTTACTGTAACCACTGGGTGATTGGTGGAGGCACTTATCTGTTTAATTTAAAATGAAAAAAAAAAAAATTGTTTGGATTTGTTTGTCGGATCAATAATTAAAAATCCAAGGAGGCGTTCGAGTCATACTGGGACTTCTGGTGCGTGAAGCAGTAACAGCAATTGACATTTACAGAAGACAACAAGCACAGTACGGTGATGAGACTCTTAGCCGCAGTAAAACATTTAAACAATGCAAACGTTTAAAGAATGGCGTACGTGGATGACGAGCCTGGCGCGAGATGGCTCGGAGCTCAACAGTCGTTCCTGTGAACATTCAGCGAGTGGAACGCCTGATTCTTGAAAATTTAAGTTGTCACTAACGACTAACGTCAGGCGTGAATCAGGCAAGCGGTATGATCATGGCTCCGCCGTACTGAGAGAACTTTCTACTCTGATGGTGTCCAAGCTCTAGTGAAACACTGGGACACACAGTGCATTAGTGTATCAGGGGATTATATAGAGAAATAAAGGGCAGTTTTTAACTCTCAGAACTCTGTTCTGTTTTTCTCTACAATCAAACATCCCGCTTTGATTCGAACAACCTTTGTTGTAGTAGTAGTAGCAATAATAATAATAATACTAATGATGATGATGATGATGATGATGATGTTTTTCTATCCTTCTGTCTATTGTGTCTTATCCTGTCCATTACTCTGCCCTTTTTTTCAGTTTATTTGATTTTCTTTTATTCCCTCGCTCCAGCCCTGCCCTCTCCATCACCCCCGAGCACTAAGCGGCTCGGGCCGTCCGCTAAATGATGGGAAGCATGCTTGTGTTTATGTGTGTGTGTGTTTATTTGTGTGTGTGTTTGTGTGTGTG
Organism: Leiocassis micropogon; assembly: GCA_028565275.1. Classification (NCBI taxonomy): domain Eukaryota; kingdom Metazoa; phylum Chordata; class Actinopteri; order Siluriformes; family Bagridae; genus Leiocassis; species Leiocassis micropogon. The sequence continues at coordinate 5,716,977 of JAOVVA010000052.1, read as the reverse complement.
CACTAGGCGGTTTTTATTTAATGCCAAGGTCTCAGAGTGAAGAGAGGTTAATTCGATTCGCCTCTCATTTTCAGATATCGATCAAGAAAAAAATGGAAGAGCAGCTGCTTATCTTTGCCAGTCAGCAGAGTAAAACTATGAGAGGTAATCCACTTACACACACACACACACACACACACACACCCACACACACACACACAAATCAGACAAGGACAGCATAACACACACTCTGAGCAGGAACTGAAGAGCCACTCAGGGTGATCAGGAAGAAGATGACATCGACATTATTCAAGCTGGACGTTGTTGATGTTGATATTGTTGTTGTTGTTGATAGTAATGATTTTGTCTCTGGTAAAAATCCTAGAGTTTATTGTATCTAGGAACATAAAATGTGCCCTGCTTGGAAACACGGTTCTTAGGAAAATCTGTTGCAGTTGTAGGGTTCTGCATAATACATACTCCCTAAAGACTAAACGTTACATATCCTAAAGAACCATTTACAGTACAGTACATACCGTGGAAAAACTAGAACTCTGAAGTGTTTCCAGGAGTCATTACATCATGGAGAACCCAGGTGGAGGTTTTTCCTTCTCAGGATGTTACCAGCCTTTAATCACCAAATTAAGTCTTGAAGATCCCTTGGAGAACCCTGAGAGAACCCAGACAGTGTTCCAAGGACCATGAGCTGAACCTCAATCTCCTGACAGGTTCGAAGTATCGAATAAAAAATAATTAGTCTTGCACTCCAGGAGGGGTGACCTAAATAACCCTTGAACATACACTGAAAAAAGAAAATTTCTTTCTTTTTTGTGTGAGTGTGTGAGTGTGTGAGTGTGTATTACAGGTGATTGTTAACACAGACAGGACTCAGACAGTCATTAGGCTGGAGCAGCAGGGTGGAGGACACAGAGGTTTACTGATTGCAGAGAAATCCTGCACATTCCTGTGTCCTCGGATTTACGAGCATCTGCTCAGGAGCTGCCGGGGTGCTGCGGAATAAACTCCAGCAAAATGTACAGAATAAACTCTTAAATAAATCTATAAATAAATAATAAATTAATTGTAATGCTTTACATGTCATTATTAATAAAGGAGGTGTGACTTCTGTCCCTGTTTCAATGATAAACAGATAGACTTTTTGCTTACCAGTAAAGAAGGCGTGGCCTCTAGTTTGGTCTCAATAAAGAAGGCATGGCTTCTGGTTCATTGTCAATAAATAAGGCGTGGCTCTCAGTTTAGTCTCAATTAAGAAGGCTCGGTAAAGAAGGTGTGGCCTTTGGTGTAGTCTCGGCAAAAAAGGCATAGCCTTTGGTGTAGTCTTAGTTAAGATGGCATGGCCTCTGGTTTTGTCTCAGTAAAGATGGTTCAATAAAAAAGGTGTGACCTTAGTGTGGTCTCATTAAAGAAGACATGGTCTCTGGTTTGATCTCAGTAAAGAAGGCATGGCCTTTGGTGTAGTCCCAAGGAAGAAAAGCGTGGTCTCTGGTTTAGTTTTAACTAAGAAGACTTGGTAAAGAAGGCGTGGCCTTTGGTGTCGTCTCAATAAATAAGGTGTGCCATCTATTGTCGTCCCAGTAAAGAAGGCACGGTCTCTAGTTTTGTCTCAGTACAGAAGATGTGGCCCCTGGTTTAGTCTCAATTAGGAAGGTGTGGCCTCTGGTTTAGTTTCCACTAAGAACGCTTGGTAAAGAAGGCGTGGCCTTTGGTGTAGTCTCAGTAAAGAAGGTGTGGCCTCCGGTTTAGTCTCAATAAATAAGGTGTGGCATCTATTGCCGTCCCAGTAAAGAAGGCGTGGCCTCTGTGTCAGTCCGTCACTTTCGTGCAAATGAACCACTTCTGACACAATCGGACACAAAGTGGTCCACACAAAGATGGCGGGTTATTCAAATGAGAATTAAGTCTTAAGTAATGAATCTGAAAGGCTCAGTTTCTCACATGGTACTAAAAACATCCTACTAAAAAATGATGCTCAAGCACTGGAGCACACTGAACATTCCGTAATAGGCGCCTTTAAATAAAATCTCTTTTTCAACACCAGTTTAAAAGAGAAGGCAGAGGTTACTGATGTGCTTATGTAAGCGGTAAAAGTAACCCTGTGTATTAGCGTTTGATTAACTGGAGTTCAGCACTTCAGTCCGCGAGTGTAATAAGGATTAAAAATTAATCGATGCTCATCTTAAAAACTACGGTACACACATCACCGCCAGAGGGAACAGGGTTTGGCGCTTCGGGGGGGCGAATGCAGCAGGATCACGGCAGGAGGTGATGGAGGACAGCTGTGGATGAAATGTTGAAAGAAACGAGTAAGAGAGGAAAAAAAACGTAGGAGAAAAAAAAATAATAATGAAACATCTGACATTTTACCAGCTGTGCTTGGTGGTGAGTAGCAAACCCAAACTGGAGGAGAGTGCGCAATCAATTTGCTTCAAAACACATATTCTAACATTTCCACAGCCAATACGCACACTTACACACTCGCATACACACTGAGAGACAGAGAGAGCCCTTCTCTGGTGGTCATTATTGTCCAGAACCCAGCAAACTGGAGCGGATGTGACAGACACACCAAAGTTCTAGCATCATCACAAACTAGCACACCTGGGGCGAAGCTGCTTTATCCTGTTTAGATGTTTTTTCCCAATCTTTGTCTCATATGTCAACAAGTCAACAAGAATGTGCATCGGATTAAATTATACAGCGTTGGGCGAAGTCATCTTCATGCCGCATGCTAGTGTATTTTGGTCGGCAGAGCTCTACCTCCTTAACAAGGAACTTGGAACTGAGGAAACCCATCAAGCACGGGGGGAGAACATGCAAACTACTGTACACTCACACAGACCCAAGGCTGGAATCGAGCCCTCAACCCTCGTGGTGTGAGGTCACAATGCTAAGCACTATGGCACTGTGCCACCAGGACATTTTTTTCCTGTGAAATGAGAAACCAATAAATCTCAGTACATATGCCAGATGACCCTGCTTTCATCCCCTCAACATTGCAACCCACTTTACAACAACCCAGATGTGGGGGAGTCATGGGGATCTTTGGGAGTTCCTGGCCATAAAGCTCACTGGATTCCAACATGGCAACCCTGTTTTACCCAGTTTTTAACAGCATAGGTAAATAAAAAAAAAATTATTTCTTACATGGCAACCCATTTTATTATTATTTTTTATTTATTTATCTGTCACAAGACTGCACATAGTACTCCCCTAGACATGCAGAATCCCTATTCACAAATTGTCGTTACATGGCAACCCAACATGTGACCCCACTAATCATTCTTCACCACATCAATCTATATTTTCCCAAGACATCAGACGCTGCTTATTTCCTCTCAACCTGGCAACATGTGCTTTTCCTTAAAGTAAGAATCAAATTAAAACGTAAAAATGGCATATAATTATGATAAATAAAACTGCTGTGGCTCCAGCGCTTAAAGCTTAGCTGTCCATGATTCAGCAAAACATCCATAGCAGTGTGATGTGTCTCGAGGAGACAAAAACAGAAGACAGGCTAAATATGTGCTGTCAGACGAGCGGGAGCAGGTGGAGGTGCTAATTACCCTGTGACTGCTGTGGGAGGAGCCTAAGGTTGTCATCCAATCAGGAGTTACTGAACATCTGTCATCTGGATTGTTCTGGAAACTTCTTAGATGGAGATTCCTTCACACACACCTGCGGTGAAAATGGAGACGGAGTTGGTGATGCAACTGTAAGACACGTCGGTGAGGAAAGAAAAAAAAAAACTTTTATCTATATCACGCACACACACACACACACACACACACACACACACACACACACACACACACATATTGCTTTTTTTCTAAAGTAGAAACGCTCAGTTGTTTCTGCTTCATCTTCCATACAGGTATATGGCATATGTTCTGGATGAATGGTGCATTCTGGGTAGTTAATTTCATAAGCTAATTATATATCGGCTGTTGCTATGGATGTTTGTTGCCCAAGCCACTCCCCTTCACGATAAAACTACCAATATATTCCATCTGGGATTTTTTTGGTTTTTTGTCTATTTTTGATTCCTTTTTGATTTAAAAGAATATTTTCCACTCATTTCTCTTCAACTGCTCATGTTTAATCCCCCACAGCGCTGACACTGGAGACTCCTTCCAGGAAACTATCAGCGGAGCGTCCGCCGCCAGACATTCCTGTCCCACTGCATGTGGATGAGCTGTTGCTATAGAAACAAGTGCATTAATATAAACCTGAGTTTATAGACAAAGCTGCTGTTATAAAGAATTAATCAACACCTTCTGACCAATCAGAGCGCCGTGGGATGGAAAGTTTTAATAAAAAAAAAGAAACATTTTATTATGGAAAGACACAAGTGGTGACCCAATTATAGTCTCTATAGCAAAGAGAGAGAGAGAGAGAGAGAGAGAGAGAGAGTGTAATAATAAATGTAATAATAAAACTAATAAGGACACAAAGACTTCTTGAGATTTAAAAGTTTTAAAGGTCTTATAAGGTGAAAAAAAAGTTTTCTTCCATTAAAAATGCTGCTTGAAAAGACACCAAAACCTACAGCTAATGCAGAGACAGAGAGAGAGAGAGAGAGAGAGAGAAAGAGAGAATAAGAACCGAATATTAAAATATGTAGAACAAATGTGTACAAAAGAGGACGGGACCCTAAATAAGTCATTAAATAAAAGATTGTAATAAGAATCAATACATTAATTGTCATTAAACCATTAAAATGTAGAATTAAATATTCAAAACTGATCTGTTGCACTTCCTTTTTTTATTAAATAATTATTAATTTCATGTTTGCTAGTCTGAGTCATGAGTCCCATGAAATAATTAAACTTACAGTTAAACCTTGGATTGCGAGCATAATTCATTTCAGAAGCGTGCTTGTATATCAAAGCACTCACATATCAAAGCGAGTCAAAGAATATCAAAGAATTTCACTCATGAGAAAAAATAAAATCTTTGATGATTCAGTCCACAACCCAAAAATATTCATATAAAAACAATTACTACCAAATATAGGGTAAAAATAAAACAAATTACCCTGCACTTTACTTTTGAAATGATCGTGACCGGTGTTAGATGATAGAAGAATCAGGATGTGGGGGGGGGGAAGCTATTTTTACACACACACACTCCTAGAATCACTACTCTAAACAGATTGATCTCCCGCACTGCTACAGCATTTCAACATTTTTTCTTCACGGCGGCCGTTGTTGCAGCACAGTTACTAAAGAACAGTCACTACACTTAGACACAAAATTAGTTCTTTATGCGGGCACACACACACACACACACACACACACACACACACACACACATACATGGTCACAATGTTATAATAAACAGTATACACACGCGCATGGATGTTGACTACATGAGTGACCCGCACGCACTGAGACTGAGCATGGAAGACGATTACCCACAATCCCGCAGCGCATGAGACAGAGAAGAACCATTGGCTTAGTTGTGATCATGTGATGCTCAGCAGAAAAAGCGCATGCGTACTACAGTACTCATGTATCAAGACCTCACCCGTTTTTTTTAAGTTACTTGAATTGAGACAATTGAGTTATTCACAATCCAAGATTCCACTGTACTTAGATACATAGATAGATAACTGTTTTACAAAATCACTTATTGTACTGCATATTGACTCATTTATTTAATAATGTTTCGCACCATTTGTCATCATAATTTGCTGTAGTAAAAGAGGAATAAACGTTTTAGGATGTCTGTAGTTACATCAAAGTGGCTCTGATTTCCTATAACAGCACAACACACACACACACACACACACACACACACACACACACACACACACACAATTTATTCCGTACTTGTTTATTCCTGTGTGTGTGTGTGTGTGTGTGTGTGTGTGTGCGCGCGGGTGTGTGTGCTTGTCATTCCTGATTATGTTTTAAGTCCATTTTCATTATTTATGATAATTAAGATAAATAAAATCCGTTGATGTTTCAGTCGGACGTTGTTGTTCCAAACACGATTAAAAGCAGAGCGAGAAAAACTCTCTAGAAAATTAATGCGCTGCAGAACTCTGGGAAATGTTAGATGGAAATGAGTCATTTGGATGTGTGTATGTGTGTGTGTGTGTGTGTG
>JAOVVA010000052.1:5687346-5697697 GCA_028565275.1 Leiocassis micropogon | reverse complement strand
TAACATAATGAATTTTATGATGAAGGCCTAATATGAGCTTCCCCTGTTTCAAAAGCTAGCAGCCGCCACTGGTTTACGTTACAGTCCAGATGTCTAGATACAAACACACAAACACACACACACACACACAGTCTTCCACACCAACACCAGGTTTCTGTTACATTTCTTCATTGTCACCATGAAGACGAGATTTGAATCTGAAATCCCTGACATTGACAAGAACTTAAACTCGCTGTTAACGTGAGTGTGACACATATGTCATTTTTGTCAGCAACAGCAGAATTGGGCAGAAGTGGAATTTTCCATACGTCGGCTTGTTGACGCATCGTTACCTGACTCAAGCTCTTACCAAATTCCCCCTGTCACTGTCAACCCATCATCATTAGAACGCTCATCCTCACTCCCACCTGTTTTTCACAGCCTTTATGCCCCCTACTTTGCCATTCCTTACAGCATGAAATATGACTTCAGCTCAGAATGACAGAAACCAGCAAATCCAGATGTTTAGTGACAAGGGGGCTCATTGACCAACCTGTTAGCAAAATGTGTGCCAGTGGTTTCGGATCCATCCATTCATTAATCTGTCAGTCCATCCATCCATCCATCCATCCATTATCTATAGCACTAATTCTATGTAGGGTCATGGAGGGCCTGGAGCCTATCCTAGGGCACTCGGCCTGGGCAGGACGCACACGCACACTCATACATCCAATCATATATACGCTACAGCCGATTTAAAAATACCAATCAACCTGCAGCAAACCAAACAAGTACAAGGAGAACATGAAACCATCACACACACACACACACACACACACACACATACAAACACAGAGAAGGTGGGTTTCGAACCCCAACCCTGCGCTAACCTCTGAGAATGTTATGTGGCTGATTAACATATAGCCAAACCCACAGATATCATAGCAAACAAAGTTCAATGAGAGACTAAACTGTGAAAGAGCACCCCCCTAAGGACAGCATACAAAAATGTTCATGTTGGAACAAGTTCATGTTCTAAACCCACTGCAGTTTGCGTATCATCCTAACTGTTCCACAGATGACGCCATCTCCAACACACTCTATCTGGCCCTCAAACACCTAGACAACAAGGAAACCTACATTCGAATGCTGTTCATAGATTTCAGTTCAGCATTAATATCATCCCCCAACACCTGATTGGGAAGTTGAGTCTGTTGGGCCTAAACACCTCCCTCTTTAACTGGATCCTGGACTTTCTGACCGGAAGGCCTCAGTCAATGCTGATTGGGGAAGCACCTCCAGCACCACCACACTTAGCACTGGGGCTCCCCAGGGCTGTGTGCTCATTCCCTTGCTGTTCACACTGCTGACGTACGATTGTGTAGTACCACACACAGCTCCAATCACATCATCAAATTTGCTGATGACACGACCATGATGGGTCTCATGGGTCAGCAAGACTGACGAGTCAGCGTACAGAGAGGAAGTGCAGAGGCTAGCGGACTGGATTAAAGACAACAATCTGTCTCTGAAAACAATCATTCCCCACTGAACATCAACAGCTCCTCTGTGGAGATCATCAACAGCACTAAATTCCTGGATGTCCACCTGGAGGAGAATCTCACCTCAACACAAACTCTTTGCACAAGAAAGCCCAACAACATCTTTTCTTCCTGAGAAGGTTAAGAAAGGCCAGGCTTCCACCATCAATTCTCAACATCATCTACAGAGGGACTATCGAGAGCATCCTGAGCAGCTGCATCACTGTCTGATTTGAGAAAATGTGCCAACTTGGACCGCAAGACCCTACAGCGGATAGTGAGGACATCCGAGAAGATCATCAGGATCTCTCTTTCCTCTATCGAAGACATCTCCACCACACGCGGCATCTACAAAGCCTCCAGCATTGTGGCTGATCAGACACACCCCTCACACACACTCTTCACCCTCCTGCAATCTGGAAAAAGGTACCGAATCATTCGGCCCTCATATCCAGACTGTGAAACAGCTTCTTTCCACAACCTCCATGTCCTAAATTAAAAGGGACTGGACTGATACACACTCACACACACACACACACACACTCAGATAAACTAAAATTGGACCTAACTGATAAACACAAACGCGTAAACACACTGATCAACAACCATACAGAAATTTCACATACCTTCACCCTATCTGCTCCAGGGGGCTCTGTATCCTGGCTGACTCTGGCCCCAACTTTCTAACTGGGATATGCAAAAAAAAAAGAAAAATCATTTCACTTTGCTTTAAGGTACCTGTGACAAATACTTGAAAATTATTTTATTATTTATTATCAAGATTTTACACATAAAATAACAAAATAACTTTAAACGGTCATTTATCGATTCATAGAGCAAATATGAAGCAGAAACATCTCAGAAATGCCACAAACGCCACCCTGTAAAACTTCAGGACCACTTCAATCACCATCTCTGAGCTGGGCTGAAGCTGCTGTGAAGAACAGCAACATGGACCAGACCAGCAAAGAACCAAGGCTTCAGAGTAGAACGACTGCCTCACATCTCACAGCAGGGTTAACAGAGACAGAGCACAAAGAACCATCACAGAGAAAGGAGCATCAGACCTCCCACAGCTCGAGAGCCGGCGAGGATGAGCGCTACCCAGATTAGCGGGAGAAAATTGCTTACTTGTATATCTGTTTCTATGGTAACAGCTCAAACAGAGAGACATGTACTGTACGACAGATGCCCATATAACCGGGTTTAGGAATGGTGTGTGATCTTTTTTATTTACATAGTGGCTGCTTCCTGTTGTAAGAAGAAATGCGTTTAAGGAAGGAGTCTCCAATGTCAGCGCTCAGAGGTTGATCTTCTTTGTGGTTTCTCAGTAGCATGAGAAGGAGATGTCAAGGTTAATCGATTAAAATCTGTAATAATTGTCACGTTGCTGCGGTGTAAGAGGAATAAAGTGATCTCCTGTTCTATAGGTATCTTCTGTAGCAATGGTAACAGTAACTGATCTATTTTCTTTTAACTGCCTCACATGCGGTGGTTTATTCCTTTTTGTTAGATTTTGTTACGTAAGGACTGAGATGGAGAGATTTCCAGTGGATCATCTAAATCCCTCTCCGTGATACAGTGCCATGTGAAAGTAGAGCGGATCTCTCTCTCTCTCACACACACACACTCATCTCTACCACACACAGGGTGGTGTTGATCTTAGAGCAGAATTTGCTTCGACATGATTTGAGTTTGGATCTAAAGTCAGTGCTGATCCATGAAAAAAAAACAAAAAAACAGATGAAATTAATTCACGGATATTTATAAAGAGCAGCTTCCCGTTCCACGACCTAGTTCTCTCCCCGCCGTCCTACCGCAATCTATCGTACTGCTCATAGACCAGTTGTAAATATTCATGCATGCTGGTCCCGGAGATCCCGTGAGATTTCCTCGCCTGGATTTTTCCGAGTACTTAATCTCCTCAGGATTTCCAAAGACACTGTTTCTAATTTGTTTATGAACTTGATGGAAGACACCGTCCTCTTTCTTGCTGTTAGAGCGCTTGATTGATGGTGTTGATGTGGACCAATAGTTCTCTGACAGAATGGATGTATGAGTCCATGATTGCGTGTCCCCAAAGAGAACAGGTGTAAACAGGCTCTGGAACGGCATCCGTGTCTCCTTGGATTTTGTTGGGATAAACATTTTATCCTGGTTATAGTGGGAACACTGGGCCTGGCCATTCTTAACACACCATTCACACACATTAGGTACTATTTGCATGTGGTTAGTTTACTGTGCATGTCTCAGACCGGTATGTCTTCAGCATGTGCACCTGACCGTCACAGTGACGCATAGACCACTTACACATCATTCCAATAGAAACTGGTGGTAATGGTCTTAAGTGCTTGTTGTGATGGGTCATGTGAGCATCACACGTCAGTACCTGTGATAAGAACTTGTCTACAGACGAGTTAAAAATTGGAAATAAAATCCATATTTCTAATACAAATATATATTTAAACAAATTTTTCATGTAATTTATTACACAGCAAAATAAAAGCAAATCTTTCAATTTCAACACTTCTGAAAGAACTCGCTTGGGATATCACTGAGAACCTCCTGATTCCGTGCCTCCTCCAGCATCCAGGAGCCAGAGTGTCCTGCACAGTGTGTCTTCCAGGACATTGGCTGGGACGATGCGGACTTCATGAATCTCCTGAGGTCAGGATCGAGCCAGGAACCCTGAAGAGGTGTGAGGTGTCCATCAACAATGTGCAAGCAGGTTCCCTGTCAGACACCTTTATATGCAGACCCAATGTCCAAGTAGATCCCTTCTAGAAACTAAAGAACCCTTAATTAGTCAAGGAAATCATTGAGAATATATTTTGATATAAATGAGCAGGAGCTGAGAGCTTCATAGGAGAAGGCAGACACATAAGCTCTTAAATAAAATTATACAACACAGACTGTTACACACACAGACACACACACAGACACACTTGATATGCATATTGGAAGGGCTGGTCTAATTGAAAAGGTCACGTCTAATGTATGTTAATGCGAGAGAGGCAGCTCTTTTGTTCGGTTTGTACACACACACGAGATATGAAGACGTTCTCTGGGAATTAAATACAAAGCATCTGACACATATTAAATGACTTTCTGGGGCTTTATCATTATTTGGATCAGGGATGACAAGAAATGTGCTGTAAAGTAAATAAAAATTGAAATAGAGAATTATGAAAGTAGAGAATTAAAACGCTTCTGGTCAGGGTGTTCAAGAGAAACAAATGGCTGATGTCCCCATTCTGATACAGCCTTTGAATGACCAGGTTACCACAGAAACGCTAACAAGTTGTGTGTTAATTCAGCACAATAACCAACCAATCAGAATCCAGATTTCAAACGCACTGTAGTCCAGATTCAGCTCTGTCGCATAACTTTAGTATTCCTCTCTATATTCTCACGGCGCTACCTCAGCGCATTAGCATCTCCTCGAACGTCTGAAGAAGTCCCTGCTCATCACTTCCTCTCCCACTGTCTTTTATTTTGCTCTTTTCTTTTTTCATCTATTTTCTCATTAATATTTTGTCGTTCGAGTTCAAAGCCTGCCAGGAAAAAAAAGCCTTGTTAATCTTTCATTACACGTTCAAACAGAATATTTCAAAAACATAAAGAAAAACCAATAACCTTGGATCTGATTTAGCTAATTAGTAATTGTTCTCGTGTTCGATTTGCATGTCTGTGGAATAATTATAAACGAGCCCACACTGTTGGAATGTAATAACAGACGTATCTAAACGGCCCACGCGTGCAGACGCATGCAGGTCTCTCTTTCAACACCACAGCTGTCTTCAAAGCTTTGTTAAGAAACTGACCTTCTTTTTATATATATATATATATACACGCATATGTATAACATGCATAATATGCATATGTTATTTATTTAATTATTTCTACTTTTTTTGTTTGTCAATTATTTTTAGATTCTTTACCGATTGCACGCAGCAGAACTTGTAAAGCAAACGCATTTTCTTTATTGACAATTAAAGCAGAAAACCGTGGCTTGTCTAAAACCGTGTTTAATTTGCATCGCCGGAACACTTTTTGCATGAATTAAACCCTTTAGCAGATGTAGTGCTTTGGCTGCGAGTGGAAATGTAATGCTTGTCACGTTCAGTCTGGGACGGTGAGAAAAACAACAGGACAAAGATAACGCGAGACTTTCACCCTTTGAGGCACCGATACAGCTGGCCTTCATGAGACGTTCAGTACAAACTAATCCCTCATGCAATGTAAGCTCTCTTGCAGATGCTATAACTCTGACCAACAATGTTGTGCACGGGAATTATAAAGTGGTTGCTACTAATCATGCTAACCCTTAACCGTTTAAATAAAAATTTTAATCAGTTTCTTATACAGTCTTTTGTTACACAGGGTAAGGTCTGGCGACGTCTTCGGCCACTAATATATTTACAATACACTCAGTAAGGTCTGGATCTATGTGGGCGGAGCTAAATGTCAATTTTATATAAATATATATATTTTGTGCTAGTTTAGCAAAGAGAATATTGAACTGCATTATTTTTGTGTGTACGACTGACAGTTCATTCAAGACACTGCTCTATAGCCCCATCTCATCTCACTCGACTGATTTTCAAGTACCAATGATTTCCAGATTATAATAGATGGAAGAAAAATCCTGACGGAAATATTTCTGTCTACAAATAAAGCACATGAGCTAAGAGATGCTAGCTAAGCTAGGTGCTTAAACCCGCACTGTGCTAACATTAACGCACTCCTGTAGCTACCTTAGCTTTTACGGTTTCCCTTTTGGGGTTAATAAAGTACTCTATCTATATATCTATCAATTCACCTCTGATTGTTACATAGCACTGACACTGGAGACTCCTTCCATACATGTTAACACCTCCATTACACTGCAAAAAAGACATCTTAGAAATATCTCGAATTTTTTCAGATTTATATACAACTTCTTGTACAAAAGGCTACAATAATCCCATATTTATATTACATTAAAGTTATTTCTAGTCAAATTTTACAAAGAATTTTAAGTGAAAATGAATGTCTTGTTCTATTGGAAGAAAATTTTGCTTAAAAATTGTAAAAATGTGTTTTGGAATGAGTTCAATAATCTTATATTTGGTTTGTTGTAATCTTATTTGAAGAAATTGTAAATATGTAAGGAACTTATATTTAAGATATTTTTATTTACTAAGATTTTTTTTGCAGGGTATTAAAGCCTCTGGTGTTACTATAGAAACCATAATAATAACCTTATAGAAAATTAATTAACCAATCAGAGTGTAGAATTCAACAGCACTGTAGTGTAAATGCACATCAGAATCATGATTGGATTTTAACCCAGTTCAAGACTTTTAACCGTAATAACTAGTAACTGTAGCAGGTATAACTTCAATATGGGATCTCACTAGATATTAAAATATTTCTAAATATATAAATAAATAAAACCCACATTCTTTGATTTTACATTATAGACCCGGAGCATCGAATAATCTAGCAAATTATACAGTCAATATTTTTCATTTCCATTTAAAAAAAAAAAAAAAAAAGCTGTTTTTTGATCCGGTGTGTTTAACCTAAAGCACATCGCATGGTTCTGAAATTTTCCTGCTCCGACCTCCTGAAACTGATTATACGATGCGACTTGGTGTGATTCCTCTAATTCCCATGCAAATTAGCTGTAGCTCTTTCCATTTTGAAGTAAAATGTGTCTATATTTTTGGTGGCATTATTGAAAGTAATGAGGCCACTGGGAGCTGCAGCGCTGCTTCACGAAGGTCTTGTATTTCGGCGAGCATGAATAATTTAAGCATTTCAATTACGCTGTGTTGAGAGGCCGCGCCATCAGAGCATCCAGACTGCAGCTCTGAACACAGCACTCCTGAAGAAACGCTCTAAATTATTTACGCTTACATTACCAAGAAAAATATGAAAAAAAGGAGAATATATTTACAGTGGGAGAACGCATCTCGAGTCCCCGCACACAGCTGTTTGTGTCGGCCAACACGCCTCGCTGTGGGGCCAAAGCGGACGCTAAGTGCACGTTTAAAGCTTTGAGTTTTGGTAGCGGAGAAATAATAGCGTCGCGTGCCGGAGCTCAGGTGTTCCACTGAAATGATAAAAACATCAGGGTTGCTCTTATGGAACAGTGCGTAGGATTCAATTTGTAATTGCTTTCAGTGGCACTGAGAGATTTATATCAATTCCGACACTGTTACCGTAGACCACAGAGCTGCTCAATTCTGTGTCCTGATTGGTCAGGACGTGTTGATTAGTTCTCTATAACAGCAGCTCTGACAGTAGTGCAGGTTTCTACTAACAAACCGCTTTTGATTTATTTCCTACATCTAACCCTCATTACTAATTATTACATTTAGAAGCAAACGAAGAGGTCCAAGCAGCAGACAACCCCATCAGGTCAGTGCTGCCACTTCACTTACGCTCCTCACAGTGATGATTCATGGGACACGGGTTCATGGGTTTGTGCATGAGCAATTCAAGAAATATTTTTATTTTGTTTCATCCACAGGGGGAGTTTGTTTACAGTAATCTGAATCGTTATAGTCAGAAAAGGAAAATGGGTGTGAGTCAGTTTTAAAAAAAAAAAACTGCCTGGTTTAGCTTTTTAAAAACACGTCATAATAATGCATTTTTGGAGCACTTCATGGTAAATTGTTTAAAGAAGACTTCCTGCTTTAGCATTTTAGAGCATTTCATGGTTTAGCATTTTAGAGTACTAAACTGATTTAGCAATTAGAGCATTTCATGGTTTAGCTTTTTTTTTGTATTTAAAGTTTTTTTAGCGTTTAAAGAGTACTTCCTGCTTTTGTGTTTTTAGAACACTTCTTATTTTAGCATTTTGGAGAATTTCATACTTTAACATTTTAAAGCACTTCCTGGTTTAGCACTTTTGGAGCACTTCCTGTGTTAGCATTTTTAGAGCGCTAAACTTGTTTAACATTTTAAATCACTAACTGCATTGGTGTTTTAGAGCACTTCCTGGGTTAAGCATTTTTAGAGCGCTAAACTTGTTTAGCATTTAAGAGCACTTCCTGGTTTGGTGTTTTTAGAGCACTTCCTGGCGTAATGTTCAGAAGGACTAAAGCATTTTTTCCATTGTACTGTAGCTGTTCCTTTTCTGGTTTAGTGGTTTAGAGCACACCTGGTCATGCTGTGAGCAAATCCATTATCTTTCAGGTTTTACGCTTAGATACTTTGAAAGAAAAAAACCTGTCTTGAAGAGTGATCAGAAGTCCAGTTACCGAGGCGATAATGCTTAAATTACAGAACCGTATCTGATTTAAAACACCTTTGAGGAAGAATGATATTTCACTTTAATTAATAACTGACTTTTATCTCCATGCAAATGAAATCAGAACCACATGTGTACGTGTAAGAGCATTCTGTAGTGTGTGTGGTCATGTGTGTGTCTGCTGGAGTGTATGAGGATCAGCGGAGGTTAATGAAAAGCTCTGCCGCAGTGTGTGATGATGAGGAGATGGAGAGAACAAGGTAGCGAGATACTCATCGGCTCTGGCAGGTGTCGCGTGGAATGAATCAAGATTGTATGAATGTGTTCGTGTGTGTGTGTGTGTGTGTGTGTGTGTGTCTGTGTGTGTGCACGCACATATGTAACCCACATGTATAAGTTATAAGAATGTGTGAATGCAATGAGACGTCTTCGGAGCGCTCTAACAGTTCAGAGAGGAAAATACTGACTAGATTTAAACAGGACAAAAATATTGGCGCCCTGTGTAGGCCTGTATTCCTCGTGTCATACATCATTCTGTTAAATAGCTGAATGCAAGTTTATAAATTTTACATTTGTGTAATGCATCAATATGATTTTTCTTTTTAATATTAAACAGCGCTGAGTCTAACGCGTAGCAAGACCTGTCTTCTAGAGAGAACTTCCTGTAAGATTCTCAACTACACACTGCAAATATATATTTTTTTAAACTTCAGCAGCATGCATATCATATCATATAGCATATCACAGCTTGAGCATAAGATTTATATGAAATTACCGACTGTGCATCTCGTAGCATGATCACTAAACAATATGAAGTAAAACTCTGGAAATACAGGTTCATAAGGAGGAAATATGGCCCAGGATCTGTAACATGTGTCGCAGAATTGTATTGAGTTTTTCAGGAATATAAAGCACGCTCTCAAAGGGCGCAGATCAAGAGCTGAGATTGTACAGCACGATCTCAGACCATGTGTGTGTGGGTGGGTGTGCTTGAGTGTTATTGTATATTCTACATGAAGATTTATGAATTTCTTCCGCTTCATATCTCTCACCCTTTCATCACACAATATTATCGAAGCTCTAAGACTGAGGCACTGTGATCCAGCAGATAATCATGCATTTCAAGGATTTTTTTTCATAAATATTTGAACATTTTTACTGCAAAATGAGATACATCCATTCCCAACGATGAGTTCTTATAAAAGAATCAAAAAGGATTACAAGCTAATAATTTTAGTGCATCTTTTCTTTTAGTGTTAAAAAAGAATCTTTTCTTTTAGTGTTAAACTGTGGGAGATTTTAAGTCTTCCACTTGTTATTGTAACCTAATTATAAAACAAAAGCTGTATCTCTGATCAATGAACCAAAGAACGACTCAGAACTCTGTGCAGATCTGGATGAAGTAAGCAGGATTTATTGCAGAAGTAAAACCCAAGT
Source organism: Leiocassis micropogon (assembly GCA_028565275.1). NCBI lineage: Eukaryota > Metazoa > Chordata > Actinopteri > Siluriformes > Bagridae > Leiocassis > Leiocassis micropogon. The sequence continues at coordinate 5,687,497 of JAOVVA010000052.1, read as the reverse complement.
GAGCCGCACTTGTAATGCTTAGGTTGTAAATCCAAGCATTATTGAGAGCAGACTGTCTGACCGTTACATGCACACTCATTATATACAGTTTTCAAGGGGAGGGATGCACACCTTGTCCCCTCCTCTGTACTTCTTTTTCCATTCCTTACTA
>JAOVVA010000052.1:5677010-5687246 GCA_028565275.1 Leiocassis micropogon | reverse complement strand
CTTTAAAAACCAAACTGAAAGCGGCTCCCTTTTCTTCTTGCTACCGTCCTTGATAACATTCTTGGGACCCATGGTGCTGTCTACACTAAATCTTACACAAAATGTAGGAAAAAAAGAAAAAAGTAACCTCAGTTTGCTTGGCTTTCCACTGACGCAAACAAGTTTTGTACGGCTCCCAGGCATACGTGCAAATTAGCCTCCGTAGGGTTTATATATATATATATATATATATATAAACCTTGCAGCGGATTTCCTAGAGCAAGCGGGACCCCGGAGCCGCCGTGGGGAGACGACCCTGATCCCAGAGCTCACCTTCTACTCTCATCTCTGCCCCGCATGGACGTCTCTATATAAAATATAGGACATGAGCACACGGCCTTCTGGGACTTGTCCTTACCTGGACTGTTAAAGCCAGTTATAGAAAATGAATCAACACTTTCTGACCAATCAGAATCCAGAATTCAGCACCACTGTACAGGACAAGTAAATTAATGTAAGAGGATCTAAGTGTGTGTGTGTGTGTGTGTGTGTGTGTGTGTGTGTGTGTGTGTGTGTATGTGTTACTCATTTATGTATTTACTGAAGCCAAATCCATGTAATCTTCCTAGCTGCTATTTCACAGTGACATTGCGTTCATGCTGTGGTTAGCAGGAGTGTGATGGCTCTGGCAGTCAGCAGACGGAGGATTTGGAGGAGGATATGGGGGATTTTTATCTCTCTCTCTCTCTCACACACACACACACAAACACAAACACACGCGGAGTAAAGCTACATGGGGGAATTCCGGTCCACATAGACTGAAGGTTAATCTTGTTTTCAGCACAGTGTTCGACTTATATGATATGCTGAGATTTGATTCATTATTTTGTGGCCATAATATTGGATTATGGATATTCTTTAACCTCAGGAAGCAAATAATTCTGACTGGTGGGATTGGGATCCAATAAACAATACCCGAGTGTTAGTTGCCGGCTGTAAGACTCCAATTTTTTTGATTAAAGATCTGTTTTTGAAGTGTTTTGAGCATGATCGCTTGCTGTACAGCAGCTCTGATAGCAGCACAGGTCTATCATTTCTATAGTAACACTTCATTCACAAGGTTGATTTAATTCCATGTCCATAAACAGAGCATCATCTTTACGAAATGTGGTGCTGTTTAACAAATAAAAAGCGAGTGGAATCAATATTAATATGGTGTAAGTTCAATGTAAAGAGATGTTTAAGTAACATTAGTGGAAGGAGTCTCCAGTGTCAGTGCTTTAAAGCACTCAGAGATAAAGATCTTCAAGTTTTCTCTTCTTGGTGGTTTCTCAGTAACATGACAAGCCATGTTTTTTTGTATTTCTTTATAAATAAAAATGTAATCCTTAGTAGGTTGCTCTGACATAAATAAAGGAATAAAACACCTGACAATAATCAACCTCAGAGCGATAACAGTAGCTCCATTTCATCACAATTTGTCATTGTTGAGAACTTTGAGAGACCAGCAGGAGAATTCTGGGTAAATAGCTGGAGAATGTAGGGGGAACAGCAAATGATCTCTAGAAGAACTATACAAGAACTGTAGAAGGACAGCAGGAGAACCCTGGGAGAACAACAGCAGAATTCTCAGTAAATAACAGAAAAGCTCTGGATAAACATTGGCTGAATAACAGGAGAGCTCTGGGAGAACATCAGGAGAATTCTGGACCAACAATAGAGCATATCACAGATCATCAGGGGTCAGGGGTAGCTCAGTGGTTAAAGCATTGGACTACAGTTCGGAAGGTTCCATGTTCAAGTCCCATGACTACCAAGTTGTCCCTGTTGGGCCCTTGAGCAAGCCCCTTAACCCTCAACTGCTCAGATGTATAATCAGATAAAAATGTAAGTTGCACTAGATAAGGGTGTCTGCCAAAGGCTTAAGTGAAATCAAAGAACTTTAGGATAACAGTGGAAGGATTCTAAAAGCACTCTAGGAGAACAGAAGAAAAACCCTGGTAGAACAAAAGCTGAATTCTTGGTAAAGTCTGTGAATAATGAGAAGACTCTGAAGAACAGCAGGAAAACTGCACGAACAACAGAAAATCGTTAGCAGAACAGCAGAAGAACTTTCAAAACACTCTACAACTAAAGTAGAAGGTTTGGAGAACAACACTCTTAGTAATAGTCTTACCTCTCTTGGTAAATAATGGAATATATCTGGATGAACAGTGTATGAATTATAGGAGAACTCTGGAAGAACAGAAGGACAACTTGGTGAGAATATCAGGAAAAACCTAAAAGAACTACAGTATAAAAAGACAGCAAGAGAAGCCTTTGAGGAAAACATCCAAAGTCTTGGTGAGTAACAAAACACTGCATGAACAGCAAGATAATCTCTGGTAACAACAACAGATCTCAACATGAAGAACAACATGAGAACTTTGGTGGAGCAAAAGGAGAAATCAAAATGAAAAATCTTCTGTTTCTGGAGTCTTCTGCTACATGCGTTTCCTCCTCATGCATGCATATTTAACACTTCAGGAGAATCATTCCCAGTAAGGTAACAGTAGCTCGGTTTTCTCAAGCCATCACGTTTCCTCCAGCAACGTTTTCACGCAGTGTTAGCAGTATGAAATATCTAGGAGATGTTCTTCCTGACATTTATCTCCGTGGACTTTTGCTTCTCACTGTGTAACACCGATCTAGATCAGAGCGTGTTGCAGGCAGCGGCGCTGCAGCGTGTCGTTTTACTGAACCGGTGAAATCCGTCTGGTTTTTGAGCGTCAGTCGTTACAGCAGGTGGAGCTGCTCTGCGTCCTACACGCTATTAGAGAGATTAGGACGGAGCCGCTTATCGGTTCACACCACGCTCATGGACGCACAGCTGCAGAATTTCAATTGCTGACCTGACAGCACGACTCTCTCAGCCCCTCTTCCATTCTTCTCTTTAACCCCCAAACACACAAACACACACACACACACGTTTGCTTTGTCTGTTTCTCCCCCATTGGGACTAAAGCAGAGCCGGAGCACTCTGCAGTCTTTTATAGTTTACGAGAGTTTTGCCATCATTGGACACAACAAGGTCAGAGTGAGATCTAAAAGAAAGTGAAACTCTTCAGCCATTAAAGTTCTCTTCGATCCGCCTGGTCATGCTCTTCCACTCCTATTTTATTTTATTTGCGCCTTCAACAATGGACGTCAATAGAGACCATTACAGAGCAGCTTTACGGAAAGCCGGATTTAGATCTAGATCTGTAATGAACAAGCCTGAGGCGAGCCTCCTGACCGACTCCGCGCGCTGCCCCTGCGAGTGTGTCCAGGTGTAGAGCGGTCAAGACAGAACTGTGTGTTCTGGGAAAAAAAAGTTCAGTACAAGCAAAAGTTTCTACTCAGGAAATCATATTAGAGTCAGGGTGTACACACACTCACACACACACACACACACACGCACTAAAGTGGACTTTATAAGCTCTAGGTGCAGATTATTAAAATTACCTGCGTGTAAAGCTCTGAATTCTGTGAGAACATAATAAGGAATCCAGGACTACAGCAGGAGAACTCTGGGGAAAAAGCAAGAACTGTTACCCCGTTTCCACCAAGGCCGTTCCAGAGCTAGTTGGAGCTGGTGCCCAATTACAAACTAGTTCTTTGTTCTCAGACATGACGGGACCAACACTTTGCTGGTCTAGAACAAAAAAAAAAAAAAAACGCTTACATCAGGGGCTGGAGGCGGGATTATCACAACCAACTAAAAGTTTGTCACTGCCATCTTTAAAAAAAAAAAAGTGCTCAATATACAATGGGCAGCTCAAATGCTTACTTGTAATAATAAAGCCAGGAGCTCTCAAAGCCAGCCATGTTGAAGTTCGCCATTGTCACTGTCCTTGCTGCTAGCACTTTTTTTTTGCCGCTAGCATTCCTGGGAAAGTAGAGATGTACTGTACATGGATGTATAAGGTAACATAATGACGTGACTCTCTCGCCCATGGAAAAACAAAAGCCAGTTAGGAGGGTCGCCATCGAAACGACTCTGAACCGGCACGCGCACCAGATACGAACTAGCACCTGGTTCACTTTGGTAGAAAGAGCTCAAGGAGAACAGCAAGAGAACAAAATGAAACCTCTGTGTAAATAACAGAAAAAAAGCTGAGAGAGATATATTAGAATAACTCTGGGAGAACTGAAGGAGAAATCTAGGTGAATAGCAGGAATTTTGGAAGATCAGCAGAGGAACTCTTGGAGAATAGAAAATGTATTATATAGGAACAGCTGTGGAACTCTGGGAGAACAGCAGGAGAACTCTAAAAGAATGAAATGAGAACTCTGTTGAGAACAAAATGGAATTGTATGAGAACAGCAGGAGAATTTTGGGAAAATGAGAACTTTGTGAACAACAGGCGAACACTGGGTTCCTTCATACAGTGAAACAGATTAATCTTGATTAGATATTAATATGGAGCTTCATATTAATGCGAGAGAGAGAGAGAGAGAGAGAGAGAGAGAGAGCTCAGGTGACTGATTAGCGCTGTATCCCATCAGGTTACTAAATAAAATCATCCTTTTCTATTACTACTGAAATAAACACCGAGGCTAATCTCTAGCTGTCTTAGCTGCAGCTCATGTAAAAATCTTTTAATCGATTCCCTGCACAGTGTTACATCATATCTCACTCAGACACGTTTCACACTCTGAATGATCATAAATCGCTATGAAGGTTTTTTTTTTTTTTGGCAGCGTAGCTTTCTGAACTGGACATTTCTTCAGTTTCGTGCCCCCTAGTGGAGGTTAGAATTATATATAAACATGTAAATCTGTGAATTATTTTTTTCTGGACATTGAATTGTTTTGCTGATGGTTCTGTAGAGAAGTGAATTAAGATCTGTGTGAGAGACAATCAAGTAATTATCTTGGAACTGAAAGTTTTATAGCCCGGCATTTTGAAACACTTATACGGTTATATCCCCTAGGGGGCGCCAAACTGGAAAGTCCATTTCCACTCAACTGCTTAACTAATGAGCTGAACGACAACCATGTTGGATTTCCACTGGAGGCTCGATAATTTATAAAGATCCTGTAGTTAAGGAATAAAACAGCGTGCGGTGAAATAACGATAGTAAAATAATGACTTGCTGATTCCGATAAGTCAGAAACTGACGATTCATTTTCTATAAGGGCGCAACACACAGAGTGTTTTACAAGAAAATGGAATTTCCTTTAAACTCAGCAGCTGTGTTAGATCCAAATCCTCGGTTTTGGTTTCCTATTAAAATGACAAAACTCTGCTCACGCCTCGTGTTTGTGTGAAACCTCCGAAAAAGGCGACACGGCGTGATTCACAAGGTAATGAACTCTAACAAAAGTCTTAACAGAAAAGTCTAACAGCCTCACCATATAACTTGGTTTAAAATATACCAGCGTTTCCTGTCTCTCAGATTTATAGTTTATGTTTTTATGTCACACACACACACACACACACACACACATATATATATATATATGACAGAAAACCAAATTATACATCTGTCAATATATACACTAATCTTTTAGAATGAGAAATTTACTTATAAAAGACCATTAGCTCTCTCTCTCTCTCTCTCTCTCTCTCACACACACACACACACACACACACACACACACACACACTGCAGTAAGATAAGACAGCAGCACACTGGAGTAAACATTATTTCAGAGACGCCTCTGAAGCCGGGTTTCTCACACCGACAGAAAGTCTCCTCTTCATCCTTCTCCTGTTCACCAACGTCTTCATGCCAAAAGAAATAAAAGCAGCAATTCACCCGAGACCCTCGAGACCCCGAGCAGCAACATCTAAGCTTTAATCCAAGCATTCATTACAGTCCTTTCAGAGCAGCAAATAGAACAATAATTAGGTCGTGTATTTATTTATTTTTTAAGCCTCGATTCAAAGTTTTGTTTAATCTGACTCGAAACGGAGGCATGTCGAGTCTGAGTTCTGTACTCAGAAATGATCAAGAATCAGAAAAAAGATGTATAATGTATGACATGTCACTTTTAATACAAGTTTAATACAAGTTTAATACAAGTTGCTGTGGGGTAAGAGGAATAAAGCACTCAGGGACATGCTGTTAGAGGAAAATCATCAACATCACAGTGGTAGCAGCAACTCCGCCTCCCCACTTTATCACTTTCTGATCACCTCATCATTTCTGTTTCATTTTTTTTAGAATTTGAAAAAACTATTTTCATTTTGGATTTAAATTTAAAATGGTGTGAATCGAGAGGAATTCATCAAATTTCATTCCTGCACTTCAGTTGTATTAAGGTACAATTCGACTGTAGGTGATGAATAAACAATGTATTAATTTAATATTATAAATAATATTAAATTATATAATAAATAATATAATTAATAAATAATAATTCAATGTAAAACAAATTATAATTATATAATGAAAATGATCATTTAAATTCAAAACAATGCTGACTTAATAATCATTATAAATAAATGGCAAGAATTTATTGCTGCTGTTATTCTTTTATTTGATTTTTTTTACCCTAATGTAACACAGATCTATTTTTTTTACGGCTGTCTGAACGCACAAATCTGATGTTTTTCAGATCGCATCTGAGTCTTTTTTTTTTATGTGGTCCCAGATGAGATACATATCAGATACGCGGTCATGTGAGACGGCGTGAATGTGAACCGTCATGACATGCAAATCCGATCTGTCCAAAAAAATCTGAACTGATCGACGTGGCATGTAATGTGAATGCAGTCTGAATGAGCGAATAGGTGAGAATAATTAATGAGGTTGGCCCCGCCCTGCACACTGCACCCAACTGCATATTCTTGAGCGCAAATGCACAAAAGTGTTGTGTTATTTTGTTTATTTGAGTATTTCACTCCTCCGTAAATTCTGTCAGTCATCTCCACAAGAGAGTTTTTTTCCTCACCCGTCCCTCGAGCTGAGTTAATGAGGCGTTATCAGAGAGCAGCGTGTACTCTTTCATTTTCGTTTCCACTCCAGGCTGCTCAGATTTTTATTATATATATATATATATATATATATAAAATGTCTATCCTGAGCAGCAGGACAGCAAAAGATCAGCGGCGTGAAGAAATAACTCTGAAAACAAGAGCAGCACGGTCGATGCTCACAGCGAGACGGTGAACGACTTCAGCGTGGGTTCGACTTCCTGCTCTCCGATTGAGCTCCAGCATTCTCTTTCATTCTCTACTTACTCTGCTCATCTCTCTCTTTCTCTCTCTCTCTCTCCTCCCCCATTCTGTCTGCCCACACTCATTTTCTTTATCTGTCTTTTCATCTCAGCTCTCAAAGCGACTCCCGAGTCAACAGTCTCGCGTCGTTATTTGCTGTTCTCTCAGCTGGTGCAAAAGAAATAACATCAGGACCATTGAGACAGACATCTGACGCTCGCGTCACTTTTCTCTTTAGGAGGTGGCGTGTATTGACTGTTACTCCTGTCGCTGGTGGGCGTGGCCTGTCCAGCCATGACAAACAGTAGTAGCTACTGTATATATTTAATCTAACTAATTAGACAAATATTAAATAAACAGGCGGCATGGTAGTGTAGTCACTGTCGGTACTGTCATGCTCGCGCCTCTAGGTTATGGGTTTGATTCCCGTCTCTGTGTGCATGGAGTTTGTATGTTCTCCCAGTGCTTGGTGGGTTTCCTACAGGTACTCTGGTTTCCTCCCACAGTCCAAAGCCATGCAGACTAGGCTAATTGGCGTTCCCAAATTGACCCCCAGTGTGTCTGTGTCCAGGGTGTACCCCACCTCATGCCCTAATTCCTAATAGGCTCCAGGCCCCAAACGGCCCTGTACACAGTTTAAAGCAGTACAGGCAGTGAGTGAGTGAACGAGCGATTAAATAAAGTGTGAAAATCATCATCAGATTAGATCGAGCTAACCCGCTGCACAAGTTAACAGGAGTTGTGTTTATTAGAACGCTACACTGACGTGTGAGTTATTATTTGCAGCTGCATGTCAGTGAGAATAAAACATTAATCAACACTTTCTGATCAATACCTGATAATCGTACAAGCGGGTTTTGATTAGCGAGGTATTTAAGGGCTTGGTCACGTGACTCCCGGAGTGTTTCGCAATCAACACTTGGATGTTTTGCTTGAATTGAGTTAATTGGATTTTAAATGAAGTCATTTGTTACACCAAACAAGAAAAACATCTGCATGACAATTAAGGACAAACTGCACAGGTTTTTTTTTTTTTCATTTTTCGACGAGGGAGAAACGGATCCGCTTGGCGCTCGCGCTGGACACTGGAGCCGTTTGTTAATCTTAAAAACATGACAGCACAGCTAAAGTCCAGGACCGCTTCCCGAGGGAGGCATCGTGCTCAGCTGGCTAGCAGACAGTATCGCTAGTGACACGAGCGCCTGTTTGCCCATTAGCTCGTGGCAGCTGTGTCTCTCGGCACCCCGGGGCAGGACGCGCCTTTATGCAGCGGAGCGCTTTGTTTTGTCACCGAGCGTCACCGTCATCTCTCATCACACTGTGACATTTCTGACATTCACCCATCGGCTGTTACAACACACGATGCCACCCTGCCTGCTTTCCTTCCATCTACACTCAATGTGACAGAGATGGAGGGGGGAAAGTATTGGCGTCCCCCCTTTCTTATTGTTCTCCAGTGGGCTAATTTTCCAAGCGCCCCATCCTCGTGTCCTTGACGTGAGTCGTTAAGGAAAAGTCTCAGAACTGCACTTAAATCGTCGCTAAAGCGCACTATTTCTGCCCGAGGTGCTCACAGGGGCCATGATGAAGGCCATGATGAAGGCCACTGGGTTCTCCAGGTTGGTCGTAACAATCGCCACTAAATGAAAGAGACATCACAGAGTGCTGAGTGATCACAGCAGGGACCGAGTCGCTGGATCTGGGAGTCCGCCAAACAGTAAAAGTCCTTGAATCTTTGCCACGGGAAAAAGAAATCAGAAAACAAGCTTTATATATTTTTTTTCCTAGGAACAAATGATGATGTAGCTCTGACAGAACTGTGTTACGGTAGATATATGTGAAATATATAGGACATTAGCATCAATGTATACAGTACTGGAAATTGATGCAGAACATTTTGAATCCCATTTATTGAATAAAAATATATAATCCTCCGATAGAGTGAACTATTTTTCAAGGTCTTTTTTTTCTCTTGTTGTTGTTTGTTTAGATAATCTGGAAATAAAGATTAGAGAATAAAATAATTACATTAAATTACTGTGTATGTTGTTTTCTTTTTATTATCACTGTTGTTTCTACAGAAACACTTTGCTCTCACACACTTTTATTCACCTGAAGGAGCTGCCGAGTTCTGGATCCTGATTGGTCAGAAGGTGTTGATTAGTTTTCTATAACAGGAGTTCTGAGAGAAGTTCAGCTGCAAATCGCAGGTTTAATTAATATGAAGAAAAATCATTGTCGGTGTGGGAACGGTGACGCCGCTTCAGTATTGCGTTAAAACAATAACAAGGCAGAGCTTTTTTTATTGTCCAGATGTTTTGAGGAACGTTCACACAGTTGGTCCACAGACTAAAAACGCCAAGATCAACTAGACCAAAAGGGTAAAGGTTTGTGTTATCATTATCTTTAAATTCCTATTCATTTCCTTAATGAGATAAAAATGTTTGTTTTGATTATAAAAAGAACTGGACACACCCCTCTATGACATCACTCCTAGGTTTTCTGAAGAGCGGTTCTAAAGCTCAACTCTAGGAGCTCCTGTCATCTTCATCTTAGCAGGAGCTGACTCCGCCCAAACCCTGGTTAATCCATAAATGTGCAAATGGGTGGAGCAAAAAGCACCTGGCTCAGCAGTTGGTTAAAACACGTCTACTTACTGAAATGACTGAAGCAGAGGTGGTCTGTTAGTAGAATTTACCCTCAGCAGACCTTATAACCATATCATATGTTGGGTCAGAACTCGTCTTTCAATGATATCTTTATGTTTCATACATTAGAGGACCTGAAACCAGTCTCAGAAAATTTTCATCTTATGTCTGTCTGTCTGTCCAGCCAGATTTTGTCACAGCATCACACAAAACTGTCTGAACAGAATTTACTGAAACCTTTTCAGTCCTTAGATCTCTGCCTGAAGTTTAACCTGCACCATAGGTGAAATCTAAATGTGGAGTAAAAGTGATGTTATGAACAGTTATGTGTGGGATTTAATAATCTACAAGGCGTCAGATACTCAACCTTACAGAATGGGATTTCTTTGTATTAATAAGTTAGACAGAGAGTTCTGCTGTACA
>JAOVVA010000052.1:5645816-5656903 GCA_028565275.1 Leiocassis micropogon | reverse complement strand
TAACTAGCTTCTAACACGAGGCTGAATCCCAAATCCCTCTCTAACCCCTGATCAAGGGCACTACTTGGTGTGTGAAAAAAGGGATTGTACACCCTACATAGTGCACTAGCTTTCTATTTAACATTATTTGGGATTCAACCCTTGAGCAGTTAGTTTAGCTATTAATTAGAAAGCGTGAAATATCAGTGTTAGTTACGATCACCTGCACAGCATTTTATAAAGCGTAAAGCACAGCGTGTTGGGCAGCATCATCTCATTTGCAACAGAAGCGCTGAATAAGCTCATGCTAATTCTAGCAAACACCAGGAAATCCAGGTGGAATCACATATTTGTACAGCATCTGAGCTAATCACGTTACGATAACGAACCAAACTTCTGTAAAATGAATATCCTTAATACCTTCTTCACACATCCATATTCACACACTTGTTTCTCTTTTGAATAAGTTACGCGTTCCACCACGACACACTGCATATGAAATAATCAGCAGAACAAGCAAGTTATCAGTCATTTAGTAACTCTTTTATCCGGCTGACAAAGCATCAGGTAATCCAGTAGGTCATTAGGTGATCCTCAGGTATCGGTACTTCTGCTGTCCGTCGTGTGTCTGTAAAAAGTCAGGTAGGAAATAAATGATGGAACAGGAACTCCATTGTCAATTATTTTCCTGTAACAGCAGCACACTCAGGGGTTTATTCCTCACTTAGCGCTCCTTATTAATGCTGAGCTGCGTGTATTCGCACAAACACACGGTGATGGATGCAGTGGACTGAGCAGACTGCGTCTCAGATGATTTATTTAGAGATGTCCAGCCTTGAATATTGCATTACTCATGCAAAGTATGTTTGTGTGTAGATATTTGTGCATGCTAATGTGTGTCTGATAGAGAGAGAGAGAGAGAGAGAGACTGTAACTGTTTAATGCTTTGATTTCACTCTCATTAATTCAGGACATCAGACGTTGCTTTATATTTCTTTTCTTTTATTTTCCAAATCTGCTTATTGTTACTTATTTTACATAATATTTTATATCATACAGTATCAGCTCCACGACTCAGACAGCCAAGATGTTTCGTTTTAACCATGTTTTATTTCCTTTTTTTCACGCCCAGGGGTTTGTCCGGTGTCACAGATTTACGAGTACTCCTAAGCGGTTTTCCTAAGTACTATGATAAATGTACATGTTGAATAATTAATTTGTAGCATTACATTCACACCATTATGCTCAGACCGAATAAAAAGGTTTATGCAAATTAGAAGTGGCTTCATATCCTTCTGTCAGGTTAACATTACCCTGCTAATGCTATTCTATTACACGTAGCATAAGAAATACTGTAAGTAATCCTGACAGAGACATGGGGGGATTTTGTTCTGTTGATATTAGCACATAGACTAGCCAGCCTCTTACGAATATGCATCCTGCTTCAACTTAATTTGCCACAATTCCCAACTCTCTACTAGCTGAATTTATCCAGAGTGACCCTGATCAGGCAGCTGCTAAAGACGAATGAATGAATAACTGTCCAGCATCCGGTAGCACCGAATCGTTCTCCCACCAGCCGGCTAGGTGAAGTTCTTTAGGTGAAGACCTCAGTAACATTAGATTGCTAGAAGATTCTGCGTTTAGAGTAAAACATTCTGTAATCCTGTACCTGACTGCTCCAAAGGTATAAGATTAGAGAAAACATGACTGATGTCTCATTTTGACATCACTGAGCATTTACTCAAACCTTCCTGACAAACCTAAAATAATCGTCAAACACACGACAGGTGAACACAAACCAGCGAAAGTAAAAGAGTGTTTTTGGAGGCAGGGTGTGGGGGTGTAGGGTGGGGGCTTGGGACTTGTGGCAGGACCGCACTGTAAGCACATGGTGTTTGTTGCTATGGAAACTATGAAAATTATGTTTCAGGGGTGCAGGGGTGGTTTCAGTTTGCCTCAGAGCTCAGACATGCAGACATTAAAAATAAATAAATAAATGAATAAATAAATGAATAAATAAATAAAAGAAAAACGCACAAGGCACCGGGGCTTCTGGCTGAATTATCTCGTAGCGTGGCCTGGACAAGACCTCACGCTGATACACTCTGTCTTCTGGACACGTCTTAGACGCATTACTGTACGTTACTGCTGTAATGCAGAGCCGATACGTATATCTCTACTGCTCTGAGAATTTCAGCGTGGTGTGTCGGACCGTTCCTCCACCTCAGCTACATCGCTCCTCAAATCCCATCCTGATCTCTTTGCATTCTTGATATGTTTAGCTTCTTGTCTCTGTTATTTGTGTTAGCTTTAGCATTCACCCTATATAGCTCGCAGTTCTCTTACCTCTGTTTGATTTCACGTTTGCTTTTTGCTGTTACGAAACTTGCATAATTTTTCAAGCCAATTTGTAACAGTTCCCATAATAGAAACTGTACTAGTTTAATTTAAAAAACCAGAGTGACCCTAATCAGGCAGCTACCAAAACTGGCACCAAATCAGGAAGCACCAAATCATTTTCCCATAAGCCAGATTCACCACTCAGAAATTCTTTTGACGTAAATATGATTAACTCTGTAGTAATTATGGAAATTTGAATAGCACAATTCCATTAAAAAAATTATGACTATGAGAAAACGAGCTTTACAACCAGATTTGTATCAGTATCTGTTTACAGCACATCATCTCTCTGTTGTGTGGTTTGAAAAGGCTATATATTCTCAAAATAATAAAGGATGTGGGATGAATTTCTCATTTTTAACCTTGTAAAAGTTAATTGATAAATGAATCGATTTGCATTGACTCCACCCATCACTGTTACACCTCTCCATATCGTTCTCAGGATTCTCGTGTTTTTATTTTTGCCAGTGAGTTTAATTTTTATGATGTCTTCATGCTCCAGTGAGTGAAAAATTTGTGTCAGTGATGGTGGAAGCGTCTCAGTGTAAAACTAACAGGAATCCTCAGTGCTGAGAATCCTTAGGTGGTAAAAAAGAACGAACTCTATCTATCTGTCTCTCTCCTGCTGCAAAGTGATATCACTGATTCATGCAGTTCTTCTCCATCTCATCTGTTGACCCCCCTGTAACAGTCTGAAGATATTATATATGACCACATATACACTATATGGACAAAAGAATGCCCCAGTCCAAACCTGCAGTGACATTGTATCCAAACACATACATTTATGGAGTCTTCTGTGAAGGCCGTCCACAAGATGTTGGAGTGTTTCTGTGGGAATTCGTGTCCATTCATTCTGTAAAGTCAGACACTGATGTTGGACGAGAGGGGTCAGATTAAAACACCTGAATTCAACAATTAACAGGTTTGGACTAATAATTTTATGAGAACTAAGACATTTATTTCCATTTTAGAAATGTCATTATTATTATTGTGATGTATTGTTTACAGTTCATGATAAACGCTCAACAGCAGTAAACCATGTAACTCGGCTCTGATGGGTGTACAATAAAAATAAAACAGGTCTTATGGGGACACTATGGTGCACAATAGCCATATGGAGGACCAGCACATCACTGGATTACTGTAATGAACAGACAAAACAAAGCCCCTACAAGGTCCCAGTCCCTGGGCAGCTGCTCCGGAGACTATCCGAGTGCGATCCAACTCCTAGTGTTCTGCTGTATTGCAGTGTGTGCATTAAAAAAAAAGAAGAAGAAGAAACAAAACTGAGGCTGTGGACTGTAAATCCATCATAAAGTTTAACTTAAATACACAGAAATTCTTTCTGAAAAATATAACTATGATCACCAGAACATAATTAACACAAAGTGGGACAAAAGGGACCGCCATAGAAGAAGACATAATCCAGGGAATGTTTTATTATCATCACAATATCTTAGTGTTATTATTCTTTCATATGCTAAAAAAAAACACAGTTCAGAGCTTCTTTGGTGCTGATATGAATAAAACTGACTCATAGACAACATACATCATAATCATAACAATGCCCTACTTCTAGCTAGCGTTAGCTAAATATCCAGCCTCACTTTCTAGCAAGATCAGGTTTATCATATCATATAATTGTAGTAGTAAAAAGTAGTAGTATTATAGAAGGCAGCGGTGGCTCTGGTGGTTGAGGCTCTGTGTTGCTGATTGGCGGATCAGGGAGCCAGTGTTGGGCCCTTGGGCGTGGCCCTTAACCCTGTGCCCATATAATTCCCAGCAATTGGAAATGCAGGCCATCCTCAGTGCCAGTGCTAAGACCAGAGGAATGGGTGTGTATCACCAGAATGGGGATCTGGCGTAAAACCTGTGCCAATACCCTGTGGATCAAATGATCCAATGTGGTAACTCTTAGGAAATAAAGGGAAAAAGCCTGAGGGGAGAAAAATATGATTTGAAAAGGTTTGAAATGGATCTCTGGTTATAAGGATGTTGTTATCTCTCTGGGATCAGAGGCAGAAAATCCAGGTGAAGTAAAACATCATATTGCATAACATACAGTGCACGTCCTGCTAATTTTAGTTACTGCAATATTGAATTTATGTCAAGAAATCATTTCGCTGACTAACAAGACTCCGTTTTTGCTTTTTATACTTTTCAGGGCATTGGAAAGCTCCATTGCGGGCAAAATAGCTTTTAAAAGCCATGCTTTCCAGATTTAGAATTTATAAGAGATTCACCATGGTGATTTTTTGGTTAGCACTATGACCTTGCACCTCCAGGGTCCGGGTTCGATTCCCACCGTGGGTCTGTGTGCATGAAGTTTGCATGTTCTCTCTGTGCTTGGTGGGTTTCCTCCGGGTACTTTGGTTTCCTCCCACAGTCCAAGTACATGCAGATTAGGCCAATTGGCGTTCCCAAATTGCCCGTAGTGTGTGAATGAGTGTGTGTGAGTGTGTGCCCTTTGATGGATTGGCACCCCATCCAAGGTGTACCCTGCCTCACTAAGTCTCCTGGGATAGGCTCCAGACCCACGCAACCCTGAATACAGGATAAAGCAGTGTAGACCATGAGAAGATTATATTAAAAATGTTTAAAGGGAGTTAATAAAATTTATTTTAAAAACACCCAAGGTTGAGAGTTTACACAAATGCAGGGGCAAAAGGTGCAAGTCAGGTGTCACTTAGGAGCCTCCACAAGCCGGGTACTTTATGCATGTAATGGTAATTATGTAACTACTGTTAGAGAACATAATTAACGTCATTCACTCAGCTGGAGAAAATAAGTACACTTCAAATGCACCGACAAGCTGCAGTTCATTTCCTGTTTGTGTAAAACACAGATTCACTAAATACAATACAACAACCTTCATGACCGATAAGTTTACCTTGTTTCTTGTGTCCTTTTTGTCATAAAAAAGACCATTTTTAAAGACAACCCTTATAAAAATTCTCAGAAACATTCATGCAACTCTCACGAATGTGTCACAAATTCCTAATGTCAGTTCCCTTTAAATGAAGTGTTACCAAATCCCTATTAATTTTGCATGAGGCTGGAATATTAACGCCTCGAGGAGCCACGACGAGATAAAAGA
The DNA here is from genome assembly GCA_028565275.1 of Leiocassis micropogon. NCBI lineage: Eukaryota > Metazoa > Chordata > Actinopteri > Siluriformes > Bagridae > Leiocassis > Leiocassis micropogon. The sequence continues at coordinate 5,651,421 of JAOVVA010000052.1, read as the reverse complement.
ACCATCACTTGTAGCTCTGATTTGATCTATCCCTGCTCCTCACTCATCACCCATGTGATCCAGTAAGGACATGGAGAATAAACTAGATCAACCTCATTATCCCACCTTCCCCTGGGTGGCATGAATGATTAATCTGGCACTTAAGGGTTCCTTTCTTTACTTTCATTCTTCTTTCGTTCACAGGAACGCACACGTTCGTCCTGCCAGCATGATGGTCAGAACAGCTTGACCTCACGCTTATCACGCTTTGTCACTGTTTAGATTCATGTGTGATGCACTGGAGCTACAGCCACATCATTCACTCCCTCAGGAGGAAATTAAAAACATCAAACAGGAGAAGAATTGAAATGGATAATTTCTAGTTTTAGATCCTTAAAAAGTGATTTATTATCAGAAAGCAAAGATTGCAAGCAGAAGAATTTCCAAGAACCCTTGAGGAAGCAAATGTACCAAGCACCAATGAGATCATTGCTAACTCTTGACAGGTTCTAGACCATAAGAAGAAAAAAACAAAATGAACCATAACCGTGGAGTTTATACCACACACACTTACCCAGAAAACACTACTAAAGTTATTTCTGGGTTCACTAAGGGATTATATGTTAATCAAATGGTAGACCTTCTATCAAATTGTAGACTCAAGGGGTGTTTGGTTGTCCCAGACGTTGTCCAATTAGAATCTTTTAGAAGATTAAAAACTGTAATAATAACAATAATATAATATTCAATTATTTGTTACATGCAATTTACAGCACAGTGAAATAATTTTTCACATATCCCAATTAGGAAGATGGGGTCAGAACACAGTGTCAGCCAGCTTACAGCACCCCTGGAGCAGATAAGGTTAAGGGCTGTGCTCAAGAGCTCAACAGTGGCAATTTAGCGGTGCTGGGGCTTGAAACCACAACCTTCAGATCAGTAACCCAGTAACCCACATCCTTAACCATTTGGGCCACCACTGCCCTGTAAATTGTCTAATAAGCCGTAGGTAACTTTTTATACGAGTATAAGTAAAGATTTTAGCTCAGATTTGAACACTTGGCTATTTCTGGATATTATAACGGGTTCTTTAAAGGTTCATTTGTTGGGTAATGGTTCTTAGCATACCTTAGGTATCGGGTCTGTGTGGCTACATTACCAGGGGTTCTAGGGTTGTCCTTATAAGGAAACCCTGAAGGTGTAATTCCCTCACAGAATCAGTCCTTTAGTCCTATACCTACCCAGTGAATACATAAAGAATGCTTGAAGAACTCTTTTTTGCTAAGATTGTGTCAAGAAGTACCAAGAAGTTAAACGAAGGAGTTTTTTTGTTGTTGTTGTTATTTTCTGAAGGACCCTTAAAGGTTCTGTGTAGAACCCTACAAGAAATAGTTTCTTTATTTAAAATGGGTCCAAATAAAAGGTTTTAGAAAAGCCAAGAACCCTTATACCCAACATACCCCAATAACACGTTCTGAGGATCCCAGAGCCTGAACTTGTTTTTGTTGATGAGTTTAACCTGAACACATTCCTCGTGAGGAACGAGAGACAAACCCTTCAGGGTTCTTTATTTTCTAAGAATATAATCTTGGAAGTCATTTGCGTTGGTGATGATACTTTGTTTCTGTCTTGGTTTTCATTCTGTTCCATAAATTAAAATTTTTTTAAAGACTTTTGGAAATAACAGACCCCAAAACCGTGCGCACAGATCCTCAGTTCCCTTCTAATGTATATACGATATTGGTGTATTATTAAACTCATCTAAACACTAACGATGTGTGCTGAGCCCGGCTTTTGCTGGAAACTGGTAATAGATGGAGAAACGTGACGCTCTTGATTCTGGCTTGGCTGATACAGGAGACCCGGGAGCGTTTGAAGTGTGTGTTTAGTATGCGGCGTGGACAGCTCGACTCCACTCATCACCTCTGTACCGATTCTGCTCAGCTCTCAAGGGATTAGCGAGTGACTGAGACTCAGCATTCGAGAATGAAAGAAGGGAGAGCAGAAGAGACAGATAGATGGGCAGATGAGATGAGGGGGAAAGTGAGGACCGGGAAAAGAGATGAAAAGTAGAAAGACTGACAGAGAGAGAAAAAAAAGCTGATGGCTCAGAATGCCTGGCTGAGTGTCGGAGGGATGGACAAGAATAATGAAGATGACGAAGACAAAGATCATGATGAGGAGGAGAAGGAGGACAGTGTTTCTAATCAAACATATTTGTCTCCTGTCAGTCTCCCAGACAGACGACCAAAACATAAACCCGAATAAATCTTACCCGCTCCTGTAATCCTGCATTCACACTCATGAACAACAAGCTGCTGATCCTCACCTGGGAGCATCAACAACAATAAAAACCAGTAATCAGAGTTTCTAATACGTGTTATTTTGGATTTTTTCAACTAACTTGCAAAATAAATCAGCCTTAAATTGTGTATTTTACTGTGTAAACTGTGAATTTTCCTTTTGACTGAGCTGCGTTTACATGCACCCTAATATTTCATAAATGACCGGAAAAACAGTCAAGTCCCAATAAAACTGCATCATGTGACCACCTCATTCAGAACAGCCTGACCTGATTCGCAGCAATCCAAACGAGAGGGGGTGAAAACAATACGGAAATATTAGCCATTCAAATATCTGATCCGATCGTTTCTCATTCCATGGAATAAATGGTACCATTAGGTGATGTGACAACTTTCCAGGAGGGAAAATTTGTCTTTGTTCCCAATCAGACGTGGCAGGCCAGCTTTAGAAAGTATTTCTTCCACCCAGTAACTAAACGAGCTGATTTTAATTAGCACTACTCTTCAGACAGATAGGCTCAAACTAATTAGTGAAATCACCTGTTTTGTGCCAGTTTAGTTAACAGGTGGAACAAATATGCGGCAGGACTTTTACTTTCTGAAGACGGGGTGCCACCTCCTGTTCCTGATCACCAACCTTCATGAGAACAATCAACTCTCTAACCAGTCATTGCTTCGGACTTTTGTCCACTGGCTCCAGGCTGAGGAAGGAGAGCTGATTGGTTACAAGAATTCAGTCTCATCTGTGATTGGTTCGATGTGTGTGTCATGTGAGCAGACATGGAAACCAAGTACATTTACTTTGTTGCTGTACATAAGTAATTATTTGGTATATCTGCACTTTAATTGAGTTGTTTTGTTAGTGGACATTTTTTTCAGCACCATTATTATTATATTTTTGAAGGCATGAAAATTTTGGGGATTAATGTATGTTGTGTCAGTAGAAGGATCGCAAAGCAGCCTGATCCCACCTTCCCGCTGGGAATGATGTGCTACTATTTTTCTAAGGTGGTGACTGATGGTTTTCAAAAATCATGTGGTTTTTTTTTTTTGTTTTCTTTTAAATAAACAATTTTGGACCACTCTGGAAAACACTGGACCACTCTCTCATCCTAGGCTCAGTTTTTTTTAACTACACACATGAAACTTGACATCTCACAAGTTTGAAGCCTCCTCTCTCAAATAGTCTAGAAGTAAAAGAATCACAGGGCCGTTAGCTTTGATTTTAAAGCTTGTTACATTCTATGTGCCTGTGAGTTTCATGTGCAGAGGCTGCAGCAATTAGCCCAAGCCACGCCCCCTTGACACACACACCCTGGAATCACAGGCTCACACTCATATCTTTGGAACTTTGTGGGTTAAATACGAGCCATTTTCAGCATTTTGTACGGGAACATTTTTTGCCCAAATCCTACAACAAATATCTGTACTTACTTACTCTTCTGCATTAGGTAACCTGCATTACATACATTTCTGCATTATATAGCCAGAGAGATGTGTGGTGTTTCAAGCATTAATATCATCATCTGCTGACTATTATGCAAAAACTGCATGGTTTTCCTTCCCTTTGTAAAATGCCTATTTATGTAGCAGGTGTTTGAAATCAGAGGTGGAGACGGTTGCAGACAGCGAAGCGAACACGTCTACATTCTGCTGCAGTAGTAGTGCAAATGGAGCGTTTCTACTATTGCTTGAGTAATATTTTACCTAAGATATCTTTACTTTTACTCAAGTACAGGATTTGTGTACTTTGCCCACCTCTGAATGTGAGCCAATCATAACGCAGAAGTTGGGGGGTTTGACCTAACCTCAAAATTTGTGGGAACTTCTTCTTCTTCTTCTTCTTCCTCTTCTTGTGTTACATTTCTGGCAGATTAACCACTTCACAGAAGGCAGAACCACTTCACGTATTTAAGAAAACTTATGTTCTGATTAAACGCTTTGAGCTTGTAAACACACATCCGATCAGATCAGCGTCGGTGTAAACAGTTCAGTTGGAATCTGTAATTAGAACGCTTTTAATCAAACAGAGAAAGTGTTCATGTAGATGTAGCTCCTGATGATGTTGACATCGCAAGTATAATTTTGACTATTAATTTGCTTGATTGCTGTGTTGGTATGAAAACTACTATTGAAGATGAGCAGCTGCATGCTGTTGTGCACACACACACACACACACACACACACACCAGGTTTATATATCAAATAAAATTTACCCTTATCCCTCCAACCTGCACTCACAGTTTTCATCTGCTGCTGCATGGATGTAGATAAGCGTTTCATAACCGTTTTATTTCCAATTACAAGCTAATTAGGAGGGAGATATAAATTTGCAAAGAACCTGATGGAATGAACAAAGTGCTTTGAAGGGTTTTTATTCATTGTTCTGCGTTTAAACCTTAAAGCGCAACATTTGTTAGATCTTTTTTTTTTTCCTTGAAACTTTGCGAATCGTATGAATTATCAAAACAAAGTCCTGCCATGTGACAGTTAAGGAGAAGATTAAAGGTCAACCTCGGCGTTCCCCCTCAGGCCTGAGGTTCAGATGTTTCCCCAAGCCACATCTGTAACGGAAGATAAAGCTAAAGGAACGTTTCCATGGCTTCTACACTGGCTTCAGGGACTCGTTCATGGTGAAATTATATATTTTTTTAAATCACTTCCATAAAAATTAACATTCAGTGTGGAGCTTGTTGAGTTTTAATGCGTTTAAATGTCAAACTAAGGTGCTGGAATTATAACGAGCAGAACGGGATTTTAAATGAACAGAGTTGTTGTGATTGTTAGCTTGTGCGAGTTCACACGACTCGTCCTCTTACTTCACAACTTTTTGAGGATTTCATATTTCTGTAAATCTGTTTTATGCCAATGTTTAATGGAATAAAATGTTTTTAAAGGTCATGAATTTGTCTACATTTGTCATGATTACTTCACAAACAGTTAAAGTTAAGTTATTTAGTTAAATAAGTTAATTATTTAGTTAAATAAATTAAATAGTTAAAAGAGTTAAATAAATTTGGTGTGATTTTATTCCTCCTTGACGCCTTCACTCAGGCTCCCCACTAGAGTCAACTATCATTAGCATTAGCGAAGGAGGTCATGACATCACTTCCAGACTCACTTAGACATTCTGCTGCTTCAAAGGCGGGTTCTTAATTGCAAGAAAAAATTACTTACTATAGGAAGTGAACGTTACTTAAATGTGGTCAAATTTATCTTTTTAGGTTTATGAAATCAATTTCTAGCCTTTTTAATTGTAAATTTTATGTTCTGTTTGCTGTTGTTGTAAGTTGTATTTTTTTGGGGAAAAACCTAACTAATCT
>JAOVVA010000052.1:5626934-5636980 GCA_028565275.1 Leiocassis micropogon | reverse complement strand
CTAATGTTTATCAGTACATTACAGAAAATAATGAACTTTATCACAATATGCTAATTTTTTGAGAAGGACCTGTAGTTTGTTAAACTCAGTGTTCCTAACTGTAGGTTGTTCCACTTAAAAGGAGCTTAAACACTAGCTATGTCCTACATTTGTATTTAGTTTTTTTTTTTTTTCTCAAAATGTCTGTAACTGTAATTTTAAACTAATTTTGCCGTTTAAAATTTCTGTTTAAAGGAGTTAAGTTGGTATTTTTTTTTGCTTTTTTTTTGTTGTTGTTCTGAATAATTCTTAATAATACAAAGGTAAAAGTAGTTGGACTCAAGGAAGTTTGTGTGTGTGTGTGTGGTTGTGTGTGTGTAGGAATGCTGAGTGCTGCTGCGTCTCTGGGTATGATCCTCCTGTGGGACGTGGACGGTGGTCTCACTCAGATCGACAAGTATCTCTACTCATCAGAGGACTACATAAAGGTACATATATGTTTCTCTCTCTCCCCTTGTGTCTCTCTCTCTCTCCTGTTTGTGTAATTAATGATCCTCAGCATTAATGAGATGATTTATTTCCTGTCTCTGTAGTCCGGGGCTTTGCTGGCGTGTGGAATCGTGAACTCCGGGGTTCGTAACGAGTGTGACCCTGCTCTCGCCCTCCTCTCTGACTACGTCCTACACACCAGCAACGTCATGAGGATAGGAGCCATCTTCGGGTAACAAGCCAACAATGTTTACGTTTAACACCATCAAACCTGTATTTACTGTGTGTGTCTCTCCATTCTGTGGTCTGATAGCAGAAATTGACCTTTGACCCTGTCTGACCTTTGACCTAGACTGGGCCTGGCGTATGCAGGGTCTAACAGAGAAGACGTCCTGTCACTGCTCCTGCCGGTCATGGGAGACTCAAAGTCCAGCATGGAGGTGCGACCCTCACCTACACCCCCACACACCCAGAAGCAGGGGTCAGGTATTAATACTGTGCGTGTGTGTTTAGGTGGCAGGTGTGACGGCTCTGGCATGCGGTATGATCGCTGTGGGATCCTGTAACGGTGACGTCACCTCCACCATCCTCCAGACCATCATGGAGAAGAGCGAGCAGGAGCTGAAGGACACGTACGCGCGCTGGCTCCCCCTCGGCCTCGGGCTCAACCACCTCGGTAACACGCCTGGGACTCAAGGGGGACTGTACCGTATGTCCTCAGGACAGGGGATGGGGACGGGATTTATAGGACAACAAAATTATTATCATCATTATTGCTGTTAACGTAAATGCACTAAAAATCTTTGACTTTATGGCATTTTCTCACTATTTAAGTGTGTGTGTGTGTTTAACCTGAATCAGAATACATGGTCTAAACTAAACCAGGATCATCACGGAGAAAATAAACCCAGCGCTAAATGTACACTAAAATGTGTTGAATTATGTTAAATATTTACAAAGTCAAACATTTAGTGTTTAGTTTTTGTTAGCTTGTACACGCTGATGAACCACACTACTACAGGAAAAACTGACTTTGGCTAATATATATGTGTTTGTGTGTAGGCAAAGGCGAGGCGATTGAGACCACTCTGGCAGCATTACAAGTCGTCCCCGAGCCGTTCCGCAGCTTCGCAAACACACTTGTGGACATCTGTGCATACGCAGGTAAGATTTTTAAACACACACTGCATTTGCTGTCAGTGTAGCTGCATTTTAGACTTTATAAACATTCAAAAATCAGCTTTTGCTTATTTGACTTCTCCCTCTCTCTCTCTCTCTCTCTCTCTCTCTCTCTCTCTCTCTGTCTCAGGTTCGGGGAACGTCCTGAAGGTTCAGCAGCTGTTGCACATCTGCAGCGAGCACTACGACACCAAGGACAAAGACGATGACAAGGACAAGAAGGATAAAAAAGATAAGGAGAAGAAAGACAGTGCAGCAGACATGGGCTCACATCAGGTACGTGTGTGTGTGTGTGTGTGTGTGTGTGTGAGAGAGAATCATCACAACTGATTTTAAGTGAGTTGTCGGATCTTTATACTCTCTGCTGCTCCTGTTTTAGGGCGTGGCCGTTCTGGGTATCGCTCTCATTGCCATGGGAGAGGAGATCGGCTCAGAGATGGCTCTCCGCACGTTCGGTCACCTGGTGAGTCCTTTACACGTTGCTGGAGCTTTACTCGCAGCGAGAAGAGACCATGACGTGTCATTTTCCTCTGTTCTGTTCTTTAATCCCCCCCTGTGTCTGTAGTTACGGTACGGCGAGCCCACCCTGCGCAGAGCGGTGCCGTTAGCGTTAGCGCTCATCTCCGTGTCCAACCCCAGACTCAACATCCTGGACACGCTCAGCAAGTTTTCCCACGACGCTGACCCCGAGGTCTCGCACAACTCCATCTTCGCCATGGGCATGGTGGGGAGCGGTGAGTTAACCGATATGAAGCTTATAATTATTAAAAAGGCAAAAACATATTGTTATACCCGTGAAAGTAATGTCTGCAAAATAAACTAGACTCAACTTGACTAGACTTTTTCAACTCAATAATTCAAAATGGTAAAACTTTTTCCATTTATTTTTTTTATTCTTTGATGATATTGTAATATTTCTAAAATTTCAGAGAAGTGTTTTGTAAAATAAATTAAAGTCAACACTTTGTGTTGCTAAATAAATGTTTTATTAAACTTTGTGTATAAAATAGTGGTGCAAATGACACTTAATTTTTCATCATTTTTATTTTTTGTTTTAAGTTTTATTTTGCATTTTTGTATTTTTAAACCACTACAGAATTAAAACTACTAATTCTATTAATAAAAAAAAAGCTCTAATATTCATGGTAATTCATTCATTTTCACAAAAATAAATTAAATATAATTATTTGCTACTTTTTTAAAGTCTAAAAAAATTGCAATAATTTTCTTTGTGTTTTTTTTTTTTTTTGTAAAAAGTTTGTAGCTTTACACACTAAAAACATTAGAAATCAAAAAAAAAAAAAAATACAATACAAATTGCATAATACATCTTGGCACTTATTCACTGAGTGTTTCTTATTGTATTTTGACTTCAGGTACCAACAACGCTCGTCTCGCTGCCATGCTGCGTCAGCTGGCACAGTACCACGCCAAGGACCCCAACAACCTGTTCATGGTCCGACTCGCTCAGGTAGAATACTGACAGGCTTCATCTTACTACACCGGCACTGATTAGTTCCCTATAACGAGATGTCATGGCGTAGTGTGTTGCTCCAACACTCTTAACAACACTTTTTATCACTCAGGATTTATTTATACAGAAGTTGTACATTTTACATTTAACCTTAAACGAGTGAGTTCCTCTTGTCACAGCAGCTGTAAACAGCAGGAACTCTGTTTGAAGATTCAAAAAACTTTGCAAACTTTACATCTGACTGTTACGAAGCGCTAACACTGGAGACTCCTTCCATAAATTTTACATAAGCTGCTCCTTATAGAAAAGAAAAGAACCTTACCCGCATGGTCGATCACATTGTATAATGTGAGCATCATATCATTCTAATGAAATTGTGTATAGTAAAGTGTGTGTGTGTGTGTGTGTGTGCAGGGACTGACACATCTGGGTAAAGGGACGCTGACATTGTGTCCGTACCACAGTGACAGACAGCTCATGAGTCAGGTAGCAGTTGCTGGACTCCTCACCGTCCTAGTGTCCTTCCTGGATGTGAAAAACAGTAAGAGTTTTATCTGTATTAAACATGCTGAGTCAAACCGATAAAAACATCAATGTGGTTTATAATTTTTTTTTTTGTGGTGTTTTTTTTCCCCTTTTTTTCTGCAGTTATACTGGGGAAGTCTCACTACGTCCTCTACGGCCTGGTAGCAGCGATGCAGCCTCGTATGCTCGTCACATTCGACGAGGAGCTCCGGCCTTTACCGGTGTCAGTCCGTGTAGGACAGGTCAGTGTGTGTGTGTGTGGCTATGATTTTACCTTGGGTTTACACTAGCAGGTGATGAGTCACTCAAGCTTATAATTTGTCTCTTGTGGGCGTGGCCTGTCCAGCATTATGTCCCATTTTTAGTTTTAAATACCTGACTGACGCCAGAGAAACCAGTAATCTCTCCTGCTTTCTTCCAAACTTTATTTTTCTTTGTAAACATCTGATGAGAAGAATCTTTTGAGACTTTTTTTTTTTTTAATTAGATGCTTCTTTACAGCACCAGACCTAGTTTAATTGAGAAATCTTGATGCACACTTTCACTAAGGCTAAAATCTTAGCTAAATGCCATTACAGTAAATGCACAGAAAATCAACACTCGCCCATCACTGCTGGTCTGAATTAAGGTTGAGATTAAGTCAGAGCCGCTGTATCTGGATCTGATCTGGCTAATAACTAAGTTTACACCTCTCTGTTTTTTTTTGGGTTTTTTTTATCTCCAGGCCGTGGACGTGGTGGGACAGGCAGGCAAACCCAAAGCCATCACTGGTTTCCAGACACACACCACGCCGGTGCTACTGGCGCACGGAGAGAGAGCCGAGCTAGCCACAGAGGAGTACATCCCGGTCACACCCATCCTCGAGGGCTTCGTCATCCTGCGCAAAAACCCCAACTACGATGCATAAGCAAACACATTTATATATATATACACACACACACACAGCGTTACTCACGCACTCGTACCCGGGACCTCGACCTCTCCAGTGTCTGATCCCTGACTGACACATCGATCAGAGCAGCACAGGGTTTTTTTCTGAATTTTTTTTTTTTTTTCCCGTATTTTTAAGACATTAATCCTAACAAACAACCCTGTTTTTCAGCCCTGGATAATTATTTCCCTACATTTGTTGCTTTCTTTATGTTTTACTGTTATGATGTGGAAAAATAAATAACATAAGATGGTCAGTAAATTGTGGACGTTTCATTTTATTTTAATTGCCAACAGTTCAATAAAATTCATTTCTCATTTTATTAGCCGTGTAATGTCCGTAGATGACCCTGTCTCAGTAACTGCAATAAATAACTATATCTGTGCACTGGATTGTTCCCTGGATGTCGTCACTATATTGTGTCTAAAATAGGCTCACGTAAAATACTTCTTGGTGTAAGAAATTGGGATTACACTTTGTCTTCCACCATGTGGCTACATGTATAGCTCCGCCCCAGTTATGATTCTTGCTGCCTCTCTGTGGTATAATCGTATCGTAACTTTCAAAAGATGCTGTTTTTGTTGAAAAAAACTATAGAAGGTGAATATAAACTTTTTTTTACTATAACTGTGCAGCAAATTAACAAATTGTAAATATTCGTTATATTAAATCATATAAATATATTAAACATCAGATTTATCCACTATGTGTGAAGTTCAAATAAAAAAACAAACATTTTATTACATACATTATTTGAGACTGAATATAAAAACGCTCCATAACACAGTTTCATAAATAAAGTTTAGTGAAAAGCCCGGCTTAACTAATAACTGTTCCCGAGGGTTTAAATAGTTCATCCACAGAAATAGCTACAGCAACCTTGGCGAGACCCCTCTGAATAAACACCCTGTAGATGCCCTGCTTTACGTTTCCAGGGTAGCCTGTAAAAGAAAAAATACCTGACAATATATAATAACCGCATACGAACAATTACCGGCAAATTTATAATATTTAAAAAATGTCCATATTTCCACATTCACATTTAAAGACGCATTTGTTCGTTTTTCTTCTGTTGCAGAGATGCACAGCTTTACGTGTCCTGCTTGTTCTTATTAATAACTAGAGGTTACCTGTGTGCAAATCCTGACGCCTACGTGCTACCGTTACCTGCGAAAGGAGCCTGCGGTCAACTCGCTGCCGCTCCTAACTCTGCTCCAATGTTTTGGCAGCCCTTAACTCTGCCCATACCTGTTTTCCTACTGTTACATTCAGTAAGGCACGCCGTTGACACGCTCACAATATGATATAAATTTACCTACCATAACTTTCATTGGGGAATGCCAGTGACGGAGCACCTGTGAAATTATTTATACCTGCCATGTGTAAGACCCAGGTTTAGACCTGGAGTCCAAAATAGGAGGGTTGGTCCAGGAAGGGCACCTGGCGCAAAATCTGTGTCGAGTTGTTCTGCAGATCGGATGGTCCGCTGTGGGAGCACCCAAAAAAACAACAATAACAACATACAAAAGGAAAAAGTCAACTGTTATCAAAACTTGCCTACATCATCATAATTTAGTTTTGTCAGGAACTCTAACACATGGCAGTCTTTAAGCAGGTGTATTGTTTTGTTCTGGCTACACTCCCAACAAATCAGGACCCGGCTTGTAGTGGCTTCCCGTTCAGAGAGGCAGGGGCTCGAGAATCTGCTCAGCACTTCTGACACTTCCGTGTCTGGAATGTTTTTCTGTAGAAATGAATAACTTAAACAATGTTACTCTTTGGGAGCACAGTTGCTTAGGGTCGAGGGTTTGATTGACGCTTCGGGGGCTGTGTGTGTGGTGGGTTTCCTCCAGGTAACCAGACAAAATATTTTTACATTTATATATTCTTATACTTTGTACATCAGAGTTTACAGTTTCTTTTGTACAGTCTGTAAACCCTTTGTAATTTATACCCTTTTATTTTTATTCCATTTTATTTGGTAACTTTTGAAATTGGTGGTATACTGGTTAGCACTGTGGTCTTGCACCTCCAGGCTGGGGATTAGATTTGCACCTCAGGGTCTGTGTGTGTGTGGAGTTTGCATGTTTCTCCCTGTGCTTGGTGGGTTTCCTCCAGTTACTCTGGTTTCCTCCCACAGTCCAAAGACATGCAGATTAGGGTAATTAATGTTCCCAAATTGCCCATAGTGTGTGGCATGTAAGTCCAGGGTGTACCCCACCTCGAGCCCTGAATCCTGTATACAGGATTAATTCAATTCATTTTTAATTGTATAGCGCTTTTAACAAGTGTCATTGTCGCCGGTTGTCATTGTCGTTGTTACACAATCAAGAGAAATTATGGAAGTTTGTGTGAAATGTAAATGTGTATGAATCAAAATGATAGGATTGTCCCTGATGAGCAAGCCAAGGGCAACGGTGACAGTGGCGAGGAAAAACTCCCTGAGATATTTCAATAGGAAGAAACCTTGAGAGGAACCAGACTCATTTGGGATGATAACGGATGTAGAACGGTATAGTGTATATAAGCGGTATAGACGATGAGTGAGTGAGTGAAAAGTGATCAAAATCTGATTTGATGTTCTGTGTAGTTTGACTGGGTTTGTCACTATCGACTTGTCACTGTATGTACTGTGTATGCGTACCAAAATCATTTATAAAAATATTTGCCCCCCCACCAGTTCGAATGTCAGACACCACCTCCGTTCCCACCTCAGGGACGACCAGGACAAAGACTCCATGGATATGATGATATGTAGTTTATTATAGAAATGGAACACAGGGTTAGGGTTGGGCTAACCCTAACCCTAACCCAACACATGAAAATGATTATGCACACCTTTTACGATAATCATTGTACTGCGGCCTGGGTATTCCGCTGTGGCGACCCCTTGCCTGGAGCAGCCGAAAGACCAACAACAACATTGTTTAATTTCTTATTTATCCATAAATGCTAAAGTTTACTTTTTCACTTTTCCTTTAAAAACAGTATGACACAATGAAAACCTCGTTTTTAATGATTGATTATTAATTTTTGAAGTATTTATTACTGCTTATCCTTATTTAACGAGTAATACAATCTAAAATAATAACAGTAATGATGATAGCATGTCATATAGGGACAACGTGCCTGCTTCTTTGTCACGTGACACGGAATTCCTAGCATGATTAAACCGGAAGTTGTATACCCCGGCTTCCGGAAGGAGGAATCAGTCTGTCCGGTCTACGGACTGAAGGAGAAAGGTAAAGCTGTGCTGTCTCGGCATTCTGTTTTTATTGTTATTTATTGTAATTATGATTATTAGAATGTCATTAACTTATGAGCCGTTTCGTCAGTATTCATATCTTCGTGACATTTGGAGGAATTGCTTTCTATTTTATAAGTAATACATTATTATTATTATTATTATTATAATTACTTTGAGGAGTACGCACTGTGTTCATGTATCTGTATGTACACTCACATCTCTCTCTCTCTGTCTCTCTCTCTCTCTGTTTGTGTTCGAGGCATAAAAACAATCCCAGCTCCAGTTGATTTATTTCTTTTTAAAAGTATAAAGTCTGTGCAGTAGTGAATTGAATTGAAACTTATTTAAAGGCCTAGTTTTGGGGTTTCTAAAGCATTTAGAGGAGAATTAATATCTAATAATGATTTAATAATCAGCATGGTGGATTATGATTATTATTATTCTCACTGTAATTCTCTGTACGTCATCATCATGTCACGTGATCAGCATTTAACACCTTTTAGACTTTTTATTATTATATAATTTCTCTTATTTAGATGATGACACTTGAGCTGTTTGTCTTGAATTATACCGAGATAATACCCTAAACCCCTGAGGATTATTAATATTATGGGAAAAACAGGAGAGAGGAAATAAATGTATAAATTTTTATACTTTATACAGCCCTGTATCTGATCCTTTGCTGGTATTTAGTGTATATTTTGTCAGAGTAATATCACTTAAAGCTGTTGAATCGCTTGTCATGATCATTATTCTGATGAATAAGTGTGTTTATAGAGGAGTACTGGATGCTAGCTGTGTGGCTAAGCCTGTAAAGCCTTTAAGTTTTAAACGCGACCCACAAAATGAGCAAAATTCAGTCTCAGGTTTTAAATTAAACTGGTTTTCAGTCTGTAAGACTCATTATTACTTCACTCTATAGCTGTCACTTTTTCCATTTACACATAAATGTGTTTAATTCACGTTAAAACCGAAGCTAACTGCTGAAGCTAACACCAGCTAGCTGACTCTTAGCCCTGATTAGCTTCTGCTCCATTAGCTTTATTTGCTAGTTTTCTTTCTCACTTCTTCACAATACCGTCGTGTTTCCGTGACTATTTCATTTCCACAACAGTTTTGTGTTACTTTATGGCACTTTTTTCGTGTTTTCTCACCATGACACGTCGACAAATATAACGTTAAACCGAGCTCAAGGCCAGGATTCAGGGCTAGCTCTCTAATCCATCATTTCTAACACGTTAGCGGTTTAAACTAATATACAGGATCAGAGTTTAAATGTTAATGTTGTGTATTTATTTGTAATATTGCACATGACACGTATGCTCTGACATATGATCGTCTGAGACATTGGGAACACAGATTTGTGGTTTGTTCATTGTGTGACTAGCGGTGAATCGTTTGGTGAATCGGTCCTTTTTTTTTAAAGGAGTCGAGTGAGTCGGTTCATAAGTTCAATTGAATCGAGGTTTTTGTGGTTTCTTCTGTGAGAACTCAACAACTATATATAAGCATTAGGGACGTGAATCACCAGTCACATCATGATACCTTGGTGCTGATTTGATTAAAATAGTGTTTCTATAAATAATCACGATTCTATGACTATCTAAAAAAATTTCGTCACATACACAACTGTACACAGTATGATGTGCAGTGAAATGCTTACACGACTGTTCGTGCCCGGAAAAGGAAAGAAAATAAAATGCAAAATGCCAGTGGAAAAAATGTCAAATATAAAATCTCTCTTATAAAGTATGAATTCCCGATTCAATATAAAAAGATTTCCAGATTTTGTTACAATTTTAAACCTTTAAAAAAGTTTGAGTAATTATATGAAGCCTGTCATATAACATTCATTTTCTCACTTTAAAACCAAGCGCAGCTTTTAAACAATACCAGCTAACTTTAAATACAGGAGTTCAAATGCTTTAAACTGAATTAAACATAAAGCTACATTGTTACTGATCAGCCCGTATCTGTCATCGGTCAATTATTATTTTTAAACAAACCTAACAAATAATTCACTCCTACCACACGGGATGGAAATGTGTGAATAGTTCAGTGTGCGCCACCTTCATAAAGAAACAGTGAAGTTTTCCGCCTCAAGTGCCTCAAAAAAAAACGTAAGGCCTTGTTCACACGGGCGTAAAATTTTTGGATAAATGAACGCGCTCTGAACGTCCTAGACGTTTATGTTGCGTTTTGTAGTGGCGCTCGATTGACTT
>JAOVVA010000052.1:5589981-5608504 GCA_028565275.1 Leiocassis micropogon | reverse complement strand
TTCCCATTCTTGCATAGGGGGTAAAGAGGGGTAGCTAGGAAACAGAGTGGCAGCACAATGTCTAACCTGAAAGAACCAAAACAGATGGAAATCAGGCAGCCAGTTTCTGGCAATTTTATGAAATTGCCGATTAAACATCAGGTTGAAGTGGAGGACGGGTTAAGGGCCTTCTGGTTGAGTGATGAGTGTATGTACAGATAAATTACAATCGTCTGTGAAATTCCTGAAACTGGCTGTATTTAATGGAATGGCAGTGGAAGGAGTTTTGAGATCAGGCTGATGCGTAAAAAAAAAAAAAAAAGTAACTACTCACATTTAACAGCTTCTGATTCAGAGGAAGTAGATTCTGTGTTAAGAAGACCTGGTTGGTGGTATGTAGAGAAACATTATTTAAAGGCCATAAAAACTATCATAAACACAGATACTAACTTTGATTATTTGTGAGTGTGTGATTTGTAGGAGTTATCCCTTGGTGGTCTGATTAGATTAAATGGAAAACGTAATCGAACAAAAAGGTGTGTGTGGAGCGTGTTCCAAAAAGAGCGACATACATTTGGTTGATTAATTTTGTGATGCTACACTTGATTTAAAAAATAAAACTTTTGCAGTGTGGTTAGTACCAGCAGCAGTACTGTGTTCTGAGTGTGTTGTGCATTGTTGTGGAGTAAATGTATTGTTTTTCTCCCCGCTTCAGGAGGAGGTGCGCCAGCGTCTAAAAGAGGAGTTAGAAGAGGCGAAGGACGCGGCACGGCGCCGCTCGCTCGGCAACATCAAGTTTATCGGTGAGCTCTTCAAGCTGAAGATGCTCACGGAGAACATCATGCACGACTGCGTGGTCAAACTGCTGAAGAACCACGACGAGGAGAGCCTGGAGTGTCTGTGCAGGCTGCTGTCCACCATCGGCAAGGACCTGGACTTCGAGAAGGCCAGGGTAACATTACATATACACACACACACACACACACACACACATGCAGTTCAGCATTAATTTATTACTGGTTCTGTTTGATGTCCTCAGCAGATTGGCCTTCCATCGACAAACAAGTTTCACTATCCAAATTTTTTACTTGTTTTCCTCTCTCTCTCTTTCTCTCCTCTCCCTCTTCTGTCTCCAGCCTCGTATGGATCAGTATTTTAACCAGATGGACAAGATCATTAAAGAGAGGAAGACGTCATCCAGAATCCGCTTTATGCTGCAGGACGTCATCGACTTAAGACGAGTAAATTATTTGATATTAACATTTTATTTACACAATGTCTCTCTAAAAGTTACGATCGTTTTACAGAATTTTTGACAGAAATCAGAAATAAGACGATCACAATAAGTGATGAGGTAAAGAATAAGGAGTGTGAGGGAGTGGGTGTGTGAGTAGGGCGAGGGCGCGACAGTTGCATTTCACCATAATCTGGCACAGGTGTCCATCTCATATCAATATCAAGTCAGCATCCTCACGCCCCGCCCTCTATTAATATTTTACACTATTTCACCTATTTATATTTTATATTAATGTGCAACCTTTTCTCTGTGTATAAAGGTGTGTATATTTTAGTGTGTGTCTAGTTGTACTTGATTTTGCTTTATCTCTGTCATTGACCTTGTACTCACCCATCCACCCCCACACACACACACACACACACACACACACACACACACACACACACTTCACAGACTCTAGTACTTCCATAGAAATGAAACTTTGGCTGTTTCCGAGAAAGTGTGTGTGTGTGTGTGTGTGTGTGTGTGTGTGTGTGAGAGTGATTAAGGGAGAGAGAGAGAGGGTGTGTTTGTGTGTGCCAGCTAAATTACAGATGGGTGTTGGCTGTAAATTGTAGCTATTTTTTTTTTCTACACTCATTCAGTTTTTTTTTTTTCTCATATTTTATTGGACCTGGCGATTCCTGCTTAGTATTGCGCATGTGTGTGTGTGTGTGTGTGTGCAGTGCTGCACTATTAGGATTTTTAGTAAATTTCTAATCACATGAACAGCATTAAGCTTGTTAAGCCACGTTTGAGTTCTTTATGTTTGCATAAGAACTATAGGAATAAAAAATACTATCCAGACTATCGCCCTCTAGTGTGCAGGGGTGGAACTTCCAGGAATCTAAGTATTAGTGATATAAACACAGTGATTTTAAAGTTCATAAAAAACGATTAACTGTATAATCAGTGTTATAGATTAAAAATCCTGTATGTTGATTGATTTAAAGTTGTACTTGAAGTAAAACATAATTAAAAATGAAAACCTGAGGACATTTTTTTTTTTTCTATTGATGTGAGCAGCCATGTTTTTTTTTTGTTGTTTTTTTTGGTCACTTTTTGAAATTGTGCTCATCATCCTGAACATCTGAGTAAGACTGAGCTAAGAGAGGCTTCCTACTCGGAATTCATAAATTTTGACTTAAGAGCATTAGTTGAAAGAAGCACAATTACGCGCTCCACTACCGCAAAGCTATGGATAGTTCAGCTACCGTAAACACCACTAACACACTGGTGTTAAAATTACACTGTGGTTTTTGCAAATTTCCTGCTCATGGTTATTTATCTCCTGTTGTAGAATAACTGGGTGCCCAGGCGAGGAGATCAGGGCCCCAAGACCATCGAGCAGATCCATAAGGACGCCGAGATGGAGGAGCAGCGAGAGCAGATTAAAGTCCAGCAGCTCATGTCCAAGAAGGGGTCACAAGGAGGAGGAGGAGGAGGCGGCGGCGGAGGAAGTGGTGTGACCCTGGGCCCTCGGGGCGTTGGCCCCGCCTCACACCGCGGAAACCAGCCGCAAGACGACGGCTGGAACACGGTGCCCATCTCCACCAAGAACCGGCCCATCGACACCAGTCGCCTCAGCAAGATCACCAAGGTACCGTCCCGATCACAGTCACGAGTTATAACTTAGCAGAACATATTAGTGTACTTGTTATAATCTGTTATTGTTGCTATAGTAACCATTCATTCTGGTAACCACAGGGACATGCAGAACAGTTATGCAAACGTCAATTTTGAAGTGGAAATTAAATTTAATAATTTTTTTAAATAAATGAACCATATCCAAGCGCAGTATTACACTGGACCTGAGGGGGGAGCAACTGGGGCGATTACAATCTAAATAACTTACTTCTTGTCTGATTTCCCAGCCTGGAGCCATGGACTTTAACAACCAGCTACTTGCCCCTGGTGGCAAAGGATCATGGGGCAGCTGGGGCAAAGGAAGCAGTGGAGGCTCAGGGGATAAACCCCGTGATAGTGGTGAGTTGAGGACTCTAGGGCTCACAGTTGCCCAAATACTATGAGTTTTATTTAATAAGGAATTATTTTTAGTGCTATAATAATTTAAGTCATAATTGGACGTTATTGATTTTTTTTGTTTGAATAATTGTATTTGTTTTTTGCATCTGCTACAACATGTACTTTATACTGTTTGATAGTTCACAAACTAGAAATGTAGCATACTAGCATTGTTTTATATGGTTTATTATATACTGTGTGTGTGTGTTTGTGTGTGTGTGTGTGTGTGTGTGTGTGTGTGTGTGTGTGTGTGTGTGTGTGCGTGCGCGCAGCTCAAGACTCGAGCCGTACGAGCACACTGAATCGCTTCTCCGCCCTGCAGCAGACTCCTTCCTCCACCTCGTCCTCGGCCTCCTCCAACGTGGAGACCGACCGGAGAGTTCCACAGAGGTCAGAGGTCACCCTTTCCCTTTACCCTCCTCTCGTTCTCTCATCTGCCATCTGAGCTCAGTGACGTAAGCTTCAACACGGACTGTTTCTGTAACCATCCGTTATCTTCTTTCTCTCACCTGCCACACCAGGAACAGCTCGAGTCGAGAGCGCAGTGACCAGCGTGGTCCAGACCGAAACCGGCCCGCCATCAGTAAGCGCAGCTTCAGCAGAGACAAAGATGAGTGGGAGCAGAGACCGGCCGAGACGGTGCGCCGAGTCGCTAGCATGACCGAGGAGCGGGAGCGAGCTAGAGAGCGAGAACGAGAGCGTGAGAAAGAACGACCACCGAGCAAAGACAGCGGTTAGTACACGTACACTCACTGCTGTCGGCACTTTGATCCTTTATCTGTGGTGTAAGGGGATAAACCCTGTGTGTGTGTGTGTGTGTGTGTGTGTGCGCCGTTATAGTTATATCCACCCACAGGTGGTGTAATGTAGTAGAGTTACTTTTACTACAACATATAGTTAAATGTAAAAGTTTTACACTGGTCTGTTTTTTTGGCTACAGGGGGCTTTAGAAAACCTGGCAAGCCTCTACACACACACACACACACACACACACACACGCACACAGTAACCTGATATTGACACTTTGAGGACCTCATTACCATCTTTAGAGCTGTTAGTCAGTGATACACTGGTTTGGATTAGTGACTGATGGTTTCGTCATAGCTGAGAAACATCATCACTTTTAAAAATGGTCTAAACACAAGATGGGACTAAACCTTTCGACCTTTTCACTGGGCTTGTTACACAGTTTGGTGTTTTTGGAAAGTTTAGAATGACTGTGTGTGTCTGTGTGTGTCTGTGTGTGTCTGTGTGTGTCTGTGTTTATAGTAAAGCGAGAACCTGTCGCCACACCACCTCCTGCTCCGTCTAAACCAGCTCTGAGCTCCGAGGAACTCGAGAAGAAATCTACGGCCATCATTGAGGAGTACTTGCATATCAATGACATGAAGGTACACACACACACACACACACACACACACACCGTTGCAGCAGCTACCACAGTGTTTCCTGAAGGAAAAACAGCATGATTTCCTAATTGAGTGTTTATAGAAAGCCGCAACCTAACGGTGGTATACGTTCTGTCATCCTGCAGGAGGCGCTGCAGTGTGTGAGCGAGCTGAACTGCGCCTCATTGCTCTACTTGTTTGTGAGGACCGGAATCGAGTCGACTCTGGAGCGCAGCACCATCGCCAGAGAGCACATGGGCTTACTGCTGCACCAGCTCGTCAAGGCGGGAACGCTGTCGGCACAGCAGTACTACACAGGGTGTGTGTCTGTGTGTCTGTGTGATATCATTGTGGGGACCTAATTTCTTGAGAATATAGTTGCCGTCAATTGGTCCACAGAGGGATAAAAACTGTGTGTGAGATTTGTGGGGTCTTGGCAAGTCCTCAGACATAAGAGTGTGTGTGTGTGTGTGTGCGTGCGTGCGCGCGCTAGGTTTGTTGAGAGGGAGAGAGAAAATGTGACTGTGTGTTGCATGTTACTTTCTGCAATCATAAACATCATCCGCATGTGTGTCTTGAGACTTGTGGGGTCTTTTTATGTTCGTTTTAGAGACAGGTCCTCAAAAGTACTCCAGAACTGGAGATGTGTGTGAAGACCAAAGTTTAATGGATAGTTGGGGTCTGTTGTAGAGATTGTGTGTTAATGATGGTGATGACCAAAGTTTACTTGTATTAATATTGTGTGTGTGTGTGTGTGTGTTTAGGCTGATGGAGGTGCTGGAGGTGGCTGAGGACATGGCCATTGACGTGCCTCATATCTGGGTTTACCTGGCTGAGCTGATCACGCCCATGCTGCACGAGGGCGGGATTCCCATAGGCGCGCTCTTCAGGTGAGTCACACAGCGCCACCTACTTTCACAGAACAGCGTAACCGGGCATGCAGGAGGAAAATCAAATGGGTTGTGTTCATTGCTAATTTTGACCCTTTAGGGAAGTGTCGAAGCCTCTGGTACCTATCGATAAAGCTGGACTTCTGTTGGCACACATCCTGACCCTGCTCTGCAAAGGAATGGTATGTCCCACGTGTGTGTGTGTGTGTGTGTGTGTGTGTGTGTGTGTCAGTCAATAGAGAGGTATATCTATGATATTAACACTTCTGTGTGTGTATGTGTTCAGAGCCATAAGAAGGTCGGAGCCATGTGGAGGGAGGCGGGGCTTAGCTGGAAGGACTTCCTGTCTAAAGACGAAGATGTCAACAAATTTGTGACTGAGAAGGTTTGATCAAAAAAAGTGTCACTTCTTTGCAAACACACTTTCTTTGTTCACACCATCACTTCATCTTCTGCCTCTGATAATTCCTCGTCATCCTTCACTTATCGACTTCTTCATAATCCTATAGTTCCTTAGCTGTACAACTCTAAACTGAAAGAGGTGTGTGTTTGTGTGTTTGTGTATAGGGAGTAGAGTACACGCTGGGTGAGGAGAGTGTGAAAGTTGGTAGCAGTAGGAAATCCCTGAGCATGGAGGAGATCTCCAAACATCTGGACCAGCTGCTACAGGACAAAGCTGACAATCCGCGCATCTACAACTGGGTGGAGGTACGTGTGTCTGTGGGTGGGCGAGTGGGTGGGCGAGTGTTTCAGAGTGACTGATGCCACTTTGTGTTCTCTTTACTTTTCCTGGTTTATCAGGCGAACCTGGACGAGCAGCAGGTTTCCTCAAACAACTTTGTGCGAGCTCTGATGTCCTCCGTCTGTCAGGCTGCTATCGTTTGTGAGTCACTTAATCAATCTTTCCTTTCTATACTTAAATAGTAACACACACACACACACACACACATACACACAAAACTTCAGACTCTTTATGTAGGTATTTAGTAGCTCTCTTTCTTCCTCCTACAGGTGAAACCCCATATAAAGTGGAGGCTAAAGAGATTACCCAGAGGGCCAAGCTGCTCCAGCGCTACATTAATAACGAGCAGAAGGAGTTGCAGGCGCTCTACGCCTTACAGAGCCTCATGGTGCGGATGGAGCAGCCGCCAAGTGAGTGGATTATGAGATGAGCTTCCAGACTCAGGAATAGGAAATATCTCCGAAAAAGGAGTGTCAAGGTCACAGGAGTGTAAGGGGGAATAGAAATTCTGGTTTGTTTTACCCGCGTCAGTGTATATTGGTACGTGCTAAACTTAACTACAACTGCAACTCTTGTAAAAGAGTTAATAAACATCTAGTAAAAACCACGTGAAGTCAGAGTAAGGTGATGTTTTCCTGACCTTGTGGACGTAGCGTTAGTTTAAAAAAAAAATCAATTGTTTTGTAGTTAATAGAGTGACATCATTATTGTGATTGTGGAGGGAGGAGCTTATACATGCATTAGTCAATGCTAGCCCCACCCCCTTTAAATAAATAATTGTAATGATTTTAATGTTGCCTCTTTTTTGTGTGTTTAGACTTGTTGCGAATGTTCTTTGACACGCTTTACGACGAGGACATCATTAAGGAAGACGCCTTCTACAAATGGGAGGCGAGCAAAGATCCCGCCGAGCAACAGGGAAAGGGCGTCGCCCTCAAATCCGTCACCGCCTTTTTCACTTGGCTCCGCGAGGCCGATGAGGAATCGGACAACAGCTAAAGCCCTGGCTCCGCCTACTGGAGAGCATTTCACAATCTTCCTGGAGTTGAAACAAGAAGCATTTTTTTTCTTTTGAAAGAGGATAAAATTTGAACTTTGGATCATGATTCTTTTGGGTTTTTTTTGTTGTTGTTTTTTCTTCTGGTTTTACGCTAAGGAATGTTTTTGAGCCGAAACTGTTGATTATGAAACTTCCACACTTCACCTAGAGGATAAAGAAGTCTGTTCCGTTAACGTTTCATTCGTTCGTGACATCAGCTTGGTGTCGCTAAACTCACACACTTTCGCCTGCGATGTGTCACTGATTACCGAAAGCTGCTCAGAGCTCTATATATTTTTGAAACTCATCGACTGTCGTATTGAGAGAAACTCTTTACTCTGTGCTGGAGAATTAAGTGCTGTGTTTATTTTATTTACCTTCCCCCTGCTTAATTTTGTTAAATGGGGCAAAAAGAGCAAAATCCAGAGCTGTGATTGGTATAAAGGGGGCGGGGACTTACTTCCTGACAGCTCTGTGTGATGCAAAAAAAAAAAAAATGAAAAAAAGGAGAGGGATGGCGATTGGATTTTTAACTTTTTTTTTCTTTTTTTGGCTATTGCTGCTGCTGAGGGGGGCAGAGTTACACTAATCGCCACCTGAACTTTTCTGATTTAACTTTTTGTCCACTAAAATAAAAAAAAAAAAGAAAAGGACAAAAAAAATGGTTTACTGAATCAGTGTGAATCCTGTAGTGCATTTTATAAATTAAATCAATATTAAAACTGAAAAAAAAACAAAAAACAATTGATTGACTAAGCTAGATTGACTGTAACAAAGGCAGAAGTGTTAAATAATAAAATAATGATAAAAAAGAAATAATTTTTTTTAAAAAGTAAGGCAAAAAAACAATACAAGCAGCGTGAAAAGCCGTTTCCGCTAACATAACGCATTTCAGGAGAGTCCTGTAAATATTTAGTTTTTTGATTGTTTTTGTTTAAAATTTTCAATAATAAAAAATGCTAACTTTAACAACGTTTGACTTTTTTTTTTTCTTCTTTTTTTAAAATATTTTTTTGCTATCCTCCAAAAGTTCTCGTATTCAGCGCAAAAATTTATTATTGATTAAGGGAGACCGGAGATTAATACATTATATTGTTAAAAATTGTTAAAAATTACATACCGAATGAAAGAACACACACATAACTCAGGCTCACATTTTGTATTTATTTCATTTTCATATCTTGTTTCAGTACAGAATTATATGTATTTAAATAGTAAGTGAGGAAATGTGGCATATTGCCCCAACAGCGGGTAAGTTGTCACACTATGTGGGGTGAGACGTCACACTTGATTTTGCAACATATAAAACAAGAACCAATTTAATGTTTAATTTTACTTCAAATTTAAAATTAAATTCAGCTACAGAAAAAGCTCGATTAATCACTTAACTTGAAGAAATCCTGAATCACTACCAACTATAACTGACAAATAATTCAGTCAAAGTTTCAAATAAAACCTGTCAAACGCTCAAAACAAATCTCAGACCCTCAAATCTTCACTAGTCAGACTTGTCTCTTATTACATCTGCCTTCTGCCTCTTGCCTGCCTTTTGCTAATTGTGTATTTTAGATTTGGTTGCCCTGCATTTCCTTTCCTCTTCACCTTGTGCCTGCCTTTCAGACTCAAGTGCCTCCTTTATTCGTCTGTCAATTTTTTTCTTTTTTTTCGGTTGGCGGCTAGTTTTCTTGGACTAGCTTTTGGGTGTGGCCAAATGTCCTCTGCAGTAGATTGGTGGGTGGAGATGGCACAAGGCAACATGTGACAACTTGCTCCAAAATGACTGGGACAATTCGTCCCAAACTGCCATCTTTGCTAATGTTAGCTGTATCTTAAAGTTCACTGACAGCAGAACATTAACTGAAGCAGAACAAGGCACTTTATTCTCTTGTCTAACAAGTCCAAATGTACAGTTATTACTGTTCATTTATTCCAGTTGTTAGAAGAATATTACAAAAAATATCAAGTTGATATTTTTTTACTGTTTAATGTTAAAAATGGCAAACTGGTGCTCAACTCAGTTGTGCTTTGCTTTTCCCAGACAGGATATAACATCAGCCCATGTAGAGGTAAAAAACTAGTATTCCACTTTTAAGTAGCGCCTTCTTGTCATGAAAATATCAACAGGGCGACAACTAACCCATGTGACGAGAAGCCCCGGTCTCCCCTACAACGTTTTCGTTTTACTTTAAGAAAATGTTTAATTACAAGAATTTATTGGTTCTGAAACGGAAACATCGCTAGCACACTGTTGAATGTTTTACACTCTGCGCCCGTTATGTTCATCACAATTCTTTTGTTTGTTTTTTAAGTCATGCTCTCCTATTTAGGAATTGACAAACTACTATAGCAATTTGTTCGGTTAGTCCAAATACGAGACCTTTAAATAGACGAACAGGACGTGAGTGTTAAGGAGTCTGAGGTTTTGTTTGTTTGTTTTTTCCCCTGGATTGGGTCGTCACTTGCACCGATGTGAAATTTACAAAGAAAGCAAAATTAAGGGCCCAAAAGTGGCAGTCTGGGGGCGCTGGTGTTTTTTTTTTTTTTTTAAGTGGATTGGAATTGAGACTAATTGTGTTCCTTTGGATGGAACAGTGATGTTTTATCTTGCACTTTGTGCAAAAAAAGAAAAAAAATACTGGCTTTTCATAGATTTTTGAATAAACATAAAACAGTAAAAAAGTTTAATTTGCAGGTTTGGTATTACATTCAAACAGTAAAATAATTAAGCTGTAAATTTACATCATCTCAAATCATCTCAGGATCTTATTTTGTATCCAGATGCAGTCCAATTTGTTCCTGTAGTTAGGACACTGGTCCCTCATTCGGTTCCTGCATGACCCTCCCTCATGGTGATCAGACTGCTTTGGCTGCCCAGATGTTTATGAAGCCCTGTGGCCTCTGGTGTCGCTGTCTTCCTCAACCTGGTGCTGGTCTCCCTAAAGCAGGACATTGGGGGGTGTGCTTTGGCTCCTGACACCTTCACTGAGGTCTCAAAGCCCTTGCGCATCTACAACAGAACAAGCACAATAACATAGCTCTTTAGACACAACAGCTTCTACCTGATCTCCAAGACCACCAGGCTCTGGAACTGGCCATATCGAAGACGAGCGATTCTCAGAAACACAAATATGCTCTTTCTCACCTCTTTACATGACACGACTCCTATGAGTTTTCCAGCGCTGGTGACGTATGCATGGTCCAAACCCAGCATGGATAAGATACTGTGGACCTAAAGATGGAGAAAGAAAGGTGTGACCCTCCCAGTGAAATGTGTGATGTAGGTGAGCACTAGCCCAATGAAGTCCGCTCACCTTTTGCAGAGAGGTTCGTTCCACTATCTGTACTGACGCAGGATCAACGTTGCAGAGGTTGAAGTTGACCCTTGCATCAAGCTGTTGCTCTTCCCATCTGAGGATCTGGACCCAGTCACATGGAGACACAAATGGATGTTCTAAAAACCGAGTAAACTAATGCCCCCTAGTGGAGCCCAAGGAATTTTTCATTGTTCAGCTCTTTAATATTCTTCTAATAGTTAATGGTCCCTATTGTCATGAGCTTGGTAACAAATCTGGTCCTTGTAACAAAGTACAGAAGATTTGAGTAGAAAAACCAGGTCTAAACAATGCGTTAAAACTGTGTGTACATGGCGTGTATTGAGAACAACCTCTACTGGGGACATGGTATCTTCTACACTCGGATCCTCCTAGATGGAAAGAAACCTTTATTTCAATTTTTTTTTTCATTCCATTTAGAAATCAGAAAGAAAGAGGACATGTAACTTGACTGACTAAAGGAGATTCGAGCTGGACGCGAGCGCTCGCTTACCTCGATATCGACTGTAGATTGGTTGCACACGAGGCTCTTAAGGGTAATTTCTGCATCTTCGTAACCTGAGCAAGACATTAGAGATGTAGTAGTTACATGACTTAGAAGTCCGTGGATATAATCAAGGTCACAACTGATCCAGAAACTCCATCTGACGAAAGTGTCTACACCATCTGCGATCCGAAACCCTCACCCAACACCCAATAAGATGGGCAAGGAACGAAGTGGAAAGGACCTTACTTCATTGTTCTCCTGGGCATCAAGTGAATTGTTACAATGTATCTTAGAAATCTTTAGGACTTTTGATACTTGGTATCGTTCTGGAGTTCAGCTCTGAAGATCTCCCACACTAGTCAAGCCTCGTAAATAAATAAATAGATTTGGTGCACAGAAAATGGTTCTAGATTTAAATTTTGAGCCAACAGTTTTCCTGATAATGGAACAGTACACTGAAGAAGCTTCAGCTTGTAGATGCACCTTTTGGACAAGACTACCTTGACAGTTCTCTTGATGCACAGGACAAACCCTATATGAAAGATGGAAACCACGATGAGGACCAAGCGATGTTAAGAAGAGAAACCTGCCACCAAAAAGCCCCAAACCTTCATCCAGCCTTGATGATGCCTTGATGTTCCCCGTTCAGTAGAGCCAGTGGATCCCAGATCTACAAACTTGGCCATCTGTAGATCCACCAGGGCAATCATGCTGTACCTTGAGCGATTGCCAGTAGTACTTATGTTAGAGTGCGGAATAAGAGGCATGTTTAGCAAGATTGTACCATTTCCAAAGATTAGATGCGTATGCTCTCTTTTTCCCCCACACTAATGGGTTTCCCTGATGTGTAGAATGTGTGACACGCGGTCTGGTGTTGTACCTTTCTCTATTATCAGTGGTTTAGTAGAACAGGATTGGGAGGTTCCATCTACAGAGGGCTGAAAGACATTTACAGGTCCGAAATGTTAGAAGGTGAGATCAGAGTAGTTATCATGCATTTCTCGTTTTTATCTTTTTTTCACTTTCCTTTTCGGTTAGTGTGAGGTTGTTCAGGCCAAGACGTTGGGTGACGTTAAGGGCACAAACATTCCTTGTCAGTAGGTGATGCTTCAAACCGCTTCTTTAGTATCTCAGCTTAGTGGTAAAGGCATTAGACTACAGTCCAGCCCAACCCCACCAGGTTCAAACCCCACCACGCATAAATTACCACTGTTGGGCCCTTGAGCAAGACCCTTAACCCTCAATTGCTCAGATGTCTAATGAGATGGAAAAAAATATTGAAATGTCCAAAGTTGCTCTGGATAAGGGTGTCTACTAACAGCTGAAATGTAAATGTTTGGGGCAGTAAAAAATAAATGCTGTCCTTTAATTATATCAACTTGGTATTGTGACACTTTCTAAGGGGTTCGAAGATCTACTTGTACGTCTACATCATGTCCTTTCATCTAAACATTAAATTGAAAAAAGTTCTTGCTATTACTCGACAAATTCATGCAGGTCTACCTGAAAACAAAGCACACACTGAACAGCAGACCACTGGAGCAGGCACTGTGTGTGTGTGTCTTTATAAATACCTCCCCATCCCAAACCCCTCCCACACTCCTCACCTCATGACCACACTCATCTTTCTCCCCTGGCTGATGGTGGTGTTTGAGTCTCCTTGTGCTGTTGAGTTGATTGGATAGCAGCACCTTCAGCTGCGCGCGCTCGATAGAACCCAGCAAGATCTTGGAGTCTAGAGCAGGAACAGAGAGAGAATCTGAGCACCACCAATACGTCACTGCATTAAACTCTGATTGCAAGATGAGATGTTGGAGGAATGTCCATGGTGGATGGGTACCTTCAGACTTCACCAAGGGGAAGGTTCTGAGTTTTGAGAGCAGAAGGTTCTTCAGGTCTCTGTAAGTGTATTTCAGCGTGATGTACTTCACATCATGCACCATTATGTCCTCCACACGGATGGTAGACTTTCTGAACAAAGACAAACAGATCTGTCTGAAAGCTGGAAACTTTCGTCCCATTAGACGGAGTGCGTCTACAGGAGCTGATGCACTGCCATGCTTGAGATGCACCACTGGAAAGCACGTTGTGCTTAGCTTAGCGTAGACACACTCTTACACTGATTAGTAAATCATGTCATTTTCATCTTTTGTGGGTGTGGCTAAATGTAAATCCATCATACAAATGTTTCTGTAGATTTAGAAAAATAATATGATGAGACGGAATAAAGACGACAGACACTCACTCCTTGTCGCCCCAGCCGGGCTCTACAGGGTACGGAAGTTTCCGGATGAATATGAGCGCATCGTAGAGTGACGGCTGCAGACTTTGGGCTACGACATTAGCCACTATAACAGAAAATATTAACGGGAAAAGGAAGTTGATCTGCCCGGTTAACTCGAACACGATCATGGCTGTGGAGACGGTGTGAGTGGCTGCGCCGGACATCGCTGCCGCTCCTACGCACAAACAGAAGAGAATCACACAGTGCCGCAGCTCGAGAGACGGGAATTATCGATTATTTTTTATTTATTTATTTTGTGGGTGTGTTACCTGCTACAGCGTAGCTCCCAGGTATCACAGAGTAAACGGTGCCATTTGAATAAACTCCTTCAGGTAAAACAACAGCTGCCACCTCACCAACCAATCGGCCGAGACCTGCGCCTAAACACACACACACACACACACACCTCCACCTTATTACTTTATTATACTTTAAGGTATGTTTAGAACTTTCTAACCATTTCATCAGCTAGAAATCTGTCTGTCCGATTGTGTAAACAAGCTCGAACTCGTTGCGTTTTACTTTTACTTCACCTGACAATTATGCAAAATTGCATTCCCCTTATGACACGTTCCAGGTGTTTCAAATCAGAAGCAGAGAACGATATTATGAAAAGGCTACTGTGTGCTTATAAACGCTCACTACTTTTGATGCTGATGTAAATTTTTCAGGTGAGTGCTTTTTTTTATTTATTTTTTTACTTTTAATTAAGTTGACATGTAAATGGAGAACTTCTATTTTTACTTGAATAATTTTGCCCTATAGGGCATCTCTACTTTTATTAAGTACAGGATATGTGTAGTTTGCACACCAATGAAATCTACAAACACAAATCGTATATGAAATGAAAGTCATGACTACACTCACACCCCTTAAAGCCACTCACCGATGACGAAAGCAGGTACGAAAGCTCCACAGGGGACCGGCATGGAGATGGCCACCGCTGACATGAAGAACTGAGCACAGAGAGGAGACTTTAAGATTTAAGCTGAAATTCTTAAAAAAGTAAAAAAAAATAATAATTAAATAATCTGTCTGTGATTCAAAGGTTAATTTTGATCCTGACCTTTGTGATGAAGGAGATGGTTAGCGTGCCGAAGACGTTGACTTTCGGGTGTTTCCACGCCACAGAATGGTCCGAGTGATCGAAATGGTCACTCTTGAAATGTTTGGACCAGGTGTGATTGTCAAAAAGTGCGAGGAGAGTTTGCCTCTGAGTGAGCTGTACAGGAAGTGATGCAACACAATGTCTGGATTAGGGGAGGTTAATTATATACAAATTAATTATGGTGATTGTGTTTGTGTGTGTGTGTGTGTGTGTGTGTGTGTGTGTTACCTCTCCTGCCATGAACTGTCCAAATCCAGGAGGAAAGGTCAAAGTGGAGACGACCAGGGTGACAATAACAGGATACAGCACACGGCTACACACACACACACACACACACATACACACACACACACCATACTGTTAGGTTCTGGTTATTGTTCATAAGTATGTTATTAGACCCATCGATACGCTGCTGAGTCAGTTTATTTGAATTAATCAATTCACTAGCACTAGAGTGTTTATTGACTGATTTGTCTCAAGCACGTACAGTATATTTTGAAAAAAAAAATCTACTAAAAGTATTTAATAACACTGAAATGTGTAATTTGTGTTCTTGGTTGTCTAAATGCCAGGTCTTAAAGGAGTGTGGAGTGGAAGATTGGCAGGAAACAAACACACTCCAGTCCAGTAGGTGGCAGTATCGCACCAACTTCTCATAGCCTCCAAAAACATGGAATAAGAAGAAGCCGTGATCTTGCAAATGAGAATATTTTGCAAGGACTTTTTTTTTTTTTTTGCAAGGCATTAAAGCTGTTTTAATGTTAAATTGTAATGTTTCTGGCTAAAATTCATGCCAACTCTCAGGTATAAGTGTATAACCTACTAAAGCTGCTGGAATAGCTGGGACTTTGAAACTTCATGTCTCTTTTTTAGAATGCGATAAGAAAATAACTAAGTCCACCCCTGTGTATGTATCGTACACCCTAACGTACCTTGTGAATTTGGGAAAAATCTGAGAATGTCAAAATTTCCCCCTAAAAATCTACAAAGGCCACTGTTTTCTGTGAAAAAAAAACAAAAAAACATTTATTCTCAGATCTTCACAAAAAGAGTGTGAGTTTGGTCTTCGTATCCCACTCCAGAGCTGAGATATGAGCTTCAAGTCGGTCTAATGCATTAGAATGTAGGACCTTCTACCTGAGAGCTACACGAGTTTCTAGCTGTTGTGTAACTGCATGCAGCTGTACAGCTGTAGTATAATGTTTATATATATACAGTATATTATACTGCTCATTCTTGTGGTGAAATAGTGTGTAGCTGTAGAGTAGAGTTGCGTATGAAGCAGTGGTTTAAGTGCATGGATCCGTATAGATGTAGTATAATTAAATATCATCTCTTAGGTTTGGAGTGTGAGCGGAAAAAAAGTGACCTAACACACTGAGAATCTGAACATGTTGAATTTCATTCCTGTAAAACACCCTTACTGCTTTATAGGTGAAACATTCACACCGTGTGTTAGGGAGGCTGAGATGTCGTTTCTTCCTACGACACTCTGAGACAGAAAGTTCTGATCGTCGTCATGTTCAAATCAAGGAATGTCTGCCCGTGGCCCTGAGAGCTAGCACAATGAGAGTGTATTTGTGTGTAGCTGTACAGCTGTATTATCATTTGGTTGTATCTGATGTTAAGTAATGATGTTTCTACAGTATTTGAACTTTGGAATCTCGAGTGCATCTCGCCCTGCCTAATGAATGTTGCAAAATTTCCTGTTCCTGGTGTGGAATCGCGAAACTGGTTGTGATCGTGTTAGAATCCCACTAAAGCACTCACGTCTTGGCGAGGAACCTGCTAACGCGGTGAGGGCTTCTGATAAAGCGCACCATCGTGCTGTTCATGAAGACGAAAAACGCTCCAAAAAGCCCACTCAGAATCCTACACACACACACACACACACACACACACACTGTATTTTATATCAAAATAACGGTAACAGTTACTTTCAAGACGCACACACACCTAATAATCTAATGTATATTTTAGCATGAACAAGTCTAATGGAATTATAATGCAGAAAATCTTTAATTATTACTAAATTTTTAATAATAATAATAATAATAATTAGGTAACAGATTTTTCTTCAACTTTAGTTTATTATTATAATTTAATATAATCATTTAAAGTTTGTATTTTAATAACTACTATAAGTATAGAACACACACACACACACACATACCCAAGAATGGTGAAGGCCAGAATCTCGTAGAGCGTGTAGGGACATTCCAGACGGAACGATGTGTTAAACAGAGGAATGATACTTTCTGTAAATAAGCATCAATTATTATTAGTAGTATTATTATCATTATTATTATTCCATAAAACCTATTTCTTCAACTAACAGTTTCTCTGCCATCGTACATAATTATATCTATTACACACACACACACCATTTTGTCCACTCAACACAGGCAGGATCCTGAAGACGAAGGCGCTGATGGTGGCAGCAACGTAAGATTTCCAGTAACACCGGACCATGATGAACGACGAGGCCACTTCTATACTGTACAGGATTCCTGCAAGACACACACACATTTAAAAAAAAAAAAAAGCATACATCTGTAACTGTTTTCTTACAGCTCTAACTCATAATAATACATAACACACACACACACAACATTTGTCCTCACCTCCAATGGGTGAGCCGAAGCAGCAGGCGATTCCAACAGCACAACCAACAATCACCAGCTCGATGCCATGAGACTCACTCTGGGGCACACACACACACACACACACATTACTGTAATAATTAAGAATTAACATTTCCTCCCACTCATTATGTCAAAGTCACATATAAATAAAAATGAATAAGTTTCTTTGTGTCTGTGTGTGTGATTAATTTTTGACATTTATTTTTAGACAGTTTACCGATTTAACGCCAGCAATAAATCGCATGAGGCGGCTGAGCTGCGCTGCACACATGCTGCCGATGTGCACAAAAGGACTCTGGGAATAAAAACAATAGATAAATAAATAAATAAAAAAGGAAATTCAGGATATAATTTTTACAATCACACTGCAATGACACACAACTACATGTGAATTTACAAACACATTTACACTAGTTACTGTATATTATTAATATAAGTTACACTATTAATGCTGACATCATCTGAAGCTTGTGTCTCAGACATGGAGTGTGACAGGCGTGGAGCTCAGGGAAGATCAAAAAACGTTGAATTTTTCTCCCAAAAAACAGTAAGGGGTTACTCTGATGCTGACGTTGTCTGACTCTCATGTATCAGCTTTGGAATGTGAAAGAAGCACCAAAACCACATTCCCCTCTTTATCTTCACCTCCCTAAAACAGGGTGTGAATTTGGGTAGGATCAAAAAGCATAATTTCTTTGTCCAAAAATCCCTAAAAGCTAGCTCCAATGTGTATATGATCTAATTGCTGGTTTAGCTCCTTACTTGCCATATTTTACTTAACATAGTTAAGTAATAAGTAAAATATTGTAGCCATATGCCAGCAAACCAAATAAATTATAAAGAATACCAGCAAAAATATATATTGCTCATATATATATATATATATAATGACTATAATATTTCATAATAATGAGTAATATTTCTATTAGTTGTTGATGATGTGTGTAAGTTATTGTTTGTGTACATATCATATACTTGAGTGTGTGTGTGTGTGTGTGTGTGTGTGTGTGTGTGTGTGTGTATATACCTCTTTTCCCAAAGGCATGCCGCTGCCCAGGGCGCAGGTCAGACCCACCAGTTTGGCCACCAGTGTGTTGAGGCTCAGGTGATCTTTAATCATCACTCCTTTTACTATCGACTTCATCTCTGGGATTCCAGATCCTAAGAGAGACATTGATGTGTATAAAACACTACCAAACTACACATCCAACAACTTCACATCCATAAACTACACCTACAAATAAAACAACATCTTCTTTGTCTTTCGGCTGTTCCCTTTCAGGGGTCACCACAGCGAATCATCTGCCTCCATCTAACCCTATCCTCTG
>JAOVVA010000052.1:5536610-5552117 GCA_028565275.1 Leiocassis micropogon | reverse complement strand
AGTCACCGACAGCAAAGGATTTTCAAGTGTTAACAACAAGCCTTATGTCTGTAATTTGTCCTTTGCTGTCGGTGACTGCCTAAAGTCACATGACCGAGTTTCCTCCCTCGAAATGCTGTGACTTTACTGCAGATGCTCTCTCTCTCTCTCTCTCTCTCTCTGATGGGATTAATTCGTTTTTTTCTCCTTCACCTGCACACACACGTCTTTGGACCTCATGGTGAGAGTTGGAGTGAACAGCTACAAAATGCAAATGTAACACTAAGAAAAAAACCTCCAGGCCTTTTATCTGCTTAATCAGTCATGGTGTAACGAGGGAACAGGCCGTAACTATCCATGCAACTGTTTGTCAGACCCTTGTTCCATTATTTATGGGCCACAAAAAGTGTGTGCGCGCGCATGTATGAAAATAGCTGTAATTCCTGAATTGTAAAATTGATCAAAATTAAACTTAAAACTTTAACTGATACTTTATTACTTTACTCTTCACAGCACACAAACCTATCACAGACTATATCTACATTCACACACATTCACACACACACTCCATTACAAACTCGTACACACTCACACATAAATGAAATAAAATAAACAAATACAATTTTAAAAAGGACAAAGAAAATTTGGTATTTATGTTAAATTATCTTTATTCATCCCTGATATAAAACAATCCTTTTGTTCTCAGAAGAAGAGGACACAAGTGTGTGTGTGTGTGTGTGTGCGCGCGTGTTTAGTGCCAGAGGTTTTCCCCTCGACACTCTGTGCTTTTTCCACGCGCTGATGTGAGGAGCAGAGCCTCAGTGTGTACCGCAGCATCGCTTCTCTTCAACATCATCATCTGTCACCCTCACCACACACACACACACACACACACTTAAAAACAAACAGCTCTTATTGCACAGTCATTAATTATAAGATTATAACATTAGCAACGATAAAAAGGAATTCCTACGGCTCTGCTCGAGCGATCGGGTTAATAAACACGCGAGGCAGACAGAGACACAACACACACCTCAAGAAATAAATAAATGTCTTATTACGATTGGTTTTTAGTTCTGTTGTTAAGACAATGGAGGGTGATAACAGGTTGCTATGGTTACCCGAAATAAAGCGCGATTTAGTAAGGAGGAGTGTGGAAATAAAATCATTAAATAAGAAACCATCATCGTGTGTGTGTTCGTGTTTGTGTCAGTGTGTTCTTTCCAAAGATCACATTCGAAATGTTTTTAGGCACTTCGTCAGAAAAAACAACTTGAATGCTAGCTAGCACATTGCTAATACATTTCCCCTGTTGGGACTGGAGTCAAAAACAAACAAAAACAAACAACAAAGAAAGTTTGATCAGATCTGACGTTAATACGCGATCGTTCCAGTACTGATATGTTAGAAGGCAAATATATTAAATCTGTAAACCTAATATAATAAAATCTTTAAATCATAGCTATAAGGTGCTCCATTAGAGAGAGAAAAAAAAAGCAAGCCCCACCTACCACCCGCCCCCCTCATTACACACACATACACACTGGCGTATTGGTCGGAGGGAGAATGATTGACAGTTGTCAAGATCAGGAATCAAAAAATAAAAATCAGCATAATTGATTAAAAAACCAAAACAAACCATACAAAAAATAGGACTATATTAGGCACGGCGGAACACGATGACATCATCACCGTGTCGATTAAGACGATGAGAAACGACAACGAGGACGTCTGTTTTTAGATCTAGTAGACTTGTTTAGAAATAAATATTTATAATTACTTGAAATGATTTGTGGAGATTTGTGCGTGTCGATTTTAGAAACACTCCACCACGCAGAGACTGCGGCGTTTATAAAGGCGTGGAAAAACTGTACATATTTCTACTCTGTTAAAAAATGTACGATTTCCTGATCCAAACCGGGGACGGATCATGTCCTGGACGACAGGACAAGGAGTTTGGGTTGAGGTTGTGGAGGTGTCTAATTTTCTTTGAGTGCTACTGTAGAACACGATCCTCAGGTCCGGCTCAGTTTAAGTCTGAATGATGACAAAGGGGACGCCAATACTTTAATCTCAGAGACATTGCAAACTCATAGAATTTAACACAAGGTAAAATCTACTGCACCATTACGTTGCACCCTACATAGGGAACAAAATGTCAGAGCAGGAACAAACATCTAAAGCAGGAAGTTAATGCTAAAGCTCTTCAGCCAATCAGCGCTCTGCTCTATTTCTATCCCCGTCCACATTTCCTGCTCTCTTACTGTGAATCTGAACAGTCCTGAGCTACAAAAGCACCACCAGATCATAGAGACCGAAACCAGGAGATCCTAAACCGCTATGAGTCTGGTTCCCACTATGTTCCCTCACCACTATCAGTCTGGTTCCATGTCTGATCTGAAGTTATCAGGGACATCTGAATATTAGTGCTGCAGGTTAAAGATCTCCAGGAACAAGGTCCAGATTCAGGTCCTGTTCCAGCTCCCAAAAGACCAAGTCTGAACATCTCCTACACTCTGCTATGATCAGAAGAACCCAAACATGGATGGGATGAAACACTCTGGAAACAATAGGAAGTCGACATGAGAAAACTCAAAACATAAGTGTCTGAGCATTCTACAGAAGGAAGCACCTGACTCCAGGACGTGAACGATGAGAATCTGCTTTTGTGAGTCAAGCCCGAATGTGCACAGGTTTCGGACTCAAGGAGCACTCAGAAATTTGAAAACTCTTGCAAAATGACACAAACTACAGCAGATGAGATAAAATGAGATAAAAGGAAGTGAAGTGTCTGAATGCTATGGTCTGATGAGAAAGAAACATGGATATTCTGATGTTCCTTTAGAAACACATTGGGATCTGAGAACCACAGGTACTTACAGAGCAACCTATAAGGTACTATAGGAGTAAACTGGAATGTCAGAGTCAAAAATGTGGACTGGATCCTCAAGGAACAGACAGGGAACCTGGAAACTTTTGGATATGAAGACCAACATGTAGACTGGTTATTTAAGAAATGAATTCAGAACCAGGAATCTTGAAACTTCAGAACCAAACAATCGTTTTTACCAGGAACTGTGTGAAGAATTCTTGACTTCAACAAGAAGTCAAAAATTCAGCAGAAAATACTGATAGGTGTGACTGGCCAAGAATAAGAATGACTAGGTTCTCCGGGAGGTTCCTGAAGGAACATGGAGGATATTTGAATTGTTAGGTGGTTTGATCTGTAGACTAAACACTTAGAAGGTCTCATCAGATGCTTGAGTTCTTTCTCCTGCTCCAAAAGTAAGAGATTAAGTAGGATATGGGGTACCCATGACTAGGTTCTATTTCTTCAAATTGGAACCTCAGATCCTAAAAGGTACGGCACCACAAACATGTAGTAAGACAATAATGAAGCGTAATGTTGGAATGGAAGGTCCTGGTTCTGCTAGACACGATGTTGGTTTTTTCAGGTCTCACAAGCTCACAGAAGGTCTTATGAGATTCTGGAAAACACATACAGGAATTGTTCATTGGGAAGTTAGAGAATCTGAGCCAACAGATGTGAAAGCAGGTCCTTTGGTTTGGTTCTGATAAGATGAAGAGACATGGACAGGTTGTGAAATAATCCGAGATCCTTCAGACTTCATGTTCCTATGAGATGCTGTAATTCTTAGATAGGAGGAATATTCAGTAGTAAGTAAGAACATCTGATCCAACAGATGTAAGACCAGGGTATGATCTGATGAGATGATGAGATATGGACAGGTTCCTTGAGGAACATATCTGGAGATTGGAACCTTAAGTTCTCCAGATGCAGCAGAAGGTCAGATAAGGTCCATCAGTGTTAAAATCCCGGACGTGTGCAGCAGACCGGAATGTTAATCCCATTTGATAGAGGAAAAAAAAAAAAGAGGAGAATTTCAGCTTGGATCTATTTTTAGCGTTTTTCGAAAGATTCCAAAATGAAAATATTTTAATAAATAAATAGAAACAGACGAAACATAATAATCAGTGTAGAATTAGATAAAGTTACAGTTAATAATCCTTATATAAATTGTGTTAATTGTAGTGTTGGTGAATTTTCACCCAAATCAACTTTTATTTTCTTTTTCTATTTTTTTTTAAAGCAAAGTGCATCACAGTTAACGAGAACGATATTAATCATCTGTTTCTGATGACTGCGCCGGAATTTAAAAATCACATGAAGGGTTAGCGTACAAGACGGACAACCGCTAATTAAAGATGTCAATCTGAATTTCAGAACAATTCACGCAAAAAACGAAGCATTGATCTTTTAGTGTACAAAGAAAACTAAGTGTGCGCAGCGTGTGGGCGTCAACTTTAAAAAGACTGCGTTAAAAACTGCGCAAGTATCGCTAGATATCTCTTTGCATCTCTAACCAGCGCCCAGACACATACGATAAGAAAACTAGGAATTGTTAAAAAAATATATAAAAAAAAAGACTGGAAGATCAAAGACAGAAAGAAGAACGAAGAGAAGCAGAGAGAAGCTATGGAAAAGCGACCACATAGATTTGTCTGAAATTATTCAAATTCAGTGTTAGCGTTCCCTAGACCGTCCCTTTTCTCCAAACCAGGAAATGACATCAGTGCAGAGGAGGCGGGATGTGGACGATACGGCGCTCACATCCGCGCGGCCGAGCGTTCACCGGCGGCGCCGATATAGAACTTTCCAGGAAAACCCAGGAGTGTGCAGCTCTTCCGCGTCCGTAGAAAAATAAAAAGAAACAGACGGAAAAAAATTCACAAATGAATTCCGAGTCTTATCCGTCTCCTTTCATCCATCCTCCCTTAAGTGTTCTTTAGTTCCCTTTGTTTTTTATTGTTCTTCACTGGGATTTCTCGTCCGAGTCGGAGGGCAGCTGGTCCCTCGGCAGCGTCATGTTGGTGTGGCGGTTCCACAGTTTGTGGAGTTCGGTCACTTCCGCGTCGCTGCTGCTGGTGCCGCTGTCCCTGAAGCTGGCCAGCGGGGGGCGCACTTTCACCCCCTTCACCGTCACCGAACCCTCGATGGCCTTACGCAGCTACAACACACAAGATTTCACAGAGGTTAGTGTAGAGAAAAAATACTGTGTAAAATGAAAAATTTTATGAGATCTCAGTTATGAACAGAGCTACAATGTTGCAACAAAAGTCCTGCTTTGACTCGAACGCCCGTTGTAGATTTTTGTTCTACAAACTTTTTTTCAGTTGCTAACTTCACACTGAAATTCAACATCAAGAAGTTAGCTTACGAGGGGCCGTCATAAAAGTGTTATTATTGCCAAGTCGCTCGTGAGCTTAGTCCTTCTCTCCATCTCCTCCGCCTGAGGCGACACACTTCTCCAAACGATGGATGAACTGATGGAGAAGCTTCTTTTTGTGCTCTTGAGGGAAAGTTCCACCTCGCTAATCACCTCGCTGTCGTCTTTGAAACGCCTGGTTTCTTCAAGTGATGGAAGAGGACGTAGTCACTGGGTGCGAGGTCGTGGGACAAAGGGGGGGAAGGGGGGGTGAGGCGGGCGAGACAGAATTTCGTACTCCAACTTTGCCTGCAACTTTGACCGTTTAGTGAGCTGAATGGGCTGGCGCGTTGTCATGCAAAATTTCCGGAGAAATAATTTGGGAAAATAATATTTTAATTTTTAGATTTTTCATACGATTATATGAATTTTATGACCGCCCCTTGTAGGCATTTATGGGAAAGGACAAAGGTTAAAGCTGATCTGGGAGGTGACAGTGGACAAGAGTGTCTCTTACCTCTCGGAGAGAGACGACCCCAATGAGGCGTCCGATGCTGGTGACGTAAGCATGGTCCAAACCCAAAAGAGAGAAAATGGTGTGCGTCTGAAAAACATCGAAATGCTGATTAACTTTAATTCACTTGATATTTGCAATAAAGCTCTTTATGGTCCTGATTTGTCTTCCTGTGTAAATCAATAATAATCTTTTTTTTTTTTAAATAATGGGGGTGCTAAATCTTTTGTGTGTTGCTTCTTAAATCAGCCAGCATGAAGTGATTAGAGACCGAAATGTGACCTGACGGACTTTAATTACCTCCAACAGGGGTTAAATATTTTGATTAAACTTATCTGGCTTCGTGCCTAGAGATTAGCGTTCCCATGGCGACCACTACAGCATCATTACCGTGGCAACAGACAGAGCAAAGAATGTTTTAAGCAACCGAGGACCGTAAACAGCTCAATACACAGAGCGATACGTGTGTGTGTGTGTGTGTGTGATGAATTTGTGCTAAAATCTAACTCCTAAATATTTAAAGAGCAGGATGGGGAAATTAGGCTGGAAAAGTGTGTGTGTGTGTGTGTGTGTGTGTATGTGTGTGTTTTGAAAGGGATGAATGGAGGACATTAGGCACATCCAGTGCTCGAGGCAAGTGGGAATGAGGTTTCTTTTGTGTGTGTGTGTGTGTCCACTCGCCCACATGAGAGTGTGTGTGGAATACTGCAGAGAATCTTAACAAACTAATTTTCTATTGCCACTGGTGACACTGGAAAAAAGTGTCTGAGAAATGTTTGTGTGTGTGTGTGTGTGTGTGTGTCAGAGAAAGAGAGAGAGACGGAGAGTTTTTAATAGTTGAATTAAGACTAATAGGCACTTCATTGTCTAAATATTACTAATAAATAAAACAAACAGACACACACACACACACACACCTTGTGCAGTGAGGTGCGCTCCACCAGCTGAAAGGGGGCGGGGTCAATCTTACAGTTGTTGAAGTTGACCTGCTCATCAAGCTGTTGCTCCTCCCACTCAGCAATCTAAAACACAGACAGATATAATCGGACATCATGTTTGTTTGTCTTTATGGTTTTAGGTACAAATTCAACATCTGATACATTGCGACACAAATGATAAACGATGTGAAAATATCAAGAAGAGGCGGAGCTAATTCGTCCTTCCACTACACAAGACTACGTTGTGAACATAAAGCTGAAAAAAAAAGCGTGCATCATCCAAAACTAAAAGAAAAATTGATCTTTGCAAACAGTGCAGGATGATCGATCGCCAGCGATCGCCATGACGACAAAACATCAAGTTACTATATTATTTACATTTACAACAAAAACACCTTACCGAAACCCTGCTTTTCTCCATCGCAATGCTACTCCATTCAGATAACGAACCTGTGCTTCATTGTTTATTGTAAACAGTTTGCTAATGAGTGAAGTCATGAGAGGACACAAACAAACAAACGGAAAAAGGAAATAGGTGCCATTTCAGAAAGGTCAAATTATTGTCCTACATTAAGCAAAGACAAGAACTAAGGAGATTTGTAACGACTGGAACTGGTTTAATTCAATTAAATGTTATTTGTATAGCACTTTTAACAATTGTAATTGTCGCAAAGCAGCTTTACACAATCAAAAGAAAACTATGGAAATTTGCCTGAAATGAGGGAAAAACTCCCTGAGATGGTAATAGGAAGAAACCTTGAGAGGAACCAGACTGAACAGGGAACCCATCCTCATCTGGGTGATAACAGATAGCAGGGATTGATCTGAACTCATACTGTGTGTTAGGAGGCTGTTAAGAACCCGTTACGAACCCTTTAACACGTTACTAAACCCTGGAAGGATCAACTGTTCAACTTCGTGGAAAAACTGTGTTCGGAAAATAATCATGAATGAAGATCACTTAAACACCTGATGAAGTCGCACGGTAAAAAAATCAACAGTAGAAACCAGAGTTTTGTTTAATAGTGACAGTAAGAGCATTTACACACACGCACACACACACACACACACACGCACAGTGTGATGAGAACTCAAGAGAAAGAGGCTTCAGTTTGTTAGGGATCATAAAGACTGGACTTTGGAGCGATGGAAAAAGGTGAGTCCAGATTGAGCCTATTCCAGAGATTCCATGGACTCTCTGGGAGCATGAGGAATCATTTTCACACATGAACTGGACAGGCAGTGTAGTTTGGTATAATTACTGACGAGTAAAAAACTAACTAATAATAATAATTGTTATTATTATTACTCATACTCTTATTGCACTAGTACTAATGTTAGTACTGAGTTTATACTTACTCTGTGACCAAGAACACACACACACACACACACACACACACACACACCCCACACCCCCATACACACCCCACCCTGACCCCCCACAGACACACACAAATCTACTTATTTTGTTCAAAAGAGAGAGAGAGGTAATAATAGATAATGAGAGCACAGGTACATACATTATATAACTATGTGTGTGTGCATGTGTGTGTGTGTGTGTGTGTGTGTGTGTGCGTGCGTGCACATGTATGCGCATGAGTGCCCCCTCACCTCTCTCATGGTCATGTCATCCTCTATGTCTTCCTCCTACAGACATAACACACAAACACACACACACACACATTATTAACATCTGGTAACCGTAGCAACTGTTGCTGGTTTTTACTGTAGCCTAATATGACACGTATTCTGTAGCAATACCCGCACACACTCACACACACAGACACACACAGACACACACAGACACACACAGACACACACAGACACACACAGACACACACCTGACTACGGGTCTTAAATGTCACATCAGTTCAGAGATCAAACCGTTTCTCATTTTCTGATGCTGTTCCTCTCTCACGCACACAGACACATACATGCGCGAACACACACACGCACTCTCTCACTCTGAATTCCCAAAATCCAAAAATAAAATCTGTGACATCACTGCTCATCACACCATTCCAAATCTCTCTCTCTCTTTCACACACACACACACACACACTATTAATAATTGTTCTTTCTTTTTCACACTAGAACCCCTCATTGTGTCGTGTCAAATTAGTAATGATGACAAACTTTTGAATAGTATAAATACACACACACACACACACAGAGAAGATGAAATATTAATTGGTTAGTGTATGACTGACTACACAGATGTACGTGTTTGTGTGTGTGTGCTTGTGATTAACTTTGCATCAGAAACTAAACACACTGATGTTTTAATGTAATATTTCTTGTTATTTGTGTTCGTCATTAGATTATGATTTGCATTTTATTTGTAAATTTCTGCCTCCGAATTTAATCACATTTCAACATTACTGCAGCTTTACGCCACATTTTATTATTTACACGACTGTACTTAGTTTAAGTCTCAGGACAATCACATCTGAGAGCAAGAAGTCTAATATGCCAAATTCTACAATGAAACTGAAACACTGAACATTTGCAGCACTGAACATGCAGTAATACCGGAATGCAGTATGTGGAAAACTCCTCAGTATTTCACGTTCTAATGTTCAGTACAAACTTTATCAGGAAATAATGAATTAACATATACAGTGCCGATAACTTCAGGCATTGTAAATGCTGTATGCATTTTTCCCATTTAGATCGAATTGCAATGCAGAAAACAAACCTTTTCATTGCAATAAGTATTTTTTCAGTTCGTGTAATTCAACATGCTATTATGCTTTGGAATTTTGGAACACTGTTATATCTCCAAATGAAAAAAAATAAACAGCACAAGGTTGTTGTTTTTTTGTTTTGTTTGTTTTTTAACAGATTTTCAGCTTTAGTTTATCTTTTTTATTGCTAATTTTGTAATAAATTTTATGTTTAAATTTATTGCAGCTAATATGCAATATATATAGGATATATAATATAATAATGTTCACTTTTATCAATATATAGTATATATAATATAGTCTTAACTTTTATTGCAATTATTTCAAAACCTTAAAGTGCTAAAATAATTTCATGCAAATTTATTGTAATTGTTTAAACTTGATTAGATGTATTCTAGAAATGCAAGTCAAAGATGTGCTAAGGGAAAAAGTTCCAGAATGAGATCAAACAGGTTCTAGAATTCTCAGAACTGGTTCCAGTTTTCCAGCCTCTGGTTCTAGAATCCGTCCCGTCAAGGATATAGATGATGAAGCTTAAACTTTTAGCTCTAGTTCTTGGATGAAAGCAAGACATAAAAGGTAACAATAGCGCTCAGTAGCTATCTCGATTGTATTGCTATCTCTCAATGTTACATGTAAACAGTCAGCTAGTTGGTGATACTAGGACAGGGTGTACAATGCCTCTTTAACCTTTGACCTTTAACATACATTCCATTTTAAGCTTAAAATATATGAACAATATTTCAAAAATCAGTACAACAGCTGAAAGCAATCAGAAAAAAAAATTATATATAAATTAAACAAAAAAATACGATACAATGAAATTACAAAACAACAATTAAAATTTTGAATTAGCTTCCTGAAAAAATCAAGCAGATTTCGCCACCAATATTTTGTGTAGTTATTTCACGTTTGGCATTTTATTTAATCATTTAATATTATTTATGGAATTAGAAAGTAGTTGTTAAAAATGTTAGGTAATTCAATATTTCCATGAATATAAAATATTGCTAACTAAACTGTTATCAATACATATTTTAATATTATAATTAATGTTATTTAACTTTTCATTTATCTTTGTAATTTTGATATTTAAAGAAAATATTGTGTGTAAGCTAGTACGTTACCTAAGTAGGCATTTTATATTGTTTAGGCATCAAAAATAACGTCCTTTAAGTAACTGGTTATTATACATGATGATATATCTTTAACACGTAGCAATTACGAGAAGGTACATAAGTATTTTTTAAAGCAAGCACGCTCACATATTTTTAGT
Organism: Leiocassis micropogon; assembly: GCA_028565275.1. Classification (NCBI taxonomy): domain Eukaryota; kingdom Metazoa; phylum Chordata; class Actinopteri; order Siluriformes; family Bagridae; genus Leiocassis; species Leiocassis micropogon. The sequence goes on along the minus strand of JAOVVA010000052.1, from coordinate 5,541,495 downwards.
TAGTATAGTTATAAAAGTAGAATTTTTCAGGTTTATTGGTACAAATTATGCTTAATTAAACTAGATCAGATTTAAATAATTATGTTGTTATAAAAAGAAAGCAAAAAATATATTTTAAGGAGGCGCAAATATATAGGAAGAACAAATTATACACACATTTTATATTTCTATACTTTCTTACAGTATATTTTAATGTATATTTTATAATTTACCGGTAATTAAGATTGGGAAGATTTGGATATAGCATGGAAGTGTTTAAAATAAGCATCCTCAAATAGTATTCTTAAAATTAGAATACAAATATTAGCATTTTATTTTAAAAAACTTTTTATTTATTCATTGGTATAAATCATTCAAAGGTGAGCTGGAACAAATTGATATTATTGTGAAGTTATAAGATTAAATGAAATACATTTTGAGGAGATGCAAATTAACAAGAAAAACAAATTACCTTGTGTTGTAACATGTCCAGAAGATTAAGCATACATAATGTATGATAAAAGAATTAAAAAAAAATACAGTGTATTTTATTTTGTGTTGAACATTATTTAAAGTAGCCAAATATTTGACTGTAATATGGACGTTTTTAATTCTAGTACATGTTAACATTTTTGTGGCTACAATTTCTAGTGTAAATGAAAAACAAACTTACATTAATGTACACTCTTCTTAAATGAACACCAATGTTATTACAAGGAGAAATCTCATTTAGCTGGAATTTGTGCAGAAGGTGGTGTTATAAAGCTTTTAAAAATGGTTGAAATTTTAATTCTTTAGATTTTTTTTAATGATCATATTTTTAGTTTTTGGATATTTAAAGTAGCTAAAAGTATTTATATTTTTAACATTAGTATAGTTTAATGTTGAATTTTCATGCCTGTAAGTTTAAATGTTTCATGTGCAGAAATATTTCATAAATCATATTTACTTTAATAATATGATAGACATGGGTACATATTTTTTCATATGTTTTCCCTCCCAAGATTTACGGTAAATGTCTAGCAAAAGTTTTATTAGACAACAAGTCATTAGTAAAGATTTCCTGCTCCGAGTCGTGATGTTAAATCCATTACCATTTCTACTCGACATTTCAAGTGATTTGATTTAGATGTCGACTTAAATGTCAGGGTAGCTATAAAATCCCTGCGAACACAAACAGCAAGGAGATATTAGTTTAAAATTCTGTCAATTTACTACCCAGAAGGTCAAAGGTCAGGAGAAGGCATGCAGAAGGGATATGCTGAAGATTAGACATGGAAGAGAAATGGCTGCTTGGATGAAGTCACGTTTCTGTTGGTGTTATTTTTTTTCTGGTTTACGTCCGGGATTCTTACCGCCACCGATATCCTCACACGCTTGAGCTTCCTGTACTCAGGAGCCACAGAGTTCTCCAGGTTATAAATCTTCCATCAGGAAACAGGGAGCAAACGTTACGACAACGTAAAGAGAACGTAATACAAAGCGCTTGACAGCTGAAGAGCATCAGCGTAAGAGACGTGGGAGACAAACAGGACTCGAGTGTGAGTGACATAACTGCTTTCAAGTAGGGGTTTAAGTGTGTGTGTGTGTGTGTGTGTGTGTGTGTGTGAGCCATACCTCCGCCCTCTCAATGTCTGGGTGGGCGCAGAATAGACTCTTTAAGGCGATGCCCGAGTCCTGATCTGGTGGGAAAACCAAAATATAAGTTATGCGGTTAGACACTCATTCATGTGTGTGTGTGTGTGTGTGTGTGTGTGCGCGCACATACTGGAAGGAATCTGTGAACCTCTCTCCACCACTGATTGTCTTTTCAGTGCCGGTTTCAGTGGTTTTGGTGAGATGGAGCGGGGGGGACTAAACGAGGATTCCTCTGTAGAGATCTAAAATAAATAAATTATTAATAAATATGTAGATGTCATTTAAAATTCAAATTTTATTTGTCATATACACAGTCACACACAGTATAAGATGCAGTGAAATGTTTTTACAACCACGCATGATGTAAAAATTTAAACAAACAAAAAAAACCCATTAAAATAAAAAATATGAAATAAGAATACAATCATAAAAAAGAAAAATGGAGTATGAAAAAGAAAATATTAGAATATAAAGTGAAATAAGAATATAATAATAACATTTATACAATATAGAAAATATAGAAAACTTAAAGCTGTAAAATGTACACCATGTACAAGTAATAAAGTAAAATTGAAATGGAATTGAAATAGAATGAACATAACAGCACAACAGTGTGTAAAGTGTGTGTGCAAATGAGTGCAAATGTGCATTGATGTGTGATGTGCAATGTCTGGATTTAAAAAAAAAATCTAAACTTTTTTTCAAAATCTGCATTAAACTGGTTAAAGAAGAAGAACAACAACAAAAAAACTAATTTAATGACATAAAATTCTTTGCTATAATTAATACTTTTTATTATTATTTATTAAGTCATGTATATCTACATATTAAAAGCTGTCCATAACCTTTGACCCCAGCCCTGACCTGGAAGCGGACTTCCTGGTAGGCCTTGTGGTCGCAGTCCTCGCTGCTGTGCGTGTTCGAGAGTTTCTTCTCGTCCTGAGAGCGCTGCCGGAGGAACTCGATTCTCCGCGGCCGGCCGAGCTGATGGGAGAGCAGCGCCTGCAACTGAGCGCGCTCAATCGAGCCCAATAAGATCATCGACTCTGCAGGAAAATAACGAACCTTTAAAACACATTTTCATATTTAAAAAAAAAAAAAAAACATGAATAATTTTTGTGATAATGAAAACTAGTTAAAATATAGTTTATACAGTTTTATTGTTCACGTTAAACATTATTGTAGTTGATCCGGAAGCTAACGGCTACATGGCTACAGTAATTAGAGGGACGTCCTCACAAAGTCCACAGATGTGTGTGTGTGCGCGAGTGTGTGTGTACCTGAGGACTCGACCAGTGCGAGTGTTTTGAGTCTCTCGCTCAGCAGGACGTCGTGCAGGTCCCTGTAGGTGCAGTTGAGCGTGATGAACCTCACGTCCCTCACCATGATGTCCTCCACACGGATGTTGTACTTCCTGCAGGACGACACCAGTTACACAGTTCAGGACACGCTGGTATAGGAAACTAATCCGCGACAGGGTGTGTGTCTGTGTGTGTGTGTGTCTGTGTGTGTGTGTGAGATGAAGTGAGAGCTACTGCAGCATCTGGAGGAGTTTTATTTCTCTTACACACAAAAACTTTTTAAATCTGTTTGTTTTGGTTTTCTTGACATAAGCAGCATTAAAAAAGCTTCTGCAACTTAAAATAATTATTTATTTAGTGACAGTTTAAATAAAAATACAGCTTTGACTCTGTGTGTGTGTGTGTGTGTGTGTATATATATATATATATATATATATATATATAACTTGGATGCAGCTTATCTTGAAAAACACCTCATCAGATTAAAAAAAACTACTGCTATTTAAAATAAATAAATAAATAAATAAATAATGATGTGTGTGTGTGTGTGTGTGTGTGTGCGCGCACACGTGTGTCTTCATGATCTGCTGATGTATATATAGGCTTTTTCATCCATACAAAAAAGTGCAACCATCATACATCACACAAGCTGCTCACTGGCTTACAGAAAAATGTGTACGACACACACACACACACACACACACACACACACACACACACACACACACACACACCTTCTAAATAATATACCATTGATAGAGTTTTTCCCTATTTTTCACCGTCCTTCTCTAAAGACCAAAATCTAATCATCACAAAAACAATCCATCAACACAAAATTCCACACACACACACACACACACAGCTGGCTGAGTCTGTAATTGTATTCTTGACGTATATAAATAATATCCTCAAAGCACCAGTCACAAACTCGACAACCAAAAGAGAAATAAGCTCTGTGTGTGTGTGTGTGTGTGTGTGTGTGTTCATGTTCATAAATTTTAACTTAATTACATTCTTTTAAAGCAAAATCACACCGGAAGTTCACAAAGCAAAAACGTCAAAAACCTCAACACAAAACTTTAATAAAAAAAAAAAAATCTAATTAAAGTGTCAATTCAAAGAAGAAAATAATTAACAGAATAAAACGATCTGACACAACGTCACCGAGTGGGGGGCGTGGCCTGTCAGAGCGCTCTTTATAGTGTTATAACAACTTCACAGAGTTACAAGTGAAGAGAGGCAGCGAGATTCAAAACAAACGCAATAAAAAGAAGTTTCCTGTAAAAATACGTTGTCTTGTGCTCCATTGCGTTTATATATTTTTTTACTAACATTGACCCTTTAACCTGCAGTTATTTATTTATATAAATAGAGTTTAATGTACAGTTATTGTTAAAACCTACTGTAAGTATTCACTCATAAAGCCGAATAACTTTTAGGTGTTTACTGTGTGACGGTGGAGAAAGTGTGAAGATTATGTAATTCATTGTAGTAAAACTTTATTAAACTTAAACAGAATTATACTCTATATCGTATACAGACTCTGTAGAACGTGAACAGCAGTGTTGGGGGACGTTACTTTTTAAAGTAAATAATTGCATTACAGAATTACTCACGCGGTGGCAGTAAGCACGGTCCATCATGATTCACCGCGAGTTTTGGGTTAGGGTTAGCCCTAGGGCCTAGGGTTAGAGTTAGGGTTAACCCTAGGGCCTAGGGTTAGGGTTAGGGTTAACCCTAGGGCCTAACCCTAACCGCTTCTCAAGTCAAACCACATAGGTGAGATAGGGGTACAACAACAAGAATAACAGAGGGGGGCCGGGTTATCAGGGGCGGGGCTTGTAGGATGACTTTCACACACTAATGGAATGACTGCTGTCTGGCTCACAGATTACATAAATTGTCTGAATAACAGATTACATTTTTAACAAAATAACTAAATAACTGAGAATTTAAATGGCGACCTA
>JAOVVA010000052.1:5521610-5531610 GCA_028565275.1 Leiocassis micropogon | reverse complement strand
GAAAAAAAACAGAGAGAGAGAGAGACGGAGATGGCATGAAGAAAAAAAGAACAAAGAGAAAGAAAACTGTAAGAAATAAAATTTATAAAATATAATAAAAAATAGCATTGCACCTCTCTCTCACACACACACACACACACACACACACACACAAGATCCCCCTATCTCTCTCTCTCTCTCTCTCTGACTCATCATCCTCTTCATCACCTGTCCTCTTCCTCTCCATCTGTTTTATTGCTCCACTTGTTTAAGTCGACTCTCTAGTGACCTTGTTCAGTCAAGGGAACGAGTGAACGAGGGAACATAAAGGTCCCTCATAGCTCTGTAGTTTAACTGCATTACAGGTGAGTGCAAGTCTTCACATGTAGCACTAGGGGACTGTGTGTGTGTGTGTGTGTGTGTGTGTGTGTGTGTGTTAGTTACCTGGCCCGCCATGAACTGTCCAAATCCAGGAGGAAAAGTCAAAGTGGAGATCAGGAGGGTGACGAGGGCAGGATAGAGAAGACGCCTACACACACACACACACACACACACACACACACACACACACACACGTGTGTATATATATATATATATAGTCATCATATATATAAAGTCATATATATACATATACACATACACACACACGGTATATATACACACACCTTGGCTGTGTTTCATTTCAATGACAATCCAACCCATACTCTCTCTCTCACACACACACACACGCATGCGCACACACGCACGCACACACGCACGCACTCACTTCTTCATGAGGAACTTGTTGATCACCTTCTGTTTCCTAATAAACTGGACGATGAGCCTGTTCAGATAAACGAACAGAGCGCCGCCGAAACCGCTTGCGATCCTGCACACGAACACACACACACACATACACACACACACACACATACACACACACACCGAAATGTTTTACACCTCTTCATGTATTCACTCTCAAATAAAAACACTAACCCTTTAATTCTGTGGTCATATGCTAATGAGCTCATGCATATGTATTAGCACTGAAGAAACCGCTCATGAATAATGAATAGGCAATAACGCAGCGCTCGTTAGACAGCAACAGTGAGCGGGAGAGTGAGTGTGTGTATGTGTGTATGTGTGAGAAACTCTAACACATCCTGAGGAGTTTCTCAGTCAGGTGTTAAACATGATTAGTCGTTACTGCAGTGTGTGTGTGTGTGTGTGTGTGTGTGTGTGTATGTGTGTGTCTTTACTGTCGAACGTTATCAAGCTGAGCGGCCGTTGCACAACTCGTCATACAAAACCCCAATGTGTAACGAGAGAAAAGGTCTAGTGCCGCGTCTGAACTCACGCTGAACACAAACATTTAGGATGAAACTTTAAAAGAGTAACAGGAGGAAAGTTTGTTCATTAACGCAATCCATCTCAGAGTGAGTCGTTAAGACAACGAGACAACCGTGACTGAATGATTTATTGTGTTAATTAATTAATAAAAAAACGCACCACATGTCCCGAGCAACACGCTAAAAACAGCTTGCTTCTAGCTCTTATGGTTACAGAGATACGAGTGTGTGTACCGCGGTCAGGGAGTGTGTGAGTGGAGGGGGCGGGGCTTGGGCTACTAGCTGCAACAGCCTCTCACACATAACACACAGGCACAGAGAATGTAACCAAATTTAACTTCAACAGCACTCCAGTGATTCTTTCACTCCTATCAGAGGAACCGCAGGTGCGAGAGCTTTGATTATTGGATTGTTTGAGAGAGGCTTCAAACTAGTGAGACCTTAATGTTGTTAAAGTTAATTACTTAATTTACAAAGTGGTCCAAAAGTATTTTTTCAATGTCTGTCCACTCCACAAACCCCCTTATAGTCTATGGAGAGACTTTGGCACTGATTTTGAAGGGTGGAATTACTTTTGATCAACATGATTTTTACTGAAGTAGTAGAGTTTTTTTCAGCCAGTCATCATGCCTTGTCTTATTTTCCACTCGGACCAATAATGAGTGAGCTAGGAGTCAGGGGAGCACAGTGGTTCAGGACGGGTACCAGACGGATCCTTATAACTCAAAAGCGTTGCGTGTGTGTGTGTGTGTGTGTGTGTGTGTGCGCGCAAAATTCTGGGCGATCCGGAGACCCGGTCTCAAACTGGAAAAACAGGAATTTTGGTTAAACAATTAGTCGGTCGGATCCCTTAGAAAAGTATTAGCACCCCATTCCCGACGGGGAGGGGGATCTTTGAGGGCGCCTCTACTAACGATTTACAACAATTAATGGTAGTAAATAATTATAACATTTAGTACAGAAATGTAAACTTGTATGTTTCTATTTACATTTATAGTATTGCTACAGTATATATAGTATACAATAAGTACAGACGAAATTGTTAAATAATAATTTAATTATTATATAGTAAATAATTACATAGTAAACCCTGGCAGGATTTAAATATAAATGTATATCTTAATTTTATACGAAAAGCAGGATGATTCATGGATAAATGTTTCTATTTATGCCTAGAATACACAACAGTATAATAAATAGATTCATAGAAAATTTTAAACAGTAAACAATTATACATTTAAATAATGGCTGAACATAATATAAATTATTAGATAAATATTAATAATTCTATTCTAAAGTATTTAATTATACAGTAAACAATGATAGTAAGAAATGATTCACTCAAATATTACGCACAAGAATATAATCAATATTTGACTTTGGATTAGTTGTTTTTTGTTCACTTTTTGCTTATTTTTTATTGAGGAACAATTTCTGGTTGTGTATTCTGATTTCAAGTTATAATTTCTTTCTTTTCGTTTTAAGGGGAAAGTGTTTCCTCGAATGTGCCTCATCAGAACTTTCCCTTTGTTTTCCTGCAGACTCGCATGTCTGTAACATGGGAACTGATTTCGGTGATCACTTTCAAGTTAAGAATAAAGTTATTACAGAAACACGTTGTGGAAATAAACAAAAAGAACGGATCACAAAACCTCCTGCGGCTCCTTCGTGATTAATGTTTAAACCAAATTTCCCGAACAATCTGCTCTGCTCTGATTAAAGTTTCACTTAAACTGAAACAAACTCTAAAGCCGGCTCCGCATGCTGCAGGATTTAATTAGAACTGTCCGAGAATGAAAGAGACGAGCTCGTTATCATGACCACGTGAGAGACTATGAGGAAAAAAAAAAACTTCCCAGGAAAACAGAACGCTTCGTAACAGGTTTACTGGATTAAAGTTAGGAAGATCGTTACGGGGAACGGATTCTGCTTTAAAAAAATAAAGAAAGGAGTTAATGAAAAGAGGCAACACGGTGGTGTAGCGGTTAGCACTTGCACCTGCAGGTTCCAGGTTCGATCATCTCACCAGTACGAGTTTGCATGTTTTCCGTGTCCTTGATGGGTTTCTTCCGGGTACTTCGGTTTCCTCCCATAGTCCAAAGCGTGTGTGTGTGTGTGTGTGTGTGTGTGTGTGTGTGTGTGTGTGTGTGTGTGATTGGTCGGCGGTGAAGCCAGGTGTGACATCACTAGCAGGAGTTAGAGTGTAAATTCTGGAACGTTCCATCGAGTTTTTATAAAAATGATTTAAAACTTTATAATAAACAAATGCTTCCTGATTTCACGCTGAAAAGATTTTTTCAAATAGAAGTTTGTTCTTTAAGCGATTAATTATCAAAACTAAAATGATCTCTAAAGCTTGAGACGCGGCGCTGAACTTTATTCTCTACTCCTACGATGTAACAGTGTTCTGTACGTTTAAAACACATCTGTAGACCTGAGGATGAGCAACGTTTACTCTCAGTGTTTCGCTCTCGGTGTCGAATCTGTTGCCGTGATTGACAGGCGACTCACCCAATGACGGCGAAGGCCGGGAGCTCCTGGAGGTCGAAGGGGAAGTCGAGGCGGAAACGAGTCTTAAAGAGAGCGGTGATGGTCTCTATACAGACACACACACGTTAATGTTCTCATACTAAATTACACATGATCATAGAGCTGAAAACACACACACACACACACACACACACACACCTTCATCTCGGTTCCACACAGCCAACACTCTGAAGATGAAGGCACTGAAGGTGGCGGCGAAGAACCCGCGCCAGTAGTTCCTTACAGCGAAGAACGTGGATGTGACCTCAATGCTGAAGAGCACGCCTGAACGACACACACACACACACACACACACACACACACACACACACACACAGTCAAGGCAAAATTTTAAAGTGTATCCACCTGCCATTACAAATTCAACACAACAGACACAATCAATAGATTTAGTTATGTTTATTATGTGTGTGTGTGTGTGTGTGTGTGTGTGTGTGTGTGTGTCACCTCCGATAGGGGCAGCAAAGCAACAACCGACACCCACAGCACATGCAGCAGCCAACATTTCGATGTTCCTTGATTCATTCTGTTTCTCACACACACACACACACACACACACACAAGATGTCCTTAGACTTTGTGCTTATTAAGGGCATGCATATGTACACATACATGCTAACACCGCCACCCCACCCTTGCCACAAACACACACACACACACACACACACACACACACACACACACTTCAACGTCTTGTCATAACGTCCGTGCAGTCTGAGAATCCGAGCGTCAGGTTTGGGGAACTAGCGCTTTGCTGATGATGTCATCATTTCACCGTAACACTCAATTCTAAAGTATTGTGCTAAACGTTCTCACTTCTGATTGGCTGGCGGGAATCTCGGTCAGAGCGTCGCTCAAAGTGCAACAAGTTTATCATAGTGTAACCATGGCAACGGCTCAGGTCAGCCCCCAAGTTACAACTCTGTAACGGTTCTATGTCCGTACTGCGTGTTCTTACATGTCGTAATAACGCTGAGTGAGGTGCATCATGGGAAATGTATTTCTAGCCTCTTACCTTAATACTGATCAAGTTCAGGTCCTTTGAGAGCAGTGAATAACGGAGAGAGGAGAATAAACATGTGCACACGTGCGTGCACACACACACACACACACACACACACACACACACACACACACACACACACACACACACACACCAAACTACACACTAAAACCAAGAGTTTGTGGAGGTGAGACAGAGAGAAACCAAACAGCCTCATTTTTTGTCTTTTCTTTGGTTTAGTCTGTTTCTCTGTCTCAAAACAACTGCAACCATGCCAAAATAAATAGAAACAAACAAACAAATAAACATAAAAATAAACGTTAATTCTTACAATTTTACACTTTTAACGATTCTGTCAAACTCACCTTGTCTTCACCTTCAGGAATAAAATATCAAAATAACATTAAAAACTACAATTAAGCAAAAATTCTGTAAACAAGTCAGAAACAAACAACTTACTAATAAATACAGTTTGTATAAATATTTATTTTAGTTTTTAAATTATTTTTGTTTTTTATTCTTGGTTAATATTATTGAATCAAAAAATCACCCAAACACATGACAATTTAGGTTTAAGTTAATTAAGGTTGTGTATTTAGTACATTAAAAAGATTGTGATCAGTACATATGCTATGCCATAAATTTAGGTTTATAATTCTGATATTTAATTTTATAATATTTAATAGTTTTACACAGTTTAATTTACATTTAATTACTATTATTCTATAAATATGGTTTGTGCCAAAATATACAGTGGTTAAACTCGCACATCTCGAACACGCATATGCATTTGTGGACGGATCAAAGCTCGAGACACCCGTGTTCCCAGTAGTGAAAAGGAAGTTGTGTTGTGCAGTTGTTGTTGGGAACGTGTCTCTCGATGGAGGAAAAAGTATTGATAGTTGAGTATTATTTCTGCTCATACTGAAGCGGTCATGAAAGGGGACCGATTCCTTTCCGCCCCCGTCTCATTCCCCCATCTTACACCACCTGACGCCTACTTGTGGGAAATATTAAAGGAGTGTGTGTTCACCTGTGAAGATCAGCTAAGAACTGTTCCTGCATTACACAAGCAAATTGTCTCCTTTGGAAGCGACCTTTGTTTCGGGATTTGTTTGAGAATCTTCGTGAACGATATGAACACGGTATGAGGCGGTGAACTCACACTTCAAACACTTACATTATTACACCATAAAAAATCAACATGCTAAATAGTGTGTGTGTGTGTGTGTTAGTTTCTTTCACTAGAAATAAACTCACGGATGACAACAAGGTGATATTATTCGTCTTTTCAATTCAGTACTGTATATTTTAGTGCATACTGTACTTTACCCCCCTTTAAGTTTTGTCACTTTAAATGTATAATTTTTTTTCAATAAATGATTGCATTTTACTTAAACATGTCTTTAACTCTTTTTTTTGTAATTAGTTTTTATGCGTTACATCTTTCTAATAAATCTTTTTTGTTTTGCAAATTTTTATCATGGTTTTATAATTACCTCGTAAATTCCGCCGAAGAGGGACATGAACTTGCAAAGCAGCGCTGCACACAGACTCGCAATGTGCACAAATGGACCCTGTGTGGTTAACCAAGACACACACACACACACACACAAACATTTTATGTTTTATAACATAAAACATGAAACAAAAAAAGCTTTTTAATTGGAGACTGGAGGAGAAGCAGAAGTTGGATGAATAAATGAATGTTGCACCAATTGCTTACTATGTGTGTGTGTGTGTGTGTGTGTGTGTGTGTGTGTAAAACATACTCTTGCAAACCACTAGAGGCGGTGGGTAAGGAGAATATTTACATACTGCTGATGATTATAAATTTATAGAGAAACTTTTACACTTTGATATATCCCTGTAGGCGTGCATAAGTGTGTGTGTGTGTGTGTGTGGTAGAGAGAGAGAGAGAGAGAGAGAGAGAGATTATCACATGTGTATATACTGTACTTACAGGTCCCCATAAGTACATCAATACCAGGTTATGTGTGAAACAAAAGCCTCACTAATACGTGAATACAGTTCGATGACAACTGCTTGTCTCTGTGTGTGTGTGTGTGTGTGTTTGAGAGAGCGAGCGAGAGAGAGAGAGAGAGAGAGAGAGAGAGAGAGACAATTTTAGGTGAATATTCCTACAGGTCCCCATAAGTAGATCCATACCAGGTTATGTGTAAAATGAAACTTCTTATAAATGCATAAATACAGTATCTCAAAGTGTATGTGCGTGTGTGTGTGTGTGTGTGTGTGTGTGTGTGTGTACCTCCTTGCCCAGAGGCATCCCACTACCCAGTGCACATGTTAGACCAATGACTTTGGCTACAAATGTTTTGAGGGTGAGGTACTCCTTTAACACCACGCCCCTCAGGATGGTCTTCATCTCGGGAATACCAGAACCTGACCGGGAAAAGGAAACAAACTCATTATTACATTTTTATTTTACAATTTAAATTGATTTAGAGGAAACTGTAATAACTGTAACTATAGCCAACAATAGTGTGTGTGTGTGTGTGTCTGTGTTGGGACTTGGGGATCGTGTTGTATCCACATATTCAAGTATTCAGGTTTCATTAGCGTTTATCTTATCCTCACACTAGTTGGAGAGTAAACAACAATAAACAAAGCCTCTGTACCCTTTAAACGTTACGGCTTCTTCAGGAACTAAATTACATGATTCATTAAATCCTCTTTGGTAAAGACGTACAAGCCCTCGACTCGTCTTCATGTCCACTGACTTACATCATGAATAATTTATGAGGTCGTGAGTTTTTTTTCTGATAGAATATCATTTCAACAATGAATTTCTATTGAAAGTAATAAAATGTCGAGTCGGTTCATTTCACACTTTATTAAGTGCGCAATCAGCGACCTCGAATTTATCTCGCGTCCAATTCGCAGAAAGTGACAGTCTAACGAATGAGAAGGATTTCAATTCATTTACCTAAAAAATGTCAGAAAATAGATCATGACGCCTGAACTAGCGTCTTTTCTGTTTTAAAAAAAGTTAAGATTTAAGCCATGTGCGCTACAAACTTCAATTTACTGCTAATTGTTTTCTTCTTTATAAACGTCCTGATAGGCGAACACCCTGCTCTTGGGATCTACAGAAAGGTTTAATGGTTCCCCTAGGGACTGTGATAGGACCCCTCACGTTTTGGACAGCCAGACAGCACACCCACTCACGTGATGCTAAATCCACCATCGGGTGGAGCAGTGTGCTAAGCGACCCCCGTTCACAGGTTGCTCCATGAGCTCCTCAGAGTGAGACACGCGGCTTTGCACTGCCTCCACCTCCTCACCCCAAACTCCTTCACCAAACGAGCGAACTGCACCTTCTCTTCCTTCACCTTTTCCCTGTAACTCCTTAAATAAAGGAGCACTCTTTTACTCCTGCCCTGGCGTTCTGCTACATTGTGCTACAAGAGTTTACGTATTTTTTTAAACAGTGTACGACTGGAGTTTATTTAGATATTTAAGGACTCTGGTTCAGCGATCACGTCTGTTCAGGAGAAACAGTGCTCTCACAAACTTCTCCTCAGGCTTCTGATTGGCCAACATGGCTTCACAGTTAGGGGTTATACCGCCACCTGGTGTTTTGGCATGCTCTTAACAGTATGTTCAAGTTCAAATTGGCTTTTATTGTCATTCCAACCATATACAGTTCAGTACACAGTGAAACGAAACAACGTTCCTCCAGGACGACGGTGCTACATACATGCAACAACATAAATTAACAACACACATGGTTTGTGTTTTCATGTGGAGTTTTTTTTTTTTTTATCCAGAAAAAGCGAAACCTCCGCTTTAGCCAAATGCACATATGATTGCACCAATGGTTATGAGTGTGTCCTTCTCATAAACCACAAAACAATAATTTTGTTTTACCAAAACCTGTAGAACTGATATTAAATACTAATAAAAACTACACCAAGGCAACGATGAACATTTCCCACACGATCACACAACAATTAAACTCATCACCACTCTGCATTTCTGCTAGTTCATGATGATTTTATTTCCTTATTAATATTCATGAAGGATCATTTTAATCCATTTAAACCATAATGAACGACAAATCCATGATGAAACAGTCACGGGAACGCGGAGCAGTCGGTTCCTCTGATAGAACCCTCTGCACACGGCCGCTTTATCAGATACTAACTGTCGCTCCAGCTCTGATCTTCTCTTTAATCTGCTCAACCCTCAGCTCGTTAGCAGAAAAATGATCTCCTTCTTACCAAGGTTTAATGTCTGTATCTCAGAAACAAGATATTTATTGTTGGGATTGAACTGAACCGTTCCTGAGCTCTCAGTACTTAGATTATTTTGCTAAACTTCAGATTATCCTTACAGATCACAGAGCTGCTACAGAAATACTTAAACATGGTTAAAAAAACAGCTCCTCCTTCTATTATTAGTTTGCGCTTGTATAAATATCTTTAATATTCGTCTTAAAGTATTAGGACTGCATGTGTCCTGTATTACAGAGACTTGTCCCCTGTGCACTGAGCAGGCCATGTCACTAATGAGTTCATGTCCTGCTGGATCTGGCTCAACAGTTGTGTTAATTACAGTCGGCTGGTTTAGTTAATGGATGGAACAAACACGTGACAGGACTTTTACTTTCTGAAGCATGATGATGTCTAAAACTCTGTGGCAGGTTTCTGGACAAGATCTTCAGGAAGTGATCGAGCAGCATGGAACGAGTGAGTGACACCAGAGTGACATCAGAGTGACACCAGAGTGACATCAGAGTGACACCAGAGTGACATCAGAGTGACATCAGAGTGACACCAGAGTGACATCAGAGTGACATCAGAGTGACACCAGAGTGACACCAGAGCGCTGCAGACGGATCCAGCTGGTTCTAAAGACTAAAGGACTTCATACCAAATACTGATTGTAGTAGATAAACTTCACTGCATTAAAATAACAAATTATTTATTTCTATTATCTTGATTGTCATTATTGAAAAAAATAATTAGTTAAAAAGAAAAAGAAAAACTTGAAGTTTGTCCCAAGACTTTTGGCAAAACCACTGTACATTCAGGTATTTATATAATTTTGTATATATATATGTGTGTGTATGTGTGTGTGTGTGTGTGTGTGTGTGTGTGTGTGTGTGTGTGTGTGTGTT
>JAOVVA010000052.1:5507578-5519534 GCA_028565275.1 Leiocassis micropogon | reverse complement strand
ACCATGCCTAAAACAAGGACCCCAATTTACCATGCCTAAAACAAGGACCCCAATTTACCATGCCTAAAACAAGGACCCCAATTTACCATGCCTAAACCAAGGACCGCACCTTACCATGCCTAAAACAAGGACCCCAATTTACAATGCCTAAAACAAGGACCCCAATTTACAATGCCTACAACAAGGACCCCAATTTATCATGCCTAAAACAAGGACCTCACCTTACCATGCCTAAAACAAGGACCCCACCTTACCACATCTGAAACAAGGACCGCACTTCATCATGCCTAAAACAAGGACCCCACCTTACCACACCTAAAACAAGGACCCCAATTTACCACACCTTAAACAAAGACCCCACCTTGCAATGCATAAAACAAGGACCCCAATTTACTATGCCTAAAACAAGGACCACACCTTATCACACCTAAAACAAAGACCCCACTCCACCAAGCATAAAACAAGAACTCCAGTCTATCAGGCTTAAAACAAGGGCCACAATCTTCTAGGACTACAACGAGACCCCCAAAAAGACTCCAGACAAGTCCACACCAGACAACAATCCCTGTGATGTAACCCCAGACTGTGGGGCTCCAAAATGGACACCAGGCCACCAGATCTGCATTTAAGACACCAGACCAGCAGGCGTATGACAATGATCAGACCACCCAACCTGCAACAAGGACACCAGATGACTAGGGCTACATAAAAAACATAAAAATACCCTTCCATCAGTGGTGGCCCAGGTAAACAAATCCTAGACTTAAGTAAGAGATAATATAGGTCAAATATTACTCCAGGAATTATTTATTTTATCATGATTTTTTTTACATTTCAACTTTACTGAAGTATCAGATGTACTGATCATGCATTTGCTCACAGTAGCCTTTTTCTCTTTCTCTCTATGTGAATATGCTGTTTTCTTCACTGTTTGCAACCTCTGCTTCTGATATCAAACACCTGTAATATTATTAAGCACGTCACAAAGGAAACAAAATGACACATAATTGTCAGCAGGTGACAAAATTCTAGCTCCAAACACTACACAACGCTGTGGTTATGTAAAGCAACGGCATGCAGCAGAGTAGTGAAGTAAAAGTACAGATGTTTGTTATAGGATGTAGTGAAGTAATAGCAAAAAGTATCTTCTAATAAAACTACTAAAAGTACAGATATGTGAAATATGTTAGCAGTAATTAAATAAATTTACTTAGTTACCCTCTTCCTCTGCCTACCATGAGGCTGCGGCAGTGACACCAGTCTGTGACAAATGGATGCCATACCACTGGGCTTGGGACAGTGACTAGAGCTCACCAGACCTGCAACAAAGACATCAGAAACCCAGCGCTGTGACTCGCACATCAGACAACTAGGACCTTTGACAGGGACATTTGACCACTGACCTTGACCTTGATCCAAGGACACCAGACGACCAGGTGTTGGCAAGGATCAGATGACCTGTTGCTAGGATACCAGATCTTCAGCGTTACGACAAGGACAGTCTCTTTATCTCTCCGGCAAGCAATTGCGAGATTTATTTAATGTCCTGTCTTTATTTTTTGTTACTTTTTTATATTTTAGATTCTTGGATGAAGCTTTGAGAAACACAGCACGCTCTTTCTCTCACAAAAAGATCATTTTTTTCTAACCTTTAAAAACAAAGTATTATTATAGATCTAGAAACTTTTTTAAATGACCAAACTTTAACTCCTCCTACTCAGAGACGAGTCTAGCATCACCTGATTGAGCAAAGTGAACAAGCGGCTTATTATAAAGAACATTTTATTGATTTTTTGTTTCAGCGCAGTCAATAAATACGAAATACAATATTCATCATAATAATCAGACAGCAAATAATTATAAAATATTACACAAAAGGGTTAAAAAACAAAACAGACATGTAATGACATCAGGTGCAACACGAACAGGCAGAGCCAAAGCCGGAGCTCCACCCATTAATTAGTCAATCCTTTTCACTCGAGGAGCAAAATCTCCAATCCGGGGCTGCGTTACAGAACAAGATGGCACGGCTTATTGCCTGAGATTTGCATAGTCAAATAAGATAAGGATGAGAAGCACTGGAGAAACACAAAATGATGCTGTACTTGTTATTTGTAGTGTGTATAGGAATGCATGTGTGTGTGTGTGTGTGTGTGTGTGTGTGTGGCCGCATGTGTGTGTTTTACATTCACTCATTGCCACCCAATGAGTTTATGGCTGCCTGCACCTCGCCAATTTAACACACAAGCATGCTCACACACACACACACACACCATCGTACCACCCATCGTCAAGAAAATGTAAAGCATGTGTGTCTGTTTGACTGAAGTTTGCTCCAAAAGTCCAAAAAGAAAAAGTACAAAACTAAAGCAAAAAAAAAAAAAAGCATTCATTTTTTTTTTAAAGTCAGTCACGAAGGAATTTTCTCCAGCGCAGCGGCTTGGTCCTGTTTCTCCTTCTTTCCTTTTGTTCCATGTCTTTCAACATTTGTTTTCCTCAAAGGCTCTTTTTTTCTGCCTCACTTGCTTGTTTATTTCCATGTTTTTCCTTTCTCTCTTTCTCCGCTTATGTTTCTGTCACTTCTCGAACAGTTCGCCAGCGGCCCGCTCGAGAGCGGGATGGACAGACAGACGGACGGACGGACGGATGGGAGGACGGACAGATGGACGGATGGGGATGAGGACAGAATGTGCAGGATATCAGTGCCTCCAGCTCTTCTTTTTCTCTTCCATCTTCATCATTTCTTCTTCTTTGGTGAAATCATCTGTAAGGACATGATGAGAAAACAACAGATGAGACTCGATTGTTTGATGAGATTGTTGTGTTTTCAAGTAGGCATTCAGTGCGTGTGTGTGTGTGTGTGTGTGTGTGTGTGTGTGTGTCTGTTACCTGCACACTCAGGGCAGCACTTTCCCTCTCTCCGTGTAATGTTGCTGCAGCTCAGTAGTGGACACTGTTTCCTCTGACACTTTGTGACTCCGTGCTAAAAATCGAGAGGAAAAAACAAAGAGTACATTAAAATTACATTCAAAATAAACATCCTAAATCCTCATAATACATATATGAGCAGTCAAATAGTCTGACTGTACTGACTGTTAAAGTTAGCTTTCTAACTAAGATTTATATACAATTAAGTCTGAGTGCGTGTGTGTTAGTTACCCGGCCAGCACTTGCCCTTTCAGAATCAGGGATTTTATTTGTCTAACATACAGTACTGTACAAAACCGCCTCATTTCATCATATTAAAATTAAATTAAGTGATGGGGATTGAATAAAAGAAGAGTGAATAAATGTTTTACTGCGACAGGGACAGGAGTGAACATAATGAGAGACACAAAAGTCCTTCAGGAAGCCTGGCGAACTTTCCTCGAGTCTACATTAAACATAAATGAAAGTAAAATATGAGCAAATGAGGGAGGGGGGGGGGGGTCTAGACTTTTGCACAGTACTGTATTTATACACACAAGAAAACCACTTATAACGGGTTTTCCCTGCAAGTGACTAACAAAATTAATAAAATTAGGTGTTAATTTTATTGAATTTAACAAACATCTCCTCTGAATGACTGGAGTGAAGTCTCGGTCCGGCTGAAGGTATTAAAACTGAGATTTAAATCTGAACTGTAAATGTATTTCTGCTTTTCAAACGCTTTTGAAATGGTCTTTCTGCAGCACATCGTGCCCTCAACGTCTCGCAAAAGTCATAAACTATCAAAACATCTTTCAACCTTTCTGTAAATAGCGAAATTAAAACTAATGTTTCTGTTTGATCAAGTGAACCTGCTGCTTTACGTTATGATTCACTTGTATTGTTTGTTTTATCCACTAAAGCAGGCGTGTACTTCGGCATGATCTCTGACTGACCAGATCGAGCTCTCTGATTGGACAAAGCTCACTTACGTCACACCAGCACGTGATGCACTTCATCTCCCCGACCAGCGGCACGCGAGGGTGCCAGTTCTCGCTGTTCTGATAGTAGTTTTTCCCGAACTTGCAGTGTTGCGGCCCGTCCCCCTGCATCATCTCACCCTCCTCCAGCAGGGGCGTGTCCTCAGCCGGACACTCCTTACAGCAGTCCGAGGGGTTGCGTCTGATCGGTCGGCTGCAGGTGAGCAGCGGGCAGGTGACTTTCTCGCAGTGCACTTCTCCTGTAGAGCCCTAGGGAGGATTGAATGAGATTTATTTTCACATTTTTGGTCACATGACCACATGATTACACACGGGTGGCTCAATGGTGACTCAATGGTGATTTAGCGATCTGATCTCACCTTGCAGGTGCACACGGCGCACTTGATGTAGCCGAAGGGCGGCACGAACGGGTGCCACACGGTGCCGGGGGCGTGCATCTTCTGATCGCCTTCGAAATAACAACCTGAAGAACAAAAACAAACGTCACGTTAGTCACGACCCAGACCCGCCTTCTTCACCAGAAACAATCCAGGGACATCACTCTCAGGGGAAATAATGGATTAAGAAGTTTAATTATATGTAAGGTAATTAAAGTTCAAAAACTAAAGCCGTGTTTGACTGTTAGATGATAAATGTCTTCTTCTTTGGTTTTAATTTCTGTTAGTTATGAGCTCACCTTCTGGATTCTCCTCGACTTTCTCCGCAGATGTGATCTCCTTCGGTACTTTTCTCTCTGAGCACAAAGTACAGAAAGACAAACGTTACCAACTTGATTTAAAAACTTTCTAAAGCAAAAGTGTATGAATAAACACATCTTCAGTGACATCAGGTTTGGTTCTGGTAGGACCGTCACTGAGGGTTCTTTAGCTTCACAAAACCCAAACATATAACTGTTTCTGTAAATTCTGATCTCTTCCATTCGGGTGTGTCCGAGCTACCAGGACGTTAAACCATATGAATAATGTTACACTCGAGATCTTTTTACCGTCGCACTCGGGGCAGCACTTGTCCTCGGGCTGGTAGGTGTGAGGACACGTCAGGGCGGGACACATGACCGGGTCACAGATCACCGTCTTCTTCTGGCACGTGCAGGTGAAGCAGAAGTTGTAATGCGGCGTCCAGCGAGAGCCGTGAGCGTGACGTTCGCCCTCGAAGAAACACGCCAGCGGGTCTTTCTTAAACGCTTCGGGGTCGCGAACGAACACAACGTCATCAAACTCCGCCTCGTCCACCACGGCCTCGGCCCGGGAGCCGTGCTCACAGCTGTTCGGGACGTGGATCTGTGGGACGGGGACAAACACATTAGAACTGTTTCACTCTGTGTGTGTGTGTGTGTGTGTGTGTGTGTGTGTGTGTGTGAGTGTGTGCGTGCACTCACTCGGCCTCGAATCTCTCCCCGAGGATTGAGCTTGGTGCTGACTTGGATGAACGCAGTGCCTTTGTCTAAATGCTGCAACAATTCAACACTTAGATCCTTCAAAACCCCCTGAGCCTGGAGAGAGAGAGAGAGAGAAAGGGACGGGAGAGAGAGAGAGAGTGTGAGAGAGGGAGAGAGAGAGAGACGAGAAGTTAATGACATTGTATAACAATGAGCTGTGATGATTATACTGATATAAACAAACAAAACAATCCTGAAATATTTCTAGTGTTTATGCTAGGAAGGAAAGAAGCAGAGAGAGAGAGAGAGAGACAAAGGGGAATGGTGTAAAGGGATAGAAATATGACAAAAATAACATGAAATAAAGATGAAAGAATAAAAAAGGGAACAAAAGATCAGAGAGAGAAAATTGTACAAGGTAAAGCAGGATGAAAGAAAGAAAAGGAAAGAACATTTTTTCCACATGGTTCTTGTCCTGACCCTGACCTGTTCTCCGTAGAATCCGGTGAGGAGGCGTTTGGGGCCGGCGTGCGCCGACTCGTCCATCTCTCCGATCTCGGCCAGGCCGTGCAGGTGAGCGTTCATCGTGGCCTCGTCGCCTTTCCCCAAACCGTTCACTACGATCTCATAGTGCAGGTGGCAGTGTTTATCCACCGTCACCCAGGCGTGTCCACCTGCACCTGTCCTCACGGGCGGAGACACGAACTCCCCGGCCAGAGGAAATGGCAGCTCTACACACACACACACACAAGGAGTTTGTCAAAATTGTATATATTACAGGAGAAATTTCATGCAAAGTGCAGTGCTGCTGCTCTCTCTCTCTCTCTCTCTCTTTGTCTCTCTTTGTCTCTCTCTCTCTGTCTCTCTCTCCTTCTCTCTCTCTGTCTCTCTCTCTCTGTCTCTCTCTCCTTCTCTCTCTTTGTCTCTCTCTCTCTGTCTCTCTCTCTCTCTCTTACCATGCCGGTGCGACTCCAGGCCGTTGTACAGCAGCGTGCGGATCTGTCCCCGCAGTTCCCCCTCAGGGTTCTCCGTCGTTCCGATGTTGATGAACAGTTCGTTCTGCAGGAGCATGTGAATGTGCCGCGCCTCCATGCGTCCGTACGCCCCGACGGCCCGCCCGCCACGCCCGCTCGCCACAAACTCGCCCGTCACGTCATACAACACGCTGCGCTTGCTCCGTCTCCGTGGCTTCATCTCGATGGTCACGCCCACCACAGCACTGGAAACGCCCTCCACCTGGACCTGAAGCAATGTTCCAATAATCAATCAATCAATCAATCATTTATTTAATCATTAATTTATTTCTATTAAAGTGACATGAGCAAAGGGAAGGAAGATGTCTGTCCATAAACAAATGAAAGAAACTCATACCTGGTAGTCAAGTGTGCCGTTGTCATGGAGATGAAAGACAGCTGAACCGACTCCGCCCGTTTTCCCAGGGGTCAAAGCGTCACCACTGGACATCACACTCTGTAGTGCTGAGAGAGAGAGAAAGAGAGAGAGAGAGAGAGAGAGAAAGGTTATAAGCGCCCTGGACGGGGGGGGCAGTGAAAGACGAAGCGTTTGCATGCAAGATGAAGCAATTTTTCGTTCTCACAGCATTCTCCCACGTCTCAAATCCTCGGCCAAGGAAAAGCAATCAAACTCCGATTAACTCATCCAGCCAGTCAGGATGATGTAAACCCCAGAGAATTATGGGAAAGAGCGAGGGACAAGCAGGAGGAATGGTGGGTAAATTGAGACAGAGGAGAAGAATGGAGGAATAGAGAGAGTGTGAGAGAGTCAGAGAGAGAGAGAGAGAGAGAGAGTTTGTTTGAATTCTCCGCTCATAACGTCAGGTTGTTAATCACAGCCTTGGAACACTTGAGACTGCGACCTTGGCAGAAGCGGCCTCTGTGTGTGTGTGTGTGTGTGTGTGTGTTTCCACAATGACACACACACACACATGTAAAACCACTTTCTTCTCTGCACTTGGAGTCAGCCGTATGCCGCGGTGTGAGCCAACAACAATTTATGACCGTCTGAATTTTTGACCTTTGACCTTTTGGCCTAAACAAACTCCACTTAAAAACACTTCAATTAATGTTCAGTCAGTCTGGGAGAGCCGCCTAGATGCGAGAACACAGAGAACCGCAGACGTCTTTATAGAGGAATGCTGAGATTCTTGTATTAATGGCTGAATCGCTTGCAAGACTTTAGCTAGCTACACTAAGGATAAATTAGCGGTTAGCTCTTAAATAAAACTTCCTGAGCTGACTTTTGTTCTCATTAAACCGGTATGGTTTTTTTTGCCAATTAGCCAATGAGCTAATTAGTTTTAATCTCTGTCTGTTTCTGATCATTTAATTAGGAAATGAGCGAATGTTATTAGCCAGCAGCATCAACAGCGCGTCTGCAGCGACTCGTCTAAGTGCTGCGTGATTGGTCGAAGCCGTTTAATTGACACTTACTGTCACATGATCTCTTGCCAGTGATGTAGCCCGAGATGTGCATGGGGTCACGACCCTGTGTTTCCACGACGATCTGCAGCTGTCCGCGTGAAAGCCAGAAGAGCTCGCGACTGTTCAGGTCTGAGAGAACCTCAGCGAAGTCGGCATCCTGAAACACACACACACACATGTTAAAACTCATACACACACGTCTCAAAGGTCCTATAGAATGTCTGGAATTACTTAAAGGCGAAGAAAAGCTAACAGAAACACAGACGTGCATGAGCTCGCTATAGGAAGGTCTATAAATATTACAATAAATGTGTTTTATATTTAATTTAATTAATTGTGTATGCAAATATATTTGTAATTGCAAACCATGCATAAAATAGATGAAAGAATATTATTTGCAATTAAATATCTATAATGATCATTCAAATCTTTACAATATGTTAAAAACATGCGTTTAAAAAACATTTCAGTTATTTGTAGGGTTATTTGTAGGGTTATGAATGTGCTGGGAATTTTAAAATATATTTAACTTTTTTCCTAAAAATTTTATTAGTTTTTAATGGTATTTAATAGATATTTTTATTCCTCTGTAAAACCTCATAAAAAAAATTGTAATAGAAAGTGTGTGTGAGCGTGCAAGAGTATGTGTATGTGAGTGAGTGAGTGAGTGTGTGTGTGTGTGTGCACTCACATTAGCAGTGACGTTAGCATGGATCTCTCGCAGCGTGTGCTGTCGATACTGCAGTCTGACGCGGACGGGCACGAGCGCCGTCGCTAAGGAAGGAAAGAAAAGTTATTTTTTGTTGAAAAACTTAATGAGAAGTGCTGTGTGTGTGTGTGCTTGTGTGTGTGTGTGCTTGTGTGTGCGTGTTCTCACCGCTCTCTGCAGCCTGGGCGACGCCCCTCAGGAGCAGGACAAAGTGCAGGTTGTTCTCTGTGTCACTCAGCGTTGCCATGGCGATTCCTCCCATCCCAGAGTTCTCCTCCTCCGAGGTCAGCGTGGCACTGAACGTCTCTGAGAACCGAAAAACACACCGAGATTTTAATATCACAGCGTTACACAGCGCACTTTACACGACTCGAGCCTTGAACTGTGACGCCATAACATTACTGACTCATGAATATTTAAATATATGCAAATGAGCACTGACCTGCGAACAGAGCCCTGTGTTTGATGATTTTGCCCTGAATCTCGTCTCGCCTGCCGTCCGTCACCATCATGGACACGCGCAGATGCTCGTCCTGAAGCTGCCGCATGTGAGACTTGGGCAGGTTCCTCCAGACACCACAGATCTACACACACACACACACACACACACACAGAAAAGTTTTCCAAGTTAGCAAATAACCAAAAAAAGTCCCACAAAGCAGAAAAAAAACGAAAACAACTGGTAAACAACTTTTTACAGCTTTCCATTTTCCAATTATGAAACTTTCAACTATGTGTGTGTGTGTATGTGTGTGTTAAAGTAAGTGTCTGTAGGCTTTAAACAAATATTTTGTCAGCATAGCATTAGAATTAGCAGTGACATCAGACAGGCATGGTGTCTCTTTCCACACACACACACACGTCTAAGCAGACTTGGCAGTGTGTTGATAATATAGGAGTTACACTAGTTGGGGGTTTACTTTGGCCTCACATGCCTCACATACACACACACACACACACACACACACACACACACACACCATGTCTGAGTCGCCTCGTGGGACTCTGAACTCGAACGCTGTGTTTCCCTCTGAGTCGAGAAACAGAATGACACTCGGCCGGTTCATCCTGAAACACAGACAGAATATTCACCAATTAGTATTTATTCATTAGAATGGTGTTTGAAATGCAAATTTTTGCTGATTATTTATTTTTCGAGAATGTTATGTGTTATAAGAAATATGGACTGTATGATACAGTATATAACTATTAACCTACTAGAAATAAACTATTACTGTAGAAAGACATTTATTTAATTATAAATTTAATTAGTAACCTGCTTAGATTTTAATATTTTAATTTGCTTATTCATGTTTGTCATTATTTGCATATAACTAGATTTTTTTGTATATATATATATATACATATATATATATAATTTTTTTTTGTACTAATGTTATATATGTAGATATAAATTACACATTAAAAGACAAATGTAGTGGAAATGTGGGAGTAATATAAATAATAAGTTATGTATGTTCATATATATAAATAATTTATTAATGTATTCATATTATTTAAATATTATTATATTCGTATTAGTAAAAAGTATTAACATTTAATTTGCTGGTTTAGTTAAAACTGGTTTTGTTTGACAGGAGTGTGTGTGTGTGTGTGTGTGTGTGTTACCTCTGATATGTGATGGAGAAGGCAAGGTTGGTCTTGGTCAGAGTGAAGCGAGCTCGTGCGACTCCACTGGAACTCGGTAACCACGAGTCGGTCACGCCGGTCAACAGCGCCACGAAATCTACACACAACATCCCGTTAAAGCATGCTCATGTCCGTGCTCATGTGTGCGT
Organism: Leiocassis micropogon; assembly: GCA_028565275.1. NCBI lineage: Eukaryota > Metazoa > Chordata > Actinopteri > Siluriformes > Bagridae > Leiocassis > Leiocassis micropogon. The sequence goes on along the minus strand of JAOVVA010000052.1, from coordinate 5,509,299 downwards.
GTGTGTGTGAGTGTTTCTGTGTGCGTTACCTGTCTTGCTGTCTCCCCCGCTCATGTGCTCGGAGCTGAGATACGATCTGTCGTTGTAGGACTTGTGCAAGTCGTCATCTTTCTCCTGGAAAAACTCAAAACCGTCGAAGAGCGTCTCAGTGGACTTCCTGTCTGATTCGCCTGGGATTACACACACACACACACACACACACGGAGCAAATGAGAATTGGAAGTAAATGATTTAACATTATTGTAAGTACAGCACAAGCACTTGGCTTCTCTCTCACTTCATCCGTCCATCCCTTCATCACAGCCAGGAATTTTCCCAAAACACACACACACACTTTTTCCACAGAAACACAAACACTGTCCATGACAGGACCCTCCAAACACTTTCCATTCATTCACCGTTCATAAAAAAACATACACTTTGTCAGGTGTGTGTGTGTGTGTGTGTGCGCTTTGTACCTTTAGGACATGTTTTACAGCAGTGTCCAGGCAGCAGGACCGGTTCGTCACAGTTAGGTTCGGGACAGTCCTGCTTTATGTTCTTACAGCTCACTTTACCGAAGACTTTTCCACGTCGGCTCTTCTGCTACACACACACACACACGCACACACACACACATTATACAACCTTTCAAACTGGAATTCTTTTGTGCATGCCTCAGAAATGAATCAATGGAATATGTGAAATGGGATGAAGTGTGTGTGTGTGTGTGTGTGTGTGTGTGTGTGTGTGTGTGTGTGTGTCTGTGTGTGTGTGTGTGGGTGTGTGTGTGCTTACCGTTTCACAATGACACATGACGCAGTGCATCACACCAAAAGGATCGCCGAGGTCAGGATGCCACGTGTCCTCCAGAGAGTAGAACCTGCCTCCAAATGAGCATCCTGCAACCATCATCATCATCATCATCATCAAAATATCATCTTTATCATCATCATATTTAGCATTTTTCATAAAAACCTTCATCATATGATCATCATCATATTCAAAACCATCACCATCATCCTCATCCTTACGATCTTAAAAACCTGTATCATCAAAAAACCTTCATCATCATCTTCAAAATCATCATCATCTTCTCCATCTTCATCCGTATTATTTAAGGAGAGAGTGAGTAACATTATCGAGACGCTGTGTGTGTGTGTGTGTGTGTGTGTGTGTGTGAGTGACTCACAGCTTTGTTTTGTTGGTCGGTTTTTTGGTTCAGATGAAGAACGTTTCGGCGCAGAGTCTCGTGAGACCGGAGTGAACTCGAGTGAACCCGGCGCCTCACGCACGCAAAACGCAAACGCGTCACGCTCACGAGCGCGTCGCACCGATTATTCTCACACTCAACACACACACACACCCTAACTAGTGCACTCTGTAGGGAACAGAGAGATGATATGAGGATGTTCAGTTGTACTGCAGGATTCTCCAAAAGGATAATAATAATAATAATAATAATAATAATAATAATAATGCAGCTGGATGAGCTTCTGCTGGTGGAGCCCTTGAGGTTTAAAGCTCTTCCAGGAAGCTTCTCGTTTGGAGCTGATGTGGTTTTAATGCTCTAATAAAATCACTGTATTTAACTCTGAGGGCTGTTTTGGAGCTGCTCGGGTTCCTGGAGGAGCTTCACACACATCCTGTGCAGGATCTTCCAGGAAACTTCTGGCTTTTCTTCTTTTTTTTTGGGGGGGGGGGGCTGTTTTTATCTGGCTATTATTATTATTATTATTATT
>JAOVVA010000052.1:5470879-5481634 GCA_028565275.1 Leiocassis micropogon | reverse complement strand
GTTACTTTGTACTTTGTTACTTTGTAACGCGTTACACCCAACACTGTTAGTGAGTGGACTCGATGTTTATTATAGAACTCAGTGTTTAAACTCCTCCCTCTCTCTCCCCCTCTGTCTCTGTTTTTTAGAGTTCTGTTACAGAGGGACTACAGTTTCCTGCAGGACATTAATCTGTGGCGTCCGCTCGTCCCCATCGGCGTGTACTTCTCCACTCTCTCAGCCGCCATGAGCAACCTGATCGGCGCCTCACGCATTCTGTTCGCACTCGCCAAGGACGACCTGTTCGGTAAGTGTGGGTTCTGATCCCATCACGATCACCAGTTAAATCATTAGACCTGTCCTCTTACTCCTGAAGGGTGAGACGTTTTGTCCAACAGACAGTTTTTTTACTTCCTTACTGAACATTACACGCTGGACGTCAGTGAAATATTATGACTGAACTCAGGAGCTCAAAGATCAAACAAGACGGGTGATTGGTTGCATGCTCGTGGGTCAGGACTACAAGTTACAACTTGTAATTTACAACCAGTAAAATCTACCAAAAACACCACAGGGAGCTGACGTTCTGGTGTACTAAGTACCTCTGTCGTCTTTGCTCTAGATAAGGTCAGGTTCCTCTCGGGTGATTAACAGCATGACTTTTTCGATTAAGATCATCTCTTTATATTCTTTATTCATTTCATTCTTTTCTTCTTCATCTTGTCCTGCAGGTAAAGTCCTATCCCCTGCTAGCAAAACCTCTGGCAGCGGGAACCCCTGGGTCTCGGTTCTCATCTCCTGGTTCCTCGTGCAGGTGAGGGAGAACGAGTGCTGAATGTAATGAGGTGATGAAATGTTTTGTGATGTTTGTGTGGATGGGGGTGGATCCACTGGAGGGTGTTCTTTCTTCCTTACTAATAGATAGGAGGAATAGATAGAGGAATTCCTCGCTCCGACCCTTCTCCTGGCACCACCCCATTTCTTCTACTACTTCTTTCTTCAAAAAGTGTGAATCCAAGGATTTTTTTCCCCCTCTTCCTTTGTTACCAGAGTTCGTATAAATCTCTCCATGTGCACACTTTGAACCTCACACGTGTACACACGCACAGACAATGTGGGTGAAAACACCCACATGACCATTCCAGCCCTAATTAGTCATAAAATTTGATTTCCGGCTCTTTAAGCAGATCATTATGGTCATGCATCTTAAAGGGATGAAAAAAAAAAAAAAAAGAGAGAGAGCGATCTGGAGCTGGTCCAGAATCTCCTGCGAGGTCAATTTGCTTCCTGCGAGGACGGAACATTTTGTCTCCTCTGTACAACCGCTGAATAATAAAATCTAAATTAATCAGTAAATGTGATCAAACTCTACATTACTGCAGAGACGTGCTGCTCGTCTGTCGTAGCAGAAATCGGCCGCGACTCGATGCGTGAACGAGCGAAAACACGGCGACTGTGAAAGCAAGTGAAGGGGCTGTTATTCATTCAAGTGAAGCAAAGTTATTAGTGCTCGAATCTCTCTTTGTGAACAGTAGCGCAAATCACACGACACGAGAATAAGATAAGTGCGGAGTGATGAAGCGGAGTTACTCTGCCCATCCTGATGTTGATCATTTTCCTATAACATCGTGTCCCCAAGTGTTTCATTTCTCCTTCGAGCACAGCAATATAAAGAGCATAGTTTTGTCCTTGTTAATATGAAGCGAGTGAGCTGTAAACCCTCGTTCCTTCACTTTCTCTCTTATCAAGTTAATAAAAAACCTGAGAATCTACAAACTCCTCCTTGCTGAAGATGCTTGACTTGTTAAAGTACAGTCTAGTTTTCTCATTCACAATTTTGCTACAAATTGATACATTTTTTAAAAGTCGTGGCTTGCCTCGTCACCGGCTCTTGCCACAGCTCGTCTTACCCCCCAGCGTCGGTTAGGACCGTGCACACTTATGTACAGAAGACCACGAACACACCTGCAGAAACACACGGCAAAAGTTGAAGCTTCACCACAAGTTTTTAGTCAGATCAGTGAATACACATGTTTCTCAGTTCAGTTCATTTATTCAGAATGTTTTTTGTGCAGCAATTAAAGCCGTGTTTAGAGCCGCGATTGATGAGAGCGTCAAGTGCCTCCCAATCGGCCATTCTTTGATGGAATCACTCATTAGATCATAAAATTAACAACCTGTCCTCGACTTACAAACAAATTTCGATCCTGGAGCAGGTTCTTAATTCGGATTTGTTCTTAAGCCCAACAAAGTGACCCTTATACGCCTTTGACACGAATGTACAATGTAAAGCATTCCAATCCACTCAATCTCTGTCCTCCTTCCCCACACTGCCATAATGTGGCCAAAAACTGTAATCGTGCGTAAAGAAATGAATCTCACAGTGAAAATGTGACATGTAACAGTGTTCCTCTGTGCCTTTAAATCATGAGGAGAATCCCAGACAACATTTTTGTCTCAGAGCTGTTTTCCACTGTATTGGACTGTGAACTCTGTCTCGTTAAGGATTTTCCGAAATTAGGATTATTCTCCATCAGGACAGTTTTACAGGACAGACATTTTCTATCATCATGCTCCAGGACTGATTCATTGAAACCGGTGAGGCGACTCATTTCTCCCGCACACACACATGTACAACATACTGGACTTTAGACCTTTTATACATTCACTTACACACTGAAAATATTTTACATAATTGTAAATATTGGTATCTGGTTCACTGCAGTGCCTATTTTTGGTCCAATACACTTTGGAAGAATTTGGTCTTCAGCAATTTGTTGTCATCAATGAATGTGTCTGTCTGCCTGTGTCTGTGTCTGTGTGTGTGTGTGTGTGTGTGTGTGTGTGTGTGTGTGCGCGCGCGCGCTCAGAGCCTGTGCTGCTCAGTCAGCTGAAGTTCACACAGACGTCTTCAACTCCTTCCTCATACAGGAGACTGTTTCACACCTTTAAACTGCTTCCAAAAAGACCAGGTACTGAGGTTGAGGAAACGGGACAGTAGCCATGCTTAAAAAAACAACAAAAAAAAACCCTCTCCTTCTACCGCGTGTGGTACCATACGGGCAGCTGGTGAAAGAACATCACCGTCTATGGGCAAAATAACGACCTGAACACGGGGGGGGGGAAATATAAAGAGCTCATTCTGGACTTTCTCTCTGCAGCCCCTGACTATAAGTGGGACTGAGGTGGAGCAGAGGGACAGTTTTAAATTCCTGGGTCTGTACAACTACAGGGACCTGAGGTGGTCCACTAATCCTACAGCGGCTCTGCTTCATCAGGAGGCTGAGAAAAAGCTGCACTGGGCTACTGACCCCTCACACAGACGTGTTGAGAGCCTCCTGATGAGAGTTTGTGTGGTTTCCAAAGGAAAGCTCTCCAGTGGCTAGTGGAGGCTTCAGAGAAGATCACTGGGTCTCCTCCTCACAGACTCTGGACTCTGATCGGCGTCAGAACAAAGCCTGGGTCATCCTTGGAGACCTGCATCTCTCAGGGCGCTGTGTGTTCAAACACAGGAGAAGACCAGAGTGTGTGTGTGTGTGTAGTCTTTTTTTTTTATGGTGTTCATTGTTGCCTTTACAGTAGATTTTCCTGAACATTTATGGATAGTTGCTACTTTTTTATGGAATCATATAATATTTTGTATTATTTTTAACAACATGTTTTGTTACTTAACTTTAACCCGACTGATGAAGCCACTCCGTATTTCCTGCGTTCATGTACTTGGGTAAACACCGTTACAGCTATCGTATCTAATCCTAAGATTAAGTTTTTAGTGGACTGTTTTAGTAAAAATGATGATCTATATTCTCCATTTTAGCGCTCTAATCGTCCATCATCATCTGCTCACTTCTCTCCCCGATATCTTTCTCTTTTTCTCCTCACTGGGGGGAGTGTGTGTGTGAGTCCTTCGTTGGCCCAGAATAGTTCTGTGATTGTAAGGGACGCACTTCCATTATCCCTGAGGAGCGCCGCGATGTGACCTAGAACGCCTCCGTACCTGACCTGTTGTTTTGCGTTAATGCTCCGTCACACCGTCTCATCTGCACTATTAAACTGAAGATAACCTCCATTAGAAAGGTCCTCTCGCACACACACGCACACACACGCACACACAGGAGGATGAGTTTATATAAAAAATGGTCCTCGGATTTAACAAATAACTCGCCGATGAGTATCTGTCCTTGGAGAGAACAGCTGGTTCTGTTGCAGCGCTCGTTCTCAGGATGGTGTATGAATTCACGAGTGCTACTTCATCACTCTGCCACTTTTTGGCTCGTGTTCATCGTTATATTCTGCAGCGATGTAGCCTTAGAGATGCTAATGGAAAGATTATTGATGCGCTGGTGTAGAACGTTCTCACTCTTTAGAGGAAAAAAAAAACAAGGTCAAACCTGACTGTGGAACTCTGTGCGGAACCCTGTAAAAAGAGCAGGTTCCTTTAGAGTCTTTTAACCTTACTCAAATATATATATTTTTTATTTCTAGATCATTGTAGAAGAATAAGGATCATAAAGGTGCAATAGAAAATCTTTGGAGAAGGTTCCTCAGTTTAACTCTGGAGGAACCTTTACTGGTTCTATATGGATCTGAACAAAAGAGACTTTCCTTATAATTATAACCATTTCTGGTCTCTTAGAAAGCATAAAAACCATAAATGCTTCTGTGGCTTAAGGGTTCATAAGAAAGAAAAGAAACCACCCCACTGGAGAACACCTGAAGAACTCATTGGTGGATATTTAAGTGTTTATGGTGATTAAGGTTTGATTGGTTATCCTTCCGTGGGAACCTTTTAGGGGTTTTAATTAGAACCTTATGACAAACTGGTTCATTATCAGGAACTAGACTTGGGTGAAGAACTCTAGAAGAACACTGGCTCCACTGTATCTCCATCATGAACTCTTCTTCCTCTCCATATCCTCTCACCTTCCATCACCTTCTCATCATCATCCCCTCATCACCTTGTCCTGACTCTCTCATCTCTACCGCATAATCATTTCATCCTCTCCTGACGTTCTGCTCGCGTTCTCCACACCCTCCCCTCCCTCCTGATCGTCTCTCCCTGATGGTGTGAGAAACCGAAGGAACTCCAGCGTGAGGCGAGAGATTTAAAGAGACGCTCCACTCGGGCTTTTAGTCAGCGGTGATGAATGGGAGATGATTCAGCACTTCTGACTTCATTTATTCACCGTGTGTGTGTGTGTGTGTGTATATGTGTGTGTGAGGAGATGTCCTTTAGTGCTACAGGACAAGAGACTCTATTTTATATATACACACACACACACACACACACACACTCTCTGCTCTAAGCATTACTGTTTTCCATTTGACGTATTTAATTTCTTTCTCAGTAGAGAACGGAGAGAGGATGGAGAGGGGACGAGTGTTTATCGCTGCCGTAACGTAACCGGGGTTAACTGATTGACATGTTGCTTGTTAAGAGAAACAAATAGTTATTGCTGGTTAACTGCTGTGGAGTAAAACACTCCTGGACGCGCTGCTGGAAGAGAGTTGGATGTGTTGGTGTGGTAAAGCTCAAGGACTGTGAAGTTATGTTTGAGTTATTAGTTTAATTTTCTTATTTTATTCTTCTTTTTTTTTCCTCAACTGCAGTGTCTCAGGGTTCATTAGAAATGCAGAGGTGTGTGTGTGTGTGTGAGAGTGGAATAGAGAGTAAATCCAGAAATATAGTGGGATTTAACATTGTGTGTGTGTGTGTTGTAGGTCACTTTGAGCTCTCTGCACTACTCCTGTCTTGAGTAAATGACTCGTATTCATGGTGTGTGTGTGTGTGTGTGTGTGTGTAGCTGGTGTTGTTCTCCGGGAAGCTGAACACCATCGCGAGCATCGTCACCATCTTCTTCCTGTTGGTCTACGCCGCCGTGGATCTGGCCTGCCTCGCTCTGGAGTGGGCCTCCGCACCCAACTTCAGGTACACCAAAAGTCATGACCTTTTGACCTCCCACTTGTCTCTAGAGGCATCTCCAGCTCTCAGTATGAGAGAGTTCTTTGAATGGCAATCGATGGCAAAGAACACAACGCAGAGCCGTCTCCTGTTGTCTGGACGAAGTGTGTAGCATCATGTCTGATTAATGAATGAGACGTTCTGAGCCTCTGTGGTCATGATGAGCTTAGTGTGATGTAAGCTTGGTTTCAGTTTAGCTTTGGCAGCAGAACATCAACATCCTCATCCTCATCATCACCATTACAAAGTACCACTGAACATCCCAGTCTCATACACACACACGCACACGCACACACACACACACACACACACACACACACACACGCACACTTTTTATTTTAATTTACAGCAGTGTTGGAATAATCCAGGTTCATCCTGCAGCTCATAGAGACTCACATTTCACACACACTCTGCCCTCCATGTTTGATCAGGAGATAAGGTTTTGGAGGAACAGAGACCAGCATTAGCGACAGCGTGGTTTACTGCTTCCAGTACGATCACTTCAGATGTGTGGAAGCACCTGAACACATTTAAGCATTTTTTTAAAATCACTTTTTCGATAATTATTCATTTATAATCTTGTATAAAATCTCGAATAATTTTAGATCATTCCTTTTTAAGCCAATACATTGATACTGGATTATTAGATTTTTTTTTTTTGTTCCTAATTATGATGATGTTTAAGTCTCTGATTCTTTAGATCCACTTTTTACGAACACTAACGATCATAAGAGTCGTGGTTCTGGCTGGTGTCCACTAGAGGACAGGTCAGAGCTGAGCACATCCCTGTGCATCAGGTTTCCCTGAAGAACTAGACGAGGTTTAGAGACGCGTGTCCATCAGGAGCCTGTAGATAATCATTAAAACTTTCCACCGTCGTTATGATGACATGTGACCACCTGAAACCACAAGCACAGGAGATCAGAGCGTAATGCTGATGATGATGAGGATGTTTATCAATGTTTTTCACGATTGCTCGCTCACTCATCAAACACCCCTGCCCCGCCTCATCCTGCCCCGCCTCATCCTACCCCGCCTCGATGAGTGAGCGGGCAATCGTGGAAAACGTTGATGGACATTAACACCAACGAATATTTTATCATTGTGTAACATGATTGTTATGCAGGAATCACATCACAATACTGCCCCCTCACTGTGCTCACTGGTAATGCACCACACTCTTCACAGGCATAGATGTAAGTATAGCGGATTTCTAGTTGCAAACCCTGGACATCTCCTCAGCACAGCCACGCCACGGATGGACTGAATGGGACACTGGATTTATTTTTATTTGTATTTTTTCCTTGTGAGCAAAGATTAAATTACCAAGAGACTACAATTGCAGGGTAAAAGTGAGAGAGCAACATTACCTCTGCTTCCTCGTTCACATGCACAATGCAACTCAGAACAACCAGGTAAAGTGGGAAGTGATACAACCTCCCTGGGTGTGTCACCAGTTAAAGCCCCACCTGCAAGAATTGGTAGGAACCTCCAATGCACAGAAATTGTATGCTGAACATAAATAGTAAGTAAAACAAACTTTATAGGAAGGGTTAACATGTACGTGCATTTTAACAATTTAAAACTAAAAAATTAAGACTAGGACTTTAATATCCCAATCAACTGGCTACATAATCTAATCTAATCCTGTTCCAACACGCCGCTCTTCTTCATTAACACACTCCTAATTAATGCATCTCTATTTATCCGCATGCCTTTTAGCTTTGCCACCACATTTATGTCTGGTTTCTGAGCCACTATAATCCTCTGGACACACACACACACACACACATTCTCTCTCTCTCTCTCTCTCTCTCTCTCTCTCTCTCTCTCTCTCTCTCTCTCTCGCTTGGTGTGTTAGCTAACACTGCTTTATGAACAGGAAGTGACCGTGATGACGAGACGATTCTCGAGCACAGACGTCGTCTTCTGTTTAAATGAATTAAATATCGTGTGAGAGAGATTTGACCTTTCACTCACCTGTGATTGGCTGGAAGTAGGGAGTGGGCGGGGCCTTTTCCAGGTCATTGCGCTAGCTGTCTGGTGCAGTCTTTTAGGCAATGTTGTTGTTGTTTTTGTTGTCGTTGTTATTAGTTGTTAAGTTGTTGTTGTTGTGTCTACAGAAGCGAGATAAATTAAAAGGCGTTCGGCACCGCGGCCTGCAGAGACGCACGCTGTGATTAACATAGCTAATTTAGCAGAAACTAGCCTAAACCTGGCATCAACACACCGGCTGGAGATGATAATAGAGTGTGTGTGTGTGTGTGTGTGTGTGTGTGTGGTGAACTGGGAATCGGCCAGCAGAGAGGGCGGTCTGTGAACATGTCTGGATTGAAGGAAGGTTTTCAAAAGAGGTGGATTATGCTGTGTGCGAGTGGTTTTTCTTGGCTGCTGGTTTATCAGCGAATGCCTTCGGTTTCCCAGAGTCCTTTGGGTGTGTTGGCTGGGCTTTGTTGGGTCTGAAGGGAAATTTGGTTTTGATCGGTTTTGGACGTGTGTGTGTGTGTGTGTGTGGTCCAGTTTCTATGCAGTTGATTTTTGTGAAATTTATATATATATTTTTTTTATCCAGCCAATTACTTTAGGGGCCACGCCCTAAACCCAGACATGGACCACGCCCCAAAAACAACACCAGTAAACACAAGATTAGGTCAGTTATCACCAGTAATCACAGTACAAAAGATAAATGAATAATGATATTCCAATAGGTGTTATGCTTTTAATGAAAGGGTGTGGTTACAGCGGCACTGGGGTGATTACGGGGTGTGGTTAGAGTGGCGTCGGGGCGGGCGATTTGTGGGCGTGGTAAGAGCAATGACAGTAATGAGAGTAATGAGAGCGTACAGTAAGAGTGGTGTTAGATTAAGGGTGGGGTTTCAGTAAGAATAATTATTCTCATATCTCTGAAAGACTGAAAGGGGCGGGGCAAATAACAAGGAAAGGTCAAACTCTATAATAACTTCTCTCTGTGTGTGTGCGCGCGCGCGTGCGCGTGTATGCATGAGAGAGAGTGTGTGCTCACAGCTGTGTTAATTGGCTGATTGAACCAGTGAAAGTGATTAAATTGATTAATCGCTTCTCGACACAAACTATCGTCTGCAATTACACGCTGTCTGTAACTCTTAAGCTATGGAAAAGTGTGTGTGTGTGTGTTTTGGAGGTTACAGAAACTTTGCTTTTGCTGACATCAGCAGGGTGACATCACTCAAAACAGTGGGTAGGGGAGGGGCTTAATGGCTTTTAATATAATTACTCAGTACAGGAACGAGGGACAAGAGCGAGAGACAGAGAGAGAGAAAGAAGGAAAACCAGAGAGAGAGACGGAATGAGAGACAATGATTTTGCAATCCTGTGACTGCTGTATCATTTATATCTGTAAATCTTATTACATTAAAAAAAGAGAGAGGGATGGAGAGAGAGAGTGTTTGTGTGTGTGGGGGGTGTCTATCTTTGTCTGTCTGTCTTTGTGTGTCTGTCTGTTTCTGTCTTTTTGACTGTCTGGCTATCTGTCTGTCTGGGGTTTTGAGTGGGTGGGTGTCTGTCTGCCTGCCTCTGTGTGCGTGTGTGTGTGTGTGTGTGTGTGTGTGTTTGTGTGTGTGTGTGTGTGTTTGTGTGTGTGTTTGTGTGTGTGTTTGTGTGTGTGTTTGTGTGTGTGTTTATGTGTGTGTGTTTATGTGTGTGTGTTTATGTGTGTGTGTATATGTGTGCGTGTATATGTGTGCGTGTATATGTGTGCGTGTGTGTTGTACTGCAGCTGCTTTTTTTCCGACTCTGTGGATGCAGTCTGTTTCAGATTACCTCATAAAAATACCAGACTGTACAGGTTATTGCCAAATAACGATCCTGTCGTAGCAGAAGCTGAGATTTCGGACTCTTGGCACGGCGAGAAGGACTTCGACCGGTCAGATCAGTCAACGCTAGAAGCGTAACTGAAGAACGAGGGGCAAACAAGCACGGCCGCATGTTTGTCTTGATCTTTCTCCTGAATAGTATGCTAGTGTCAGCGTGAATAAAACAAACTTTAAACTTATTTCTTTATATTTTAGAACGAACACGTAGAGGCAAAAGAGCAGTTTTTCCAAATGATCCTAACATCAGATGTACCCGGTGGTTCTCAACCTTATTCCTGGAAGACCACTGTTCAATTAAGAAAAGGCTGTTAATTAGTTGATTAGTTAAATGAGGTGTGCTGCGAGCTAAGAAAACATTTAAATGTTCAGAGCAGGTGGTCCAGGGTTGAGAACCACTGGTTTACCCATTAAAAATATATATATATTACTATTATTTTAATCTTTTAAACTTTAACAATTCATAATAATGCAAGTATAATATGATACAAGTCATGGCAAGGCTGTGAACTTTGACCCCACACCTTCATGGGGGAAAAAACAAAAATGTAGATTTTTTTTCCCCTTTGTGTTTCAACGAACAGGTCAGTAATTAATGCCAGAGAAAAATGTCGCAGTTCAACATTTTTAGTTTGTGTTGTGTATCTCAGAACTCTTGTACTAATATTATATCCACTATATGGCCAAAAGTATGTGGACACCTGAAGATCACACAAAAAAAAATTAGAAGCGCACAACTATTTAGGCCGAAAAGTTTATTTACGCCAAATCACATCAGTTTCTGTTCCAAACCCGTTCCAACATGATAATGTGAACAAAGTTCGACCCATGAAGACTTGATTTGGCAAAGTTGGATGAGTAGAAGAGGAATCCTGATTTCAATCCCTGTTCCCAGTCCTCCTTGGCTAACTGGAAATATAGTGGAAAGCCTTCCCAGAAGAATGGACAACATGTTGAAAAATCACA
>JAOVVA010000052.1:5413421-5419536 GCA_028565275.1 Leiocassis micropogon | reverse complement strand
AACCACCCCCCCCCCCCCCCCACACACACACACACACGTAGAGAGAGAGAGAGAGAAAGAGAGAGACGGTGTCCCTCGTGCTCCCCTGACCGCGCGCACACACACACACACACGCACTCACAACAGTCGTCTCCAACAGGCGCGTGCGACTCGTCTCTGCGTCTAGTCATCATCATCATCTCGTAATTTCTCCTCAAGACTTCTCTTCCTTTCTCTTTCTTCCTGTTCTGTTCGATTCCCAATTCTCCGAGGCTTTACCTGTACCTGTACAATCAGCGACCACGAGACTGCAGGTGAGTAACGGAAACATCTTTAATTAAAACGACTTGCTCAGTGTGTTCCTCAGTGTGTTCCTCAGTGTGCTTCTCGATGTTCAGTCCAGCCTCTAGGACAAGTAGTGTTTATTATCAGTCTTAATTATCAGTGTTAATTAATTAACAGCATGCACGAGCTTGTTTTCTTTTTGGCGCGCTTTAAAGTGCGCGTGCTTCTGACACTTAGTACCTAGATCTAAGAGAAATCCTGAATTATGTTCATTTTATTTATATTTTGTCCAAACGTATTATTATTATTATTATTATTATTATTCATTGTCTATCAGGTTGTATAGAGTTATTAATTTTGTCTAAATTCTAAGGAAAATAGAAGGTTTGACTCGCCTGAGGAGATCATTAGCGCAGGAGAAAAGTGTGTTTGTCGCTCTGTTTAAAGTCATCTTTAAGGCTGTCTGACAGAAACATTGGAAAGTCTTGAATTATAAATGACATATTTTCGTTCTCCAGATCTTCTCAGATTTCATTGTTTCAGTGTGTAAAGCGGCGATTTAAACAGCTGTCACGATGTCACTGAGTCTCCTGAGGCGTTTAATAGCGGGTTTTTTTGCCGCGCTTTAAAGCCCGCGTGCAGGTTATAGATTCTGTGGTAAGCCATTAAGTTCTGACAGGAATGTTATTATTATTTTTTTAACTGTGGTTCTACACATTTCATCGGTTTTCATTATTCTTTTAAAATCTAAGACTGTAATTTGACCGGCTGTCGTGAGATTTGATTTGCCGTGTCGTTGATTAGAGCGTGATCGTGGCGGTTTGTCCTCAGTGTAATTGTCAGTGTGGTGCCTGTCAGAGATTTTCTGGGAAGATGTTTGTGTAGATAAAAAAAACAATATTTGATCTCATCTATGTTTCTGTCAGCTTTCATTTAGTATTGAGTTTACTGTCAGCCTTGATGACAATTAATAAAATCTTGCTAACATGATTTTACCTTTTTGGGGTTTTTGCCTGATCCTGAATGTTGAACAGTTTAGACTGTGTTTAGTGGAGCTGATGGCTTGTTGCACAGTTTTCTCATGTGCCTTCTAATCGAAATTTTTGTTTATGTTTCGATATCTAAATTGATTTGCCATGATTGACGTCATGAAACATTCACAAAATGTTGAAGGTAACAATAAAGTTTAATAACACTCATGCTACTGTACTGCAATAACGTTATAAACATTTAATATTAGCACACGCCTAGTTTACATGACGTATGAACAAGACGACGTGTGTGTTTATTTCATTGTGTGTGTGTGTGTGTGTGTGTGTGTGTGTGTGTCCATCATGGATCTGGCAAAGGCGAAGGCCATAATGAATAGGCTACTTAGGACAAGTGACAATGTTTTCTCAGAATGGAACTGGAAGAAAAGAAGGTTCCGATTTTGGGTTCGGAGTTGGGTTACTGTGTGTGTTGGTTTTGTTTTGTGTGTGTACATTTGTAAGAGATTCTGAGAGGTCTGAAGAGCTTATAAATGTGACTAAGTGGTGTTTTATATTCTGTGTGTGTGTGTGTGTGTGTACCATTCTGTCATGCTTTAGTAAATGGTCATTCGTCAGATGAAAAGAGATCTAATCCATTAGCCTCTCACTCACAGTGTACAACTTTACATCAATTCTCTCTGGGAAAAGGTCCGTGTGTGTGTGTGTGTGTGTGTGTGCGCATTCACATCTCTATATTTCATTATAAACAAACAGAACAACAGTAAATTAACAGTAAATCTAGTGCAGAAGAAGCTCTTTTTACTTAGGTACAATATAACACCCTTTTATTAACATATTGGAACTGGTGGAGAATATTAATGGTATCTGCAGGTGGAGGCTGATGTAAATTGTGGTGATAGATGAGGATGTAGACAAGGCTGTAAAAGAGGGTACAGATGGTGGTTTGTAGACATTGGGTGTAAGGGTATGTGTATTTGTGTTCGTACCTTTCGGTACAGGATGTTCGGTTTGGTGCGTGTTGTGATCCGAGTAAATACTGGTTTTAACTAGTGCTCCGGGATTTCGGGATTTTGGCCATTAATTCACTTAATTTCGATTAATCTAACAGGAAGCACACCAGACACTACCATGTTCGAGTTTTTGCAAAATTAGCAAAACTGTGTATATGTTTGCAAATGAAATCCGTAATAAATGAAAAGAAATGTATTGTAAGAAATGTACTGTACAGAAAAAGTATCAAATTGTGCCTTAAAAACCTAGTGACATATTAAATCATGACTTTTGCGTACCATTAAACCCCTAGTAGAAAAATTTGTAGATGATGCTGTAGATGATGTTGTAGAAGAGTCTGTGGATGGAGTTGTTGATGAGGTTGTAGATTTGACTGTAAATGAAGGTGTAGATAAAGTTTTAGATGGAGGTAGTGATGAGGCGGTAGATAAATGTGTTGATAGGGTGCAAAACTGATTCAGGAACTTTTCAATTCACACAAGGAGTGAGGCTGGTGTCAGTGCATCAAGAGCCACCACACAGATGTCTGTGGGAAATGGGCTACAACTGTTGGATTCCTAGTATCAAGCCAACTGGTATCCAATATCAAGACAACGCCAGAAGCATCTTTCCTGGGTTTATCAGAAAAAACTGGGCTGTTCCTCAGTGGTGCAAAGTCCTTGTCACAGATGAAAGTACATTTTGCATTTTATTTCGAAATCCCAGAGTCTGGAGGGAAAAGAAGGCATAGAAGTCACATTGCTTGAAGTCCGGTGTGGAGTTCATTGTCAAGCAGTGATTTGGGGTGCCATGTGGATGAGGTGGTCAAAAAGGCTGTAAATGAAACAGTGAATGAGGCTGTAGACGAGGTCGTAGACGAGGTCGTAGATGAGGTTGATATGGTGTGCAAAATTAATTTACTGTATAAATGATATATTGACTGGAGGTATTTTACGGTTACCAATCATGTGTGTATCTCTGTTAGTGTGTGTGTGTGTGTGTCATTATGATGATGATAAATGATCGAGCAAATAAGAAGTGACATATTGCAAAAGAACAAGCTCTTGCTTTCCACTGAGGCTACATCAATTGTGTGTGTGTGTGTGTGTGTGTGAGAGAGTAAGAAGGAGAGAGAGAGAGATCTGTTTAATTCTCTACAGTGACTCCTTTATAATGTAGGATGACATACTGAATTAAAGTAATGCACACACACACAATTTCCATTTCTTAACACATCCTTCTGCATTTTATCTAAAAGACCTTAGTTTCCTTACATACACACACACACACACACACACACACAGGCACAAACACAATGAGGTGTATTGAAACCAGGAGTGCCTGGTAAAGACATCAGAGATTTGCTCCAGAGCACATAAGGATCGATTTTCATAAATTGTCCTCTAGCCACACACACACACACACACACACACACACACACACACACACACACACAGGCCTCAGAAGTTTGTTCTAAAGGTTTATATTCACTTTCCACTTCCCCACTTTGGTTTGGCACGAGAAAATACACACATCTGCTGAGAAGTTTCCATAGTCTGGAAAGGAAACGCTTGTGTGTGTGTGTGTGTGTGCGCGTGCGTGTTTTTGTGTGTGCGGGAAAAGGTGTGGGGGGGGGCGTTTGGGCAACTCACCAGCCTCCTTGACTCATTTAAAGCCATGTAACTTCACCCACTGTCTGCTTTCGATCAGAACCTTCCTCAGATACACCACAGGACACATTTCATTGTGTTTTTGGGCAATTCTCATAAACATGTTCTGAACACACACACACAGGAGATACAGTATGCACATAGGTACATTAGAACGCATGAACAAGCGGTTTAACGCAATAGGATGAGAACTCAAATCCTATTCATTAGAGAGTTTTTCCCCAGTAATAATAACAGGGTGCTGACAGTCAGGTCACATGGTGATGCACAGGGAAATTATTTACCCCAAGCATTCAGAAAAAACTCAAGCTCCAGGAATATAGAGCACGCAAGAGCACATCAGCTCGAGGGGGAAGAAAGAATATAAGACTCAAAATTGCAGTAGTAACTTATACAGGGCTTCTTAAAGACAAAATGCACAATATAAACTATCCCAAATAGCCAACCCGCATCGCTCACACACTAATGCTGATGGCGAAAAAAAAGAAAAACATCAAAAGTATTTTAATTCTCCGTCTTTCATTCTCTTTCCTCTTGCGCATGGATCATCCATTGCTCTGTGATTTGACTTTTGCTTAAAGCATGAATAAAAAATGTGCTCCACTGTGTTCAAATGTGTTCATCTCAGTAGAAAAAAAGCAAGAATGACAAATATAAGTCAATTATACTTATAGAATAGTGTGTTTATAGGATAGAACACATGTTGGATGAAGGAGGATTTTTTTAAAAACAGCCTTTAAAATTCTTTTCAATTTTAAATTATTTGAGATTTTGTTTGTAAAAGCCACTCAACTGTATGGGACCTGCTGGGATCATGTCACGCTCAGGTTGTGTTTCTTGAACGTGTAGTAACTGTTACTGTTGTCTCTTGTGGGTGTGGGATGAGAGAAGCAGTTGGGGTGGTTTGGACACCTGATAAGGATGCCCCTTGGTTGACTGCCATTGGAGGTGTTTCCATGCACGGCCAGCTGGGCGGAGGCTCAGGGGGCCAAACCAGGACACGCTGGAGGGATTATGTCTTTTGGCTGGTCTGGGAGGAAGTTGTTGGAGACAGACATTTGTCTGGGAATCTCTTCTTCTCCTGCACCAACAATGACCCTGAATTGGACTAAGCGGTATAAAGAGTAGATAAATGGATGGAGAAACAGTAGTAGCTATACATAACTTCTAAAGCTAGGTAGAAATAAATAATGCACTAATTAGTGTGAAATTCAGTTACACATTCCGTACTCGGCTTTGTGCCAGCTTCATTCTGTACAGCAAACTGTTTTAGCTAAATTCACTCACCAGACACACCCCATTTTCTGCTGCTTCTATCCAAGCATAGTGTTTCTAAGTTCATTGTCCACATTTAGTCAGATGTATTTTATGACAGGCTTACAGTGATCTAACTAATTAGCCTAGAAGTAAGAAAATTTCAGAAATGAAAATGAATCCCTCCTGTTGCTTTGGCTCGCGCTAGTTTATTGCGTGTCTCATGAGATGAAACCAATAAAATGTTAGTGATTTTGTCTATCAGACTGTGCTGTATCGGTTATTTGTCCTCCAGTGTAACGTTGCTCATACTGGTGACGTTTTTGATGTGCATCGTAACAACGTTCACCTTCTGAGATTCTCTTCATTAATTTCTAAAAACCTCCAGAACGTGTCGATGATCTTTGTCTGTAGTGTTTTTTGCTGAGCGTGAGTGAAAGTTAAACAACTTTAGACCACCTACAAGGAATTTTCCTGACGATTCCCACAGTACAAATCAGCCTTAAGTCAAGTAAAACCTGAACCTCAAAATCTCCATCTGTCCATTTCCTACACCACTGTGAAACGGCAGACTTCTCTCTTGCTCATGGATAAAGAAGCTTTTCCTGTGGATCTCTTGTTGCTTTGCGATTTACCAAGATCAACTCTGCAAAACGTTGACTTTAGCTGGAAGCATGAATAAATAAGTGCGTTCTATTTCTTCCAATCTTTCTCCCAGTTTCTGATCGATTGGTTCGCTGGAGTTGCAGGGCTGCACGCCCCCGAAAGACGAGTGTCAGAAATCAATCCTAACAACTTTAGGATAGAACGATAGAAAAGAGAATGAAAGGAGTGATGGGGAAAAAAAGAGCATGACAAGGAAAGAGGCGTGTTTTGTCATCCTCGGGCATTTTAATCAGGGATTCAACCTTGTGTCATCCATCTCTTACACTGCTTACACACCTT
>JAOVVA010000052.1:5405921-5408421 GCA_028565275.1 Leiocassis micropogon | reverse complement strand
ATTAACAACGTATGCCAATAAATTTGCTTTTGATTTGAATTTGATTTGATTTTACTTTAAAGAGAAACAGATGGAGACTCAGAGAAAGAGTGAGACTTAATGAGTGAGAGAAAGAATTGGAGAAAGAGCGAGTGAGAAACCAAAAGAGAACGAGGGAGAGAGAGAGAGAGAGAGAGAGAGAGAGAGAGACAATGCACATGTTAATTTTGTCTGCACTTTAATTGTTTTTTTTTTTCTTTTTTTATGAAGCTAAGTACAAAGGATTTAACTGAATGAACATAATAGAGTTAGTGATGCAGAAAGCGACGGGGGCGTAAAGAAACTCATCCTGCAATAATGTTAATTATCTCCTCCTGGCTTCCTGTTAAAGATTAGTCTGACATATGACTCACTTATCACAAAATTTGTCATATATTTCATAATTTATTTCAGAAATTAAACAGGATGGATTATTACAGTGGTTTAGAAGGCATCTGTTTCTGATGTGCTGAACACACACGTACATACACACACACACACACACACACACACACACACACACACACACACACACACACACACAGAGCTGCAGATCATTTCAGTCTTTAGGTAATTAAGTAAGTTTACATGCTTTACAACAATCATAGTCCCTTAAGACTTAAGAAAATAATCAGTGTAATAATGAACACGCTTTACTGGAACGAGTGTGTACATGTACAGTACTGCTGAAACCGTCCAGGAACCAGGAGCGCCGAGAGAAACGGAGGAATAATACTGAAATCAGCTAACTTAAAGAAGTGAAGCCAAAAAATTAAATAATGAAAGGCGAGAAGAGAGGACAGAACAGTCACGAAGACAAAGAAACGTCCATCAGTCGAGACGTTAGCTCTGTATCTCATACCTCATTTACCTCATTTACACCTCATCCTTCTTGAACTACCCCAAACACCAGACGTCTGGTCCACCTGTAACACAAATAATGAATAAACACTTCAGGAGGGGATTATTGTCCTCTACCAGCATTCCCCCTGGAGTGGATGTCCACTGTCTGGCCGCTGGGCCGCACTGAGGAGTTTTATTCGTTTAATAATATGAAGTGAATCCTGTGAAAATTTTAATGAGTAATTAAATGAACCCTGTTCCTGTCCTAACCAGCGCAGTATTTAAACACTACAAACTAACTTCAAATATAAGACTTTAACATTGTTCCTGAGCAGCGTGTATCTCCGTCATAAACCATAATTATTATTTCTAAACAAACTTGGCAAATAATTCACTCCTACCAGACGGGATGAGAGTGTGTAAATAGTTTACCTGTAGGATTATAAAGAAACTGAGATGTTTTTACGCCTCAAACGCCTCCAAAGTCTCAAAACTCAAAGGCGAGCGCACAGGTTGGGCGTCTGCAGCTGAGCACGCGGGCACGAGGGGCTTCTAATGCATGCAAATTTTGACAAATTTAGCACTCGTTGTGTTTTGAGACCGGTGTAAATGTGTGTAATGAGTGAGTTTGAAGCTAATTTGATCACAGAGTTTGGAGAAAAAGGCAGATCAAAGGATTTAACAATCGCGATTTTTGATAATGTAACGCAATAAAAATGTCAAAGCAAACTGAAAACCGGACAATTCTGTTCACTGGTCGAACGGCCAGTTCGTCTCTATTATAAACACAAAAGGTGAATCACCAGATAAAATAATCAGGATTCATAACCGAATTGATTTTCCCCAACTCTACATGGCTTTGGACTGTTGGAGAAACCCCACCAAGCACGGGGAGAACATGCAAACTCCACACACACAAGGCAGGAATCGAACCCTCGACCCTGAAGGTGTGAGGCCACAGTGTGAGACACTCGCCACACGCTGCCCCTATTTCTCTCTGTTTCATTGAAATGATCTTTACTGTAGTAAGGCAACTTCGAGCGTCTCTAACCTCTCAACCCCCCCCATCACATTCAACATCATTTCCAAGCATTTTTATTCACAGAATCGGAAAAAAATCGTGATCAAAATAAATAACATTGCAACTAATATTTTTTAAAATTTCAGTTCAGATTTTGTTGCTCTCGAATCTGCCTGCATTAAAAAGAGTTCACTTCATAAAAACACATGAATCTATTTAAAGTTAGATGTAATATTCTGTAAAACTTGTTATGATTATAAACAGTTATCGTTCTTTAGACTTTCATTCTCTCTTTTAAAGTTTCTACACCAGAAACATCCAGAAACCAAGAACCAGTAAAGCAGTGTAAACTCCTCTATCCTGAAGAAGATGCTGGAGTGCGTAGCGTTCCAGCTTCACCACTGAGTGTTACACAGCGCTCACACTGGAGACTCCTTCCTCCTTCCATCTTCTCCACATCAGAGACTTTTAGTATCAGTCTGTTACTGTGGAAACTGTAACGTATCAGAGCGAGTGCATTGATCGGAGTGAGCTGCTGTTATAGAGAATTAATCAACAACCTTCTGACCAATCAGGACACAGAACTGAGCCGTGCTGAGAGACTCTGAGTCGTGTTAT
>JAOVVA010000052.1:5302357-5313975 GCA_028565275.1 Leiocassis micropogon | reverse complement strand
CACCAGCCTCAGAAATCACCAATTAACAAGCAGCACCTCAGATTAGAGCCGTTATGAAGCTTTACAGAGCAGAAGGATCTCAATATCAACTGTTCAGAGGAGATTATTGTGTATTTTGGATAAACGCCTTCAGTATCGTTTTACAGTGTAGAGAGAAATAAACATCAGGAACGATCATGGCTTTAGAGAGTGATCTCACGGTGGTGTGTATAAGAGTTACAGACACTACATACAGTATAGAGCATAAAGAATAATAACCTCTGCTGTGTAGTGTGGAAAGTCACTGTTCAAACAGATTCATAGCAAATATAGCGCACTCTTCATTTACACACCCACGAGGACTAACTGCACTTTGGAACACGAACACTGCTAACACACACACACACACACACACACACCGTATCTGTATCACTCCACTTCATACTTCATGTTTCAGTCATACTGCTGCTGTCCCACTCTGTAAATCCTGTATAATTTCTACCTTTCTACTTTAATTCTGTTTTATTCTGGAACTTTTGGAATTTTGCAATTTCCAGCCTAAATTGAAAAAAATTTGTTTTAAATAAATAATATAAAATATAATATATATATAATTGGAATTTGGATTTGTTTAATGCCTCAGGGATGTATTATAACACGTTATGAACACAATATTTAACACATTACATCCATAATCACCAATCACAGAACGTGTCACCGTAACCCTGTTTCATTAAAAAATATTAATTGTTATTTTATTTATTTATTCTTACTTAACATTAATGCATAATGAGATCTCGTTCAACACAGCAGTGAGCGTAACCTCTGAAATCAACCCGGCGACCCTAAAGCTACAAGAAACGAGCCTTAACGGGAAACAAAAGCTGGGCTCGGTATCTTTATCCCCCCCCCGCCGATTCATGTCCGAGGGAATCTGCAGACGTGACCATGTTCACAAGCTGCACGCAGATTCACACACGTGTTCTTTGCATCGTGTATGTTCAGGCCGGCGCGGAGCGGAAACATGACGATTCTCCTGGGATCAGTGGGACCGCGGAGGCTGCTAGCGGCGGGATCAGGGACACAATAGCGTTCTGTAAACTTGCTTTCTTTTCCTTGTATTCAAAAACAGAGGGAGGGAGGGAGGGAGGAAGGGAGGCTCGGCGGATGATGGATCGCTGAGAGAACCAACAAAACTCCGGCAGTGACGGCTGACTGCGGGAATGCGTCCGGCTGGTAAAATACGACGTGAGTCGTGAAACATGAAACGTGAACGCGTTCACCACGAGGCTCATGCGTGACCCAGATCTATGAGGGTCAGGAAGCGTTCCACGACATCGACAGCAAATCAAACCATAAAGTGAAAAAAGGGAAAAAAATTAAAGACACGATCAGAAATCCAAAAACTAGAATTTAAGCGAAAGTGAAATAAGGGTTAAATATTTACAGGTTACTGCGGGAATGAAAAACAGCTCAGGTTTCATGCCGAGCTGCATTTCATAGTTCAGTATGAACCCTGAGGGCTGCTCGGGTGTCATTAACACGGCCAGTTGTGTAGAGTGTCGTGTTCTAAACATCGTGGTTGAGTAACGTGCTCATGTTTGTCCGTCGCTGATTCTCAGTAAAAACACAAAAAAACATGATAAATTACGACACAACATTCAACTGGTGTGACTTGTATTTAGTTGCTCATGGCGATGAACAGGCCGTGTTCTGAACTACATCTGTATCAAGTTCTGATGTGAAATACTTTAAACGTCTAGAAATACAATATACAACAAGAAGTATGTGCACCCCCGGCCTTCAAACCTGTATAAGGTGCTTCTCCAACTGGATTGTTCTGAATCACACCAACCCCTCTCCATTACTCACTCACTCATCGTCTATACTGCTTTAAGTAATCGACTTACTCATCACTATACTGTACGGCCCGACCCTCACCTAAGGTCAGGAGCTCTGGTCGGTGAGTTAAGCAGAGATAAGAAGAAGATAATCTTCCTTGGCAGAGTGGATGGGTTCAGCCTATAGGTTCAGAGGGTGAAGAGTTCAGACACTCAGCTGGGGCTCAGTGTAGACTCGCTGCTCATGTGTATCGAATGGAGCCAGCTGAGGCGGTTCAGGCATTTATATAGGATGCCTTCTGGAGGATTCCTTTCTGGAGAGGTGTTGTAGGCATGTGCGACAGAGAGGAGACCCCAGGGGCAGACCAAGGACTAGATGGAGAGGGGGGTCTGGGCATGTGTGCTTAGACTGCTGCTCTGGGTATAGATAAGCAGAAGAAGATGAATGGATGGATGGATGAATGATGGTTGCATGGCTGTTTAGATGGATGAATAGCTGTATAAATGGATGAATGAGTAGCTGTTTAGATGGACGGATGGATGGACGTATGTACGTATAGATGGTTGGACAGATAGATGGAGGTATAGATGGTTATATGGATGTTTACAGGGATTAATAGCTGTAAAGATGAATGGATGGATGGATGTATAGACGATGGATGGATAGATGGTTGAACAGATGGGCAAATGTATAGATGTATAGATGCCCACCATCTTTCAGGGATCAAGGAAGATGTGCATCTAGACTCTTTTCTGTTCTGGCACCTAAGTGGTGGAATGAACTTCCTCTAGATGGCCGTGCAGCCGAGTCTCTGGCTATCTTTAAACAACGACTTAAGACATATCTGTTTCTTCAGTGCTTGGGCTAATCTTGGTACTTTATGGTAACCTAGTAACCCAGTGTAAAAATCTGTCCAATGATGGAAACTACAAAGCACTTTTGTAAGTCGCTCTGGATAAGAGCGTCTGCTGAATGCCTAAAACGTTAATGTAGATATGGATTGAAGTAAGGATGTATAGAAGGGTGGATAAATGGTTAGATGGAGGAATAGATGGATGACCAGATGGATAGATACAGTAGATCCAAGAAATGATAGCTGCCCTAATGGAAGGGAGGATCTAAAGTCCAAAAAGAAAAAGAAAAATTTTCAAGTTTCCATCAGATGTTTTGCATGCCTCATGGTGAATCACGACATGACGTACCCTCGCAGTCATTCACTTTCAATTTTAGTTTTGAGTTTGACAGACACAAAGAATTCTGTGTTGTAGATTCAGATCTGTGTAAACAAAACAAAGCGAGAATCTCCCTAACACCACATGGGGAAGAAATCCTGAGCGACAAAACAGTGATTAATATCATCACTTTTATATCGTCATTTCACAGGTCGTTTTCTTATGGTTCTGGTTCTGCGTGCACATATACACCAAGTTATACGGTAAACAACTGCTCGTGTGCTTTTTAATAAACATCCAGGAGAGATTACAGCGGGAAAGTTAACTTGCTATTCTACAAAATAGAGTACGTAGAGCAATCAGTAAGCTAGAGTGTGTGTGTGTGTGTGTGTGTGTGTGTGTGTGTGTAAAATTAACTAGTGTCTATAAGCTAGCGGAAACATCTCAAGCGCCTATGAGGTAGCATAACACCGCGAGCACGCTCCAGCGCATGGAGATTTAATTACTTCCTAAATGTGTCAGAAACTTTAAAAGTATTTGTAAAATCTTCGGTATTTGGTAATACATTGAAGTCAGATTAATTGTTTCTCCACATTTCGTGCTGTTTTCATCCTAAATGTGTCCAGGTTATCCGATCTGAAAGTTTCTTCGGCTTCACGATTGTTCAGTTCCGTCTGATTGTTTTCATGAGTTTCTTCAGCGTAATTAACAAAGAGAAATAACACACGGCGTCAGTCACACAGCTGAAAGTTTACAATCAGGTGTGTTTAGGTAAGAAACCAGGTGAAACAAGTTTAATAACCAGTTCCAGGTTGGATTTTTTTTTTTTCCGAGACGAGTTCGGCAGACTTGAACCGCTGGCTGTGTTCGTGGCACGCGCGCTTCAATCCCTGAGATGTTCTGCATTAACTTCGGCGTGGCCTCATGCAAACTCGAGTCTTCCAGCCCTTTTGGAATCCTTGACGTAGCTGACGTGTGGAAAGACACGGCTCTGTTCTTGTCCCGCTCGGACGCGGTCGCTCGATGAATCTCTTCACGCCGATGACTAACGTGGATCCGAGAGCTGACGTGATGCATGCTAATGAGCGCGGGGCTAAATGAGGCCAGTGTGGCGCGGCCGTGGCACCCGCGCGCTGCCTCGGGTAGCGTTACGTCACCCTCGTGCTGCCAGGCCGGTTATCTGCGCCGCTCGTGAACCCGGGCTCTATTCCACAGAACACACAGACCCACTGACCTCGCGGTAACAGCCTTAAGGATGGAATACAGATCAGCGTGTGTGTGTGTGCGCTTGTGTTTGCTAGTATGTGCTAGTATGAGTAACGCGGTGATGAGAATCCCTTACAGAACAACCGACATCACATGACTTCGCAGAGCAATGCCGGTCGTTGAACAAAGAAACTAAATCAGACGCAAATGGCAGCATAAAAAAATGTATGTACTGAACTAATGAACTAATGAGTCAGACGGGAGCTAACAGGAGCTAATGCTAACGAGAGAGTAAAAAAGGAGCACGAACGTGATCACGTGTTAGATATACTTACGCATGATTGCAAGGAAGCTCTGATTGTCCAGGAGGATCCAGAGTCCAAAACCCATAATCAGGGCTCCAAAGATCTGCAGAGAGACAGAGACAGAGAGAGAGACAGACAGACACAGAGACAGACAGACAGACAGAAAGAGAGACAGAGAGAGAGAGAATGAATCATAAACTGGAGTAAAGGGGAAAAGCAGGGCCTCACATTTTAAATTTACAAGCTGGTGGCTCCAAATCACTTGGACAGGACGAAAGGAGGGAAGTGTGTGTGTGTGTGTGTGTGTGTACACGCATGTATACACTGTGCCAGAGTGAACTGGAAGACACTAAGAAGTTCAAACCATTGTTTTTTTTAAGAGCCATCTCTCTCCCCCTCTCTCTCTTTCTAGCTCTCAGTCTCTCTCTCAGTCTCTCACTCAGTGTCTCTCTCTCGTTTTCCATTTGTCTTTCTCTATCTTTTTTCTTCCGACATCTCTCTCCTTTTCTCTGTCTGTTTCTCTCTCTCTCTCTCTTTTTCTCCACAACTCTCTCTTTTTCCGTCTCTCTCTCTCCCAGTCCCTTACCCTCACACCCTTTCTCTCTCTCTCTCTCTCTCTCTCTCTTCCCTCCCTCTGCAGTACATCACAAAAACATCTGGGATTGATCGAGTCCTGGCCGTGCGTGGCAGCCGGAGCTACAGCAGCAGGAGGGGGGGAGGAGGGGGGTGGTTGTAGCGGATGTGGCATGTGTCTGAGAAGACCAGAACCTGCCCCAAACGCACCTCATCAATCTGCGGTTCACAGTCCAGCGCGACCCCAGGGCCTGCGCCGAACACTTCCTGTTTCAGGCTGTAAAAGCTCGGCCGTGGCGTCGCTGCTCTCACACCGACCGCTCATTATATTTTCCAGTAATAGCGCAGCCTCGTGTGTTTTATTCCTCTTACACCTTAGCAAACTGCAGAAGATCAAACGTCTATAGCGTCTAAGAACCATCGTTCCCTCAGCAGCCTCTCACTGTCTCTTCCTTCCAGTTAAAATATAGTTGCAAGCAACGATGAGCGGGCCCAAGCACCTTGTGCCGTCACATCCCCGGGCACACCAGAAAGACAAAAGTGGGACAAACCAATAGCAGTATGACATCATTTTGGAATAGAGGGAATTTTATGTCAAGACTATCAAAAAGTCCTCGGATGCTGGGAAAAAAAAAGCGATCACCATATGATGTCACTCAATGTGATGTCACACAGAAAGTTATTAACCACTTTTCAGCATAGGTTTACGGCGTCGTCGCGGCTGACCCGTTTGAGTTATCAAAAATTTCTCCGCAATTTTGCATCCTCTATGTATTGAGCTCACATGGGCCCAGTTTGGTGGCGATCGCATAAATCCCCTAGGAGGAGTACATCAAAATCCATTGTGTGCGTTTTGCAAATGACCCAAAATAACTGACTTCCTGTTGAGTAGTGCCCATGACATGCAATGCGAAAGTTGTTCAGCTCAATGAGCTCTAAATATTTAATGGGTTTCATGTGCATACGTGCAAGTGTGTATGAGCTATGCAGCAAAATCTCGTGTCGCTCAAGCACCCTAATGGCAGCAGACTCCAACCGAGTTTTTGAGCATATTAAGACCCCCAAAAAGCCCGTGATGCTGGAAAAAAATCCTTAGAAGAACAAGAGGGCCCTCACACACTATGACATCAGCATTATCAAACAGCAGCACTTTCATAGCGATGTCAATGACACAATAGCCATGATGTCATCGTGCTGATGTCATAGTGTTTGGACCCTAAAAACCCTTGTTACAGTCACACGCATTCCTCAGTCTGATACAGCGAGCTGACACTGGAGACTTTGACTTGAGACTCCTTCCACCAACCTTGCATAAAACTGCACCACATTACCAGTTACACACAGGTTCTGTGATGCTACCCTTAAATATTTAAGACCGCTGTGGCGTAAACATGGTAAGATCCTGAGAAGCCTTTACAGATGACGTATAAAAGGGGATCGGGTCAGGTCTGGACCAACATCCTGAGCTTGTTACAGTACCGACCCGGCGTTTCAGTAGAGACCCAGCTCTGATATCAGTATTCTCAGAACACAGACGCTAAAAATAAAATTTCTGCTCCTGAAATAAACCGGTGCACCACCGGCGTAGTAGCGAAGGGTGTAATCCAGCACTTCGCCGCCGCTTCACTCTTTCATTCCCGGTACGACGTCGAGCCTAAACAACTCCTCCTGTGGCGCAGCTTTGATCCGGACATGTGTGCCGGGGATAATGCTACAGCTCCGGCCGAATTTGTTTGGACCTGGTAAGGGAGGCCTGTGATTTAAAGGGCGTATGTCTGGGTAAGAGGTTTCATTTAGTCAGGGTGGGGGCACGCGCAGGGGACCCGCAGAGACCCGGGTGGTTATCGTCTCTGTAATTACAGGAATGTCTTTAAAAAAGAGAGAGAGAGAGGGAGAGAGAGAGACAGAGAGAGAGAGAGAGGGGGCTGATAGAGATAACTCTGTTAAAAACATAAATCTTGCCTGAACATAAAGTTCCCCAAAATACAGCTGTTCTGCGAACTGGAGAGCGCCAAAAAAAAAGTTTATGTTTCTTCATTTTGTAAACTGTAAAAATATGATCTTCCATCCAAGATTTCCTGACTTATTATTATCAATAACAGTTTCCTACATTACCCACAATGCTGCTGCACAAGCCAGCAATCCCTACAGGAGCCTTTATCCAGAGCAACATTTTATCTTATTATACATCTGAGCAGTTGAGGGTTAAGGGCCTCGCTCAAGGGCCCTACAGTGGCAACTGAACTGGAACTGAACTGTAATCCATCGGGTTAACCCCTGACCATGATGCAGCAGCTCCTACTACTTTATGGGCGTTTTCATTTCACATTTCACCCTCAAGTCTGGTTCATTCTGATCAGTGAGAACACAATCGTTCCGCGCTTGAGTCTGAAATGACTTCAGGTTAGGCAGTTCACTGCTAACGCAAGCTACAAAGCTAACTAGCTTCTTACACAAGGCTGAATCCCGAATCCCTCTCTAACCCCTGATCAAGGGCACTACTTAGTGTGTGGGACTAGGGACCCTACATAGCGCACTTGCGTGCCATTTAATTTGGGATTTAACCATATAACCCAAAAGTTAATGGAGCTGATCTTCTAAAGTGGAATAAGTGGAATAAAGTAAATCTGGTAAGTTCTTCAGGACTGTCCACCACCTCCATGGTACCAGTACAAATTTAAAACTACCTTTAACCCTGTTAATGACACTAACTGTCAGTCACCAGCTCCATCAGTCGTAGTTTGTTAGTTCTACCAGGCCCAGGAGATATGTGCTGGTGGAGCAATAACTGGTTCAATAAAGGAACAAATCATAATCTGTTAATAACAAATGGTAAATAACAAATTTGGGATGCTGCAACGATAAACAGCAGCATTTAACCCTCAGCATTTTGTTTATGTGACAAAAGTCAGTGTCATGAGACGTGGAGTGTCAAAAACACAAAAGAGAGAAGAATACTCACGAAGAACAGGAAATTAAAGAGAGACAGGAAGTACTTTGTAGCCGTGATGCAACCTTTGCCCATTTTGCTGACTCTGAAAAAGAAAAAAAGAACGTTTCAGGACATTATATATTCAAAACATTAGCAATTATTATAACATAATGGAAAGATTTTACCATGAGATGTGAATAAATGTGAATGAGAATCATACAGTTCAATGCTTATGAAGTTTGTAAAACAAACACTTCAAATAACACTTGAGGATTTTCTCCTGGTGTCTGTAGCGACGCTGCTTCTCCAGCTCGCACTCTGAAGCCTGCACGCCGCGCGACGCGACACACTTCCTGACCTCGCAGCAAAACCGAAAGTAACGAGTCGTAACAAAGACGAAGACGCTACACTGCGAGACAAAAGTTCAGCGTCCTCGGAGTGTGTCTGAGAAAAGAGCGGCCTGATGTCATCGGTTACATCACCAGGCGAGAGGAGACGCTCGTGTCGGTCGTGAAGACGCTCGTCAGACGCAAACAAAAGGGAGCGTTCACACGCTGTTCACACTCAACACCTAAAACCTTATCAGTGCGAGTTTTTATCATTTGTCTAATGTTTACGTGGGATTTTACTGGGATGCACGAGTTCACGCAGGTCACAGTAAACCAACTCCTCATACAAAGTGGATTTTTGCTTTCATTCATGTCCTATTTTTAAGTTTTTTAAAGTTTAATAATCGAGCCATGTCAACAGAAAACAACAACAACAAACAAACAACAACAACAAAACCTCTTACACAAAAATTCTAGTGCATGTGAAAGTAGGGCTGTGATGTACTGATATACTTCAACATCGACATTCAGCGAAGATAATAAAACCTCATTCTAGATATTGAGAATCTACCCACCTATTTATCTATCTATCTATTTATATTTATCACATCATTGTTTAACAATGCATTTATAGCATAATTTTTCAAAAACACCCTTCTACCATTTACAAAATTAATTTCTCTTTTTAATGTTAGTTTTTTTTCAAAAAATAAATAAATAAATAAATAAATAAAAGAACTTTTATTAAAATACTTATATTTCACCATTGATGTATAGACGTTTTACACCCTATGTCACAACATCTGTCCGCCATGGCCCCACCCACAACTGGATGGGAATCAGTGCCAAAACCCACATTCACACCCAGTCACAGAAGCACTTTCAGTAAGAACACACATCTGATAACGTTATGTCGTCTTAAACAACACGCCGTCTCTGCACTCATCACTTCTAGTCGTTCTGAATCGTCTCTGAACCGTCCGTGTCGTTCTGTACACGGCTAACGCTTAGCTACAAAGCTAACTAGCTTCTAACACAAGGCTGAATCCCAAATCCCTCTCTAACCCCTGATCAAGGGCACTACTTGGTTGTGGAACAAGGGGGAGTGTACAGCCTACATAGTGCACTAGCTTTCCATTTAACACTATTTGGGATTCGACCCCAGAACCCTGACGTTAACGGAGCTGATATTCTAAAGTGTAATAAGTGTAAATCTGGTGAGTTTCTCAGGACTGTCCACCACCTCCATGGTTTATTCTCCTCACCTTCTCACTACAGAGAACCACTCTCACCTCCTGTGAGTTACACTAACTGTCGCTCCCTAACTGTCAGTCTCCAGCTCACGGTTAGTTAGTTCCTCCAGACACTGAAGAACGTGTGTGGGCGGAGCCAAATTACTGGTTAAATAAAGAAACTAATCATAATCTGTTGATAATAAACTGTTTGTGAAACTGCTGTATAAAAGCGATATCACACTCGAGGTGGTGCTGTTGTACTGAATATCAGCAGAGTGTCTTTCATGCCTAAGACCTAATCACAGCCGTGCTGATATTCAGTACAACAGCACCATCAGTGAGATATCGCTTAAACACGTCTCAGAAAAGTGGAAAAGAAAATGAACAGAGCAATCGGATTCCTGCGTGAGTGAGTGTATTAGCCAGCGGTAAAGTTTCCTTTAAATCTCCTCAACACTGAGGACGAGAGAAGGAAAAGGAACAGAATAGAGGAATGAAGAAAGAAAGAACAGAAAAGAGAGCTAGAAAAAAATAGTTATTTAGAGTTTTAAAATGAACAAAGAAAGAGAATGAGGAGCCAGTAGTCGAGTCCTGCTGCTGATCGTTAACATTTCAGAAACATATAAAGGACGTGATTAAAGGAGTATTTCAGACATTTGCCCTTTCTGTGACCTTGACCCTGTCTGGATCAAAGCCAAAATCTCATCAATTATCAGAGACGTGTTAGATTTGTAGCATTGGTAAAAGTATTCACCCCCTCTGAAAACACACACACACACACACACACACACACACACACACACACACACAGTGTAGATGTCCTTACCACTGCTGCTTGTCCTGTTTCTCAGGCTTCTCACTTTCATACACCAGGGTCAGACCCCAACTACAGACACGGAGGGAGAGAGAGAGACAGAGAGACAGAGAGAGACAGCAGACGGTCAGTTAGACAGAGAAAATGAACAAGACAGTACTCTGCTGCCTCCTGGTGGAGATGAGTGGAACTGAACACTATCAGTCACTCTGATCTCACCATGTTGGTGGGCGGAGCTTCTTCTTTATCCCCTGATAGACTTTCAGACACTTTACAGGCCACTCCTTCTCCGCCCGATTACTCTGTACAGAGAGAGAGACGGAGAGAGAGAGAGAGACAAAGAGAGAGAGAGAGACAGAGAGTGAGACAGAGAGAGAGCAAGACAGAGAGAGACAGAGAGAGAGAGAGAGACAGAGAGTGAGACAGAGAGAGAGCAAGAGAGACAGAGAGAGAGCAAGAGAGAGACAGAGAAAGAGAGACAGAGAGAGAGACAGAGAGAGAGACAGAGAAAGAGAGACAGAGAGAGACAGCACATTAAAAACATTCTCTACTACGACCATGTGAGATCACAGTTAACGGATATGCAGACACAGTATCCCATAATCCTCCATTACAGCATGCAAACAGGAAACTGACAAACACACACACTCTCACACACACTCTCTCACTCACACACACTGACCCGGACGTCTTTGTAGAGTCGTAGTGAGGTCTGGCTGAGCATGAAGTATCGATCGTTGAAGCTTCCTGTGCTCAGACCCAGCAGACTGCGCTCCTCTTTAAACTTCAACATGCCGTGTTTAGTCACGTCCACTTTACTGGCTGTGACACACACACACATTTTTTTACATTAAGATAGTGTGTGTAGTAATGCAGTGATATACAGTAACACAACACTGTCTGGCTCTTTCACACACACACACTCACACACACTCACACACACTCACACACACTCACACACACTCACACACACTCACACACTCACACACACTCACACACACCCAGGTAGATGAGCATGGCCTCCATGGCGTAGTGCTTCTTGATGAGCAGGTGACTGTCTGTCCCCAAACTGTGCAGAATCGGCAACACTCGCTCCTGATAGTGCAGAGGACGCTCTGAGAGAGAGAAATATAAACCTATTAAACCTACTGGGGGTGTGTGTGTGTGTGTGTGTGTGTGTATGTGTGTGTGTGTGTGTGTGTGTGTGTGTGTGTGTGTGTGTGTGTGTGTG
>JAOVVA010000052.1:5183581-5195652 GCA_028565275.1 Leiocassis micropogon | reverse complement strand
CACTCACTCACCCACTCACTCACTCACTCACCCACTCACTCACTCACCCTCTCACTCACCCACTCACTCACTCACCCTCTCACTCACCCACTCACTCACTCATTCACCCACTCACTCACTCACCCACTCACTCACTCACCCTCTCACTCACCCACTCACTCACCCACTCACTCACCCTCTCACTCACTCACTCTTCTCTTTAGCACTTATCCTGTTCAGGTTGCCCTGCGGTCTAAATTACCTTCTGCTGCCCTGTTCAGATTCATCATAGCTAGTCCTTTGTCATGGCAGAGTACATCCTCCTCAACCACTATAGGTGAAGAGTCTCTCTCTCGCTCTCTCTCTCTCTCTCTCTCTCTCTCTCTCTCTTAATACTGTACCTGAGACTCATCTGCCCTAAAGAATTCTGTGAGACCACAGTAGGGGTTTTTGTAGATGCAACCAAATGAACAAACTACACACACACACACACACACACACACACTCACTCATCTCCATGTACTCTGGTGTGAGGCCTGAAAATGGTTCAAGGAAAAAGTCAGTCTCGTAGCGCTGCAGCGTTTTTTCTCGCTCCTCCTCCTGAAATGTATTGCGTTTTGACTTAATGTAACGAATCAGCTTCTTCAGTTTACTGTGGGGGAATACACACACACACACACACACACACACAAACCGTTATTTTCATTAAACATTAAAAAAATATTATTTTCTAATATAAGATGAAAATATTTATTTTAATGATATTATACATATTTTATGTCTACTATCTCTATACATTTTATAATTTTTTTTACAGCACGTGTATTTCAATCTCTTTAATTCAATGTAAACTTTCATAAACACTATTGTATAGTTTATTTACAGATCCGTTGTTTCATGTTGAAAGTTTTACTGATGTTTTATTTATTGGTTTACACAAAGGAGTTTAAACAGAATATTTTTTTAATGGCATTTTAATTATGAATTATTATACATTATTATTGGATTCTATACAATTAAGTAAGACCTGTGTGTGTGTGTGTGTGTGTGTGTGTGTGTGTGTGTGTGTGTGTGTTTACACTCACGGTATGCCGATCTCAAACAGGTTGTTCTGAATTAGTTGTTTTCCCAACATGGTGATGCTGAGCTGAATGCAGAGCTCCATCAAACAACCACCATGAGCACACTGCACACACACACACACACACACACACACACACATACACACACAAACATATCAGTTTCATAAAAAATAACATATAATAATGTGTGTGTGTGTGTGTGTGTGTGTGTGTGTGTGTGTGTGTGTGTAATATGTCTACCTCCTCCATACGGTAGGACTGAAAGACATAAATGTAGCTGCCTGGACGACCAACAAGCCTGGAGAATGAGAGAAAAAAGTTAACAGTTATATAACATTAACAACAACAATAATAATAACAACAACAACAACAACAACAACAACAACAACAACAACAACAACAATAATAATAATAATAATAATAATATCTGTAGCAGTGTCATACTCGCCTCCCCCTGAAGAAGGCGATGTAGATAATTGGAGTAAATGCGTTAAAAAACTTCAGGATGAACGTTTTGAAGATCAGTCGTTCCTCAAAGCTTTTGTCTGTTTTTGGCACCTCTGGAAATGTGAACATTTATAAGAATAAGCATAAAGAGAAGTACTGTAACAATACTGGCATATTTTCGACTTCAACAGCATTATTAAAGATCCAAATATCACATCAGATGAGATTTAATTTTCCCAAACTCCATTTGATTGCACATGTAGGACGGCTCCACCCTGTGGCGATGTTCTAATTTGTTTGTCACGTTGCTGTTTTGTTCACTTTTTCCTCTGCGAGTCTTCTTCTCTATGTTACATTGGTTGTCAGGCTTTATGGGACATTTGCAAAAAAAAATAAAAATACTTGTATTAAGATACATGTATGGATGTATATTATATCGTCCCTGTAAGGACGATGAACAGCAGTAAAACACTCCAGAAAGTGGCA
Source organism: Leiocassis micropogon (assembly GCA_028565275.1). NCBI lineage: Eukaryota > Metazoa > Chordata > Actinopteri > Siluriformes > Bagridae > Leiocassis > Leiocassis micropogon. The sequence goes on along the minus strand of JAOVVA010000052.1, from coordinate 5,193,658 downwards.
GGGCTCCGCTTCCCCAGCGCACTCACCGGGCACGGGTCGCCACCCTACGGTTGTATCTACTGCCGACCACCTTCACCCACTGCCTTAAGCACCTGATCAACACGTGTGTGTGTGTGCGTGTGTGTGTCTGTGTGTGTCTGTGTCCGTAATTTCCGAGCCCACTACAAGCTTTACAGTACCCTGTCCCTAGTGACGTTTAGCCTTAGCACAGACAATACACATTTTCCAAAACATTTCATCACACCTGATGTGAGTGCTATTGATCTGAAGTCATTATTTACATTGAGTGCAGGAATACAGGAATAACAGTATCAGCTTTTTAGAGAGAGGGAACAGTGTGTGTGTGTGTGTGTGTGTGTGTGTGTGTGTGTGTGTCCAGAGATTGCCGGAGAACAGGGCACCAAATATGATACTCTCCTAAAAGGGTTTTTTGGGATGTGTGGAAATTCTGCCAGGACCTGTAGATTGCCTTTAGCGGACCTTTTTAAGCAGTGACTGAATATGATGTGGGTTAATTAATAATTTATTTCCTGAGCTTAGAATGGATGGGGTAGGGTCTATCTCCCTCTCCCACTCTGCACTGAAGTCTCAGATCTTGTGATCAGGTCATCTGCAGCAGCTACACACTTTTGGTGTCAGACTAATAATAGCTTTAACAGATTTCCACGTTCTTTTGGGATTACACTGATTAAAGGTTTCTTATATAAAGACATTCAGTCATTCCCTTGATGCTCGACTCTGTTCCCTTTGTTCAGATCTTATTTTTTACTTTTAAATTCCACCCCTCCCCCTCCCCAGTAAAACAAAGAAAAAAACAAACAATTCATACAAATGTGAGCACATAAATATAAATAATTGTTCTCTCAGGCCTCCTGAAGGGAAGGAATGAGGCGTAACAGCACCCTGGTGAGACTACAACAGCATCCTACCCTGGCGTTCTGTTCACTAACATTCTGGCTCTCAAAAATAAACTGAACAAACTTCACTGCGACGTCTTCTCACAACACGATCTGAGGGATTGCTGCATGTTCTCTTTCACAGAAACGTGGCTATGAACCAACATGGCTGTTCCCTGCACTGCATGGCCAAGGGTGCGGTGGCTATTGGCAAAGGTAAGGAGATGCCTCCATCTGTCACTGCAAACAACCCCAAGTGTCTATCCAACCTCACGCGCATAAGGCGGTCCTTTCACTTTGGCCGGCAGGTAACAGCCGAGCAGTCGCCAGGAATCAGCAAACGCCTTTAATCACTACAGTTTGACTGACTGATGTTATTTGTTAAATCTGTCGTCAGCTATTTTGAACGCATGTCTGCCTCTTGCCTTTATCTGTCTCCCCTGGTTCTATTCCTCAGACGATAGCTCTCGACTGTCAACCCGAAAATGAGCAAGCAGATGGCTGAATAAGGGAAAAAAATGTGTGCAAGGTCATGTGACCACAGTAATGCACAGTGCTGTTGTATTCATTTGTGAATAGACACATGGCTCATTCCACATGCTTGGTGTTTTGGAAATCACCTTATAATTCTCGGTTGAGTTCACTCATGAGGGTGTCATGGCCTGCAGATTGTGCACGTCGGATCCCAAAAATCATTTCTTCATTTCTCTTCTTGTTGTTTTGGTTTGGTCATCTTCTTGCAAAGTTGCTTCATCTTCAGTCAAACACTGGAGAAGTTGCAAAGCATGTTTTCAATTTGTTTCCATGTCATCGGGTGAAAATCGAGAGTTCATCGCTGCCTGTCACTTGTTTCTGGTCACCAATGTGTGGACGGTCTGGAGACAACAGACCTTCAGTTCTTAATTATCTCTTATTATTTGCAGCAAGTTTGACCGTCAGTTGTCGACAGGCATCTTCTTTCCAGCCGAGAGACAGCTTTTTATAATTATGTGTGTCACTCAGTAACTGTCATCTGCTTGTTGCATTCATGTTGGCATCGTAGCATTGAGAATTATTTTTTCTCCTTTGTTGGCAGAAACAGGTACCGACACACATTCAGCAAGTTACCTGCAGGACTTCAGCCAGCCTTTTCCACAGAGGCCATTCAGGTCCCTGTCATAATCAAGATTTTAGCTGGTTGACTACAACCTTCCCAGGTGCTTCCAAAGCATTCCATTACTGCACCCCATACACTGGCCTCCAGTGACTGCCTGGATCAGATTTAAAACAGCAATGCTTTCCCATAAAGCCAAAAAAAATAAAATAAACACCACCTACCTATCTTTAAACACGCATCGGGACAGTAGCTGCACTACTCTTTCTCCATGTTAAAGATGGCCTGCAAAGCACTTCTTCAAGTGTAATGAATAATGGCAATGCTAGGTTGCTAGTTGAACCTCTGGTTACATGCTAATTTACTTGGCTTTGCCCTTGTACTCTCAAATGCAAGTGTGAATAGTTGTAATTGATTCCATAGCGATCGCAGCAGGGTCAGGGTGGAGCAAGGGGCTCAGCTGGGGCCTGGGCACGATCTGGGCAGCGATGCCACAGATAATAATCACCATGCATTTTATCATGCTTATAACAGATATTTTTACACAATTAAAGTTACCAACATTTAAAAAAGGGCTTAATATTTTTTAAGAGTTTAATATTAATTTTGACAGATTTTATATATTCTTAACTTAAAGTCATACAAAATATGAGCTAAAAAGTGTGCAGAAAAATCAGCATGGGACATAAACTCCCATAGCAATATCACAATTACCGCTAACAGTAGAATAATGTTTCACATCATTACTTTTATATATTAATATATTAATAGGATTATACCGTCCATGCGGTCTTGAAATGACAGAATGGCAACTGACCCAGTGTTGTTAGCCAGCGTGCTACAGCACCATACACCTCGTCCAGGATGAGGATGACCACCAGGTTGATGATGGCTGCTGTGGCTTTGACCGTAAGACGAACATTGGAGCGTGTTGTCGGGTTTGAACTCATGTGCAGGGCCCATGTTGTGGAAATTCGGTACAAAATCACACCAAAGACGATAGCAAAGGTCACGCCAATCTGTTTAACATATAAAAATATGTTTTTTTAAAAAGCCGGTACTGACTCGCAACAACTTTACATAACAGTAATAAGACATTATTTTGCCAGAAGGTTGCACAGCCTTAGCACAAAATTAGTACATATATGCAACATTTAACAAACCATGTAGTTTTCAGTTTCACAGATGTCCAGCAGTGGTTAAATGTCAGTATGATATATTTTCAAGAGTTTAAGTTTGTATATATGTACAGTATGTGTGTACACCCACTGAAGTTGATGTGTGAAAAGAATGTGTGCAAGGATCTGAGTGACTCTGACACAGGTCTGATTGTGATGTCCAGACGACTGGGTCAGAGCGTCTCCAAAACTGCAGCTCTTGTCGGATGTTTCCCGTCTGCAGTGGTCAGGCCCTACCAAAAGTGCCTCAAGGAATGAGGAGGGGTCATGGGCAGCCAAGGCTCGTTCGTGAACGTCGGAAGTGATGCCTGGCCTGTGCAGTTTGATCCAATTAAAAGAGCTACTGTAACACAAACTGCTGTATGTGAAATGTGTCATGTTGTCATTTTGCCACTTTGTCACTCTTGTTTGCCCATTTGCACGTGTACTTTATGTTGTCTCTTTTGTATAGGACTTAGATAGTTTTCTGTTAATTTAAAAATGTCAACCTGTCTTGTCTCAGCTAGTCAGTTAATTAGGTTTTTTTAGTTAGCTAGTTAGTGTCATGAATTTATGTTGGTAATTTATGTTGTATGTAGCACCTTGGTCCTGGAGGAACGTTGTTTCATTTCACTGTGTACTAAACTGTATATGGTTGAAATGACAATAAAAACATACTTGACTTGTAAAAGTGAACACTGGTTTTGATACAAAGGAGTCAGGACACTGTTTGTTGCGTATTGAGCTGTGTGGCTGCAGAGCAGTCAGAGTGCCCATGCTGATTCGTTTCAATCACAAAAATCTCCTGCAATGGGCGCGTGAGCATCAGGACAGATCTACCTACAGGACATACTGTTACAGACCGAGTTACACCGCTTCATGGAGACAGTGTTCCCAAATGGCTGTGGCCACTTTCAACAGGATATATGGTGTGTGACACAGCACACACTGTTCACTGCATATTGTGAACAGTTTAAGGAACAAGACAGAGTTCGAGGTGTTGACTCCGCCTCCAAACTCTCCAAGATGTTAATGTAATCGAGTGCGTGTGGGATGTGCTTGAGAAACAAATCCGATCCATTAAAATTCCAACTTACAGCACTTAAATGAGCTTCCACTGACAGGTTGGGGCCAGATACCACACACACACACACACACACACACATATTATAACTGAGGATGAACTGACCTGAGAAAGGGTGCCCTGGACCACCTGAGGATTATGTTGTCATTGTTTTTTGCATCCCATTTCTGATCATGTTCTAGATTAATTTCTGGTGTTCTAGTTTCAGTTTATGATTAGTTGCAGTGTGCAAAAGCTCAAATGCACAAGTGATTCAGTTCAGTTTATCCATATAGCACTCTAACAAGAAGACACACAAAGATACAGAAACAGAGAGAAGCGGCTGTGCTCTCACTTTGAGAGCCGTGCAGGTATTTTTCAGCTCCTGGCACACAACAATCGCTGAAGTTTACATTTTTCACCCCTAACATCTGCATTTTTCCTCTATATTGTCTAAATTGACAATATAAATAAATGCACAGACAAAATTTTACTTTGTTCAGTGAGTTTCATCACTAGTGCATCATTTTGACTGTACCTCTGTTTCTATCTGTTTATTTCTGTAGTTATTATTTGATTTGTTAAATCAATTTGTCTAAAGTCTGTATCCAAGCATTGGAAATACAAATGTCAATATTTTGCTGGCCAAGTAACCCTTAAACAGAGAGAGAGAGAGAGAGAGAGAGAGACTTACCATTAAAAGCATCATCACTAAATTTGTCATATAGGCGGGACATCTGTCTTTGCATGTCAGCTTCTCTTTCTCTGTCTGGAGAAAAAAAAATCATCCTTACTTATTTCACCTAAACACAGAGAAAATGCAACTGTCTGAATTTTACCTTTTTGGACTTTTTATGTTCTTTCTTGAGGGATTTCTGCACAACTCTGAACTCATACTCGGCTCTCGGATGATCCTGAAAGAGAAGAAACACTGTGAGGCCTCGCTCTCTCTCTCTCTCTCTCTCTCTGTCTCTCTCTCTGTCTCTCTCTCTCTCTCGCTCTCTCTCTCACTCTCTCTCTCTCTCTCTCTCTCTCGCTCTCTCTCTCTCTCTCTCTCTCTCTCTCTCTCTCTCTCTCTCTCTCTCTCTCTCTCTCTCTCTCTCTCTCTCTCTCGCTCTCGCTCTCTCTCTCTCTCTCTCTCTCTCTCTCCCTGTCTCTCACACACTGACACACAGACAAACACACCCAAACAGAGTGAATTATTTAGTGAACATTGTGTGTTTTGGAGTGTGTGAGTTTAGAGGATTGTGTATTAGTCTCTTTAGCAGCTTTGGTGATATTAAGGATGTGGGTGTGTGTTCTGAGAGAAAAGAGGCCAAACAAGCAAGAGGAAAAAAGACTGAGAGGGAAAAAATGGACAGATCATTAAAGAGGTGTTAAAGCTGAAAATGTTTCAAACCTTCTGTGCTTCCTACACACACCAGCGGGGGAGGGGTGACAAAATAAATTATTCAATTTGTTTATCATTTATTACAGGTTAATGCTATCTGCTAATATATATATAATAATTCTACAATAAATATTATAGATTATTACAGCAGACAATGTTCTAGACCATGAAGTATAACTGACAGCATTGTAAGCTAATTTTTCTTTATTTATATGTTTTTTTTTTATGTAAGAGTAAGGTAAATTGAGTATTTGGTAGTTTTTGAGACATGATCTCACCTCCTCCTCCTCAAATCCTGTCAGATCCCATTCATAGTTCAAGCGCATCTGCCTCCGCTTCCAATGCTCCATGAAGAATGCAGCTAAAACAAACACACAGACAAACACACTTAAACCTACAACAGATGGCCCTTTGTGTCTGACAATACATTAAATGTCGTCAAACTAAACTGTAGGCATTTCAGGAAAGCGTCTTGAACTATAAAAAAAAAAGCTCTTAGTGCCGCTAGATCGATGTATCTCTCCACTCTTATAGAAAATTCTTATTTAATAGATTCTGAAATAAGACCGATACAGAAATCGCCACATCAATAACATGCAGACAAAATCATAAATGTTAGGCAAAAAAATCCAGGCGTTGAAACCAGACAATTTAAGTGATACAGATGATAAACCAACCACATCACATCAGAACCTAGAATACTTTATTCCCCTCATAGAGCATGAACTAATTTCACTCATCTCTTCTTCAAAATCATCAACCTGTGTATTAGATCCTGTACCGACACATTTTCTCAAGCAGATACCAGCAATAACAGAACCCCTGTTGAAAATAATTATGTCTACACTCTGCACTGGGTATGTTCCCAAATCTTTTACACCACCAATTAAGAAACCTGACCTCGAGCTCCGTCAGATGTCCAATTATCAGCTGATATCAAACCTTTCCTTTATCTCTAAGATTTTGGAAAAGATAGTAGCGCAGCAGTTATGTTCATATCTACATAGAATTAGCATACATGAACTGTATCAGTCAGGATTTAGGTCTCAAGAGACAGCACTCGTTAAAGTAGTAAATGACCTCCTATTGGCCTCTGATCAGTGTTGCGTCACTATACTTGTGTTACTCGACCTCAGTGCAGCTTTTGACACCATTGACCATAGTATTCTTCTTCACAGACTAGAAAATGTAGTAGGAATTAAGGGAACGGCTCTCTCGTGGCTCACATCCTATTTGACTGTTCATTATCAGATTTAAATGGTGACTATCCTGCATGTTCTCAGATGACGTTTGGTGTTCTAAAGGGTTCAGTTTTAGGCCCACAACTTTTTACTTTTTAAATTCTTCCTCTTGGGAAGATGATTCATAAGCATTGTATAAGTTTTACCAGTTATGCTAATGGGACACAGTTATATGTCTCAGCAAAGCCAAATGAGAAAAATCGTCTTAATAAATTTAAGCAATGTGTGAAAGACATAAGAGACTAAGTGTAAATTAACTTTCCTCTGCTTAATCCTGACAAGACAGAAGTTCTACAGTAGAAGCAAGCTTTTAGTGAACTGCTAGTGTCTTACGATCCGCAATGCCTACTTTGATCAAAGGATGCAGGCTGCTTGTCAGTACTGCACATTATGAAAACAGACACAGTCTCATTGATCACTCAGGTTTGTTGACAGTGAAGTGATTGGTTGCTTTACATCCCAGCTCCCCTCATGTCTGTGTTTCTTTCTGTTCTCCCTTTTAGTTATGCTGTCATAGTTACTCCTTTCAGAGTCCTTGCTTGCACTCTGCACTAATTATACAACCTTTTACATTATGTGACTGTGACCATACCTAATTGTTATCTCTCCTTCCCTCTTTTCTCTTCTATCTTTCACTCTTTCCCTCTCCCTGTCTCTCTGTTGAGCTACACATGCCGCACGAGAGCTGCCAGTGATCCAGACCTCCTCTGCCCTCTGCACCTGTCTGACTCGTCCTGGTGCCCTTCTTCTGGTTGGAGATCTTGTCACATGGAGACCCTGTGTAGTTCGTCTGGAATGCGTGTGTTGACCCGGATCGGTTCCACATTACCATGAAGATAGTCCTGGCCTTAGCTGTTCTCTGACAAACAGTATGACTGCAGATCAATTCCTGCTATACGTTATCACCCAAATGAGGATGGGTTTCCTGTTGAGTCTGGTTCCTCTCAAGGTTTCTTCCTATTGCCATCTCAGGGAGTTTTTCCTTGCCACCATCACCCTCGGCTTGCTCATCACGGACAATCTGATCATTTTGATTCATGCACATTTTTTTCATTTCATACAAATTTCCATAATTTGATTTTCTAATTTGAAAGATTGTGTAAAGCTGCTTTGCAACAATGATAATTGTTAAAAGCGCCGTACAAATAAAACTGAATTGAATTGAATTATAATTATAATATATAATATATAATCCCTCCTGCACTTAAAAGGTTTTATTACAATAGTACTTAAATACAATTATTGACCTATAAAGCCCTTGTCCGGAGCAAACATCTGGTCTTTTATGATCCTCCAAAAAGCTGCAGGCCATTTTTTGGTACCTTGCATAATGGAAACTTAAGCAGGGGGCAGAGCTTTCGCTTACAAATCCCTATAGATTACTCAGGTTTGTTGACGGTGGAGTGACTGGTTGCTTTACTTCCCAAACAGCCCTCCAGTCTTTCTTGTTTCTGTCGTTCTGCCATTTTAGTTATGCTGTCATAGTTAGTCCTACCGGACTCCCTGCTTGCACAAAATATACATTGACTTTATGCCTACCCTAGACCTGGGGACGTAATATATTCTAGAATTAGTATCCATATCAGTATGCGCATACTCTCTCTCTTTTTACCCTTCCTCTATCAGCTCCATGTCCCTGTCTTAATGTCAAGGAGATTCTGACTCTCCAAACCGACCTTATCCATCCTGAGGCCTTAATTCTGATTGGAATTTTCGTTAACTGAAAATCACTTGATGATGTTGACACTGGCTTAAAAATAACTGTAGATACTGTAGATATATAGGTAATGTACTGTATTGTAGGTATGACAGGGAAACCATACCTACAAACATACAAAAAACAGTTGCTCTTCCTTGGATAGCCTTTAGACCTAAATTGTTACAAAATGTTTAAGATTGCCTTTAAAAAGAACTCTAATATTCATGTTGTTCATACATTCATTTATAGCACTGCACTTTCTAGGACACAGGTACTGTATAAAATGGAAATTATTGATTATTACACTACTCTCTGACACCTGGAGGAGTCTGGTTCCTTTTTTTCCTTAGGACGAAATTCTGTATATAAATGTAAAATTAAAATCTGGAATTTGTTTATTTTTTTAAATATACTTGTAACAATGTTCAGTGTTAAAGATTCCATACAAATAAACCTGAACCTAATTACACACGGAACTAAAGTACATTTACACCCAGAAGGTTAGGAGCTCATGCTCATGGATGATCTCATTTTTGTTTGACAGAGCCCACTAAAAGCTCTTAATATTAAAAAAGTGGTTGCTAAAGTATTGCAAATGGTTGATTCGCTATTTCTTGCTGCTTGCTATGCTATACCAAGCGGTTGGTAGGGAGTTGGTAGAAGGTTGCCTTGGTGTTTCAGGTGGTTCCTAGTTTGCAGCACAGTGTTTACTAAGGAATTCCAGTTATTTGTTAGCATGTTATTTAATTTAAGTTCCAAAAGTTTTTTAGCTTGTTTGTGGGTGAAGCAGTGCAGGGTTAATTCTCTTCAATATAATCTGTAATAAAACAGATTCACAAAAAATAATAATACAATGTGTAAAGCAGTCTGTTTGCTCGGTGGGTGCAAAAAGATTACAAACAACCAAGAGTCTTCGTCTTTCACCCAAACACACTCATACTACTTCTAGATGGGGCGGAGTCTTATTACATCACAAAATTCCAAACTTTTTTTTCAGGTACAGAAACCCTTTAAACTTTACACACTGTACCTTTAAACCAAGCCTAAGATAATGATTTAAACTGTCTGAGAGACAGATTTTTATTAAGAAGAAAATTAATGAGCAGAAATATTGGCATTTTTTTATTACAACTTGTGCTGAAGGAAATAACAGTGCCAAAATTAGAGAGAAATTATCAATTATTAACTTTTTAATTCCGGACATGATCACATGTCAAGAGTAAATGATGAAAATGAGCTAATTTAGACTCTGCCTTCATTACAAAGCTGCATAATAATGATGCACATCATTACCTGGGACATGAATAATATTCTCCTTACAGTCTAAGCTCACTGCAGGTATGAAAGAAAGGTTTGTGCTTGCCCCCCTTCAAATGTTTTCTCATTACACATTATAAAACGCTTCTTTATTTTCATAGAAATCTTAAAAAATATAATAAAAAAAAGTGTGTGAATCATGCATGTGTGTGTGTGTGTGTGTGTGTGTGTGTGTGTGTGTGTGTGTGTGTGTGTGTGTGAGAGAGAGAGAAAGAGAGAGA
>JAOVVA010000052.1:5125070-5137378 GCA_028565275.1 Leiocassis micropogon | reverse complement strand
TGAGATTAGACACAATATGGTTAGACACACTGAGATTAGACACAATAAGGTGAGACACACTGAGATTAGACACAATATGGTTAGAGACACTGAGATTAGACACAATAAGGTGAGACACACTGAGATTAGACACAATAAGGTGAGACACACTGAGATTAGAAACACTGTGATTGAACACACTGAGATTAGAAACATTGATTGGACACACTGAGATTAGACACAATAAAATTGAACACACTCAGAATGGACACAGTGAGATGAGACATACTGTGATGAGGCACACTGAGAATGTCGACATTTTTAATATCATTATTATATTATTAATGTTGTGTGCTTACCTTGAGATGCATCGATTTCTGAAAATCAGAAAAAAGTCGATTAAATGTGAATAATCATTTATAAATGGTGTGTGTGTGTTACATTAAAAGGTATGTTCATACCCTCTGATTCTTGAAACTGACGATGTTCTTTCTCTCCTTACACTCATCCGCACCATCGGCTCATGTACACTACATACACACACACACACAGAAACATATTTTAATGATCCAACAGCTCTGGTATATACTATGTGCCGTGTATAATGTGATATCAGATTTAAAGACTCCAGAAGAGATGAGAATCTATACAATCTCAAACTCGTAACTGCGCCACACCCACAATGGTGTAGCCCCGCCCACGACAGGTGCACCAGTACTACTCACACTTTGCGTGTTTTGTGTCTGCAGATGAGAATGATGATGATTCCCACCACTGAGACGATGAGGAAGAGTCCAGCACTTACTCCTTCAATCACACCCACTAAAGGCTCTGCAGAATTACGCACACACACACACACACACACAGTACAACAGGATTAACATGAGAAATGATAGCTGTATAATAATTGTGTGTGTGTGTGTGTGTGTGTGTGTATACCTGGTTCAGTGACTAAAGGATGTGAGAGGAACGTGTCTCTAAACAGGGGGGGTGACAGCTGTGTGAACGCTCGCACACTTATCCTGAGAGAGAGAGAGATTAACTGTAACTGACAAATCTGCAGTCCATGTGTCTGATAGTACCTGTTGTGTGTGTATGTGTGTGTGTGAGAGAGCGAACCTGTAGGCAGTGCTGGGTTTCAGAGGGCCGTCGCAGTAGACACCATGCTCTGTGTCCATGCCGAGTGTGTTTGAGGGTGTGATTTCACACTTCCCCCCGAGAGCGCCCATTCCTGAGCCCAGTGTGATGTTGAAAGTGTGTGTAGAGTCGTCGAGTCCATCGTCACACCTGATGGGGAAATATCTGGTCTGATAGCTCTTCACTGAAGCGTTATTGATGTAATCCCTATACGAGGCCAGCGGGTGGCGCTGTTCTGGCTGAACATTATCGCTCTCTACAAACACATACACACACACACAAACACAGAAATAGTTCTTATCATTCTGACAGCGCGAGTTTGTGAGTGACAGCTGCTGCTCCGTGGGTGAACTGACCCTTGGACTCAACGACGATGATGCTGATGAACCGCACAGCCCCATGAGCATCACTGAACCAGCTGCAGTTAAAACGGAAGAAGATGGAGGACTTGGTGATGTGGGCGGTGCTCTTACTGACCCGGATGGACAGTGGGGGCATTGGGGGGCCTACACACACACACACACACACACACACACACACACATACACAGATGTGACTCAGATATCACACTTATCGTCCTAATTTTAAATTCAAACATAAACACACACTAGAAATAATATTTTAGTACTTTACAGTGTGTATCAGATTAGAGTGTGTATATAAGGCTGTATACCATACCAGAGTGCATATATAAGGGTGTATATTGCAGCAGAGTGCATACTGTATATACTTCAAAGACGTGTGGTGTGCCAGAGTGCATACTGTATATAAGAGGGTGTATCGCACCAGAGCGTGTATATAAGAGTGTTGTAAAACCAGATTAACTCATTAACACTCTCAACATCACCATATGTTACCCTTCTCTCCTTCATCTTACTGCATTATGGTTTTCATGCCACCCCAGACTTCCCTCTGCTTCTTTTCCACTTTTCCTTCCGCTTAATGTGCTTGAGTTATGCCCTTTTTTCATCCTTCAATTCCTTCTATTTTAGGTTAAGGAGATGCTTGACATCATCAGTGATCCAGGGCTTTGTTATCAGTGGAGCATGTGTGTGTGTGTGTGTGTGTGCTCACGGTCAATCATGGTGACGGTGCTGTCCTCGGCTGCTTCACTGCTCACGTTGGCAGAGATGACTCTGATGGAGATCCTGTAGTGTTTGTAAGGTTCGAGGTTTGCGATGTGGTACCCAGTGGAGTTCCCCGGCATTCGGCTGGACATCACCAACACACCCGAGTCATGATGGAAACAGTTCACCTGGTACGAGTCAAAATCTGACTGTGGCAGGGCCCATGAGCACCAGACCGCCATCGAGTTTGAGGGCCGACAGTGTAGATTTAGGATCCGCTCAGGATCTGACACACACACAAACACACACATAGATTCTTAATTTTAAATGTACGCACAGTTCATTACTTACATACAGATTTTTGCACACACACACACACACACACACACATTATAACACTGACTGGTGCGGATGTGTGTTTGGTTGGGCTGGCTGAACGTAGCGTGTCCTCCTGTGCTGCTAATGGTGCGGAGCCGGAGTGTGTAGAGTCGTCCCGGGTACAGGCCGTTCAGCTGGCGGCAGTGTGAGGAGGTGTTCTGGTGCGGGTCAGTCACAGAGAGGGCGTCGTCCGGAGACCACGTCAGATCAAAGTCATCATAGTCTGAGCCATCTGGCCCCGCCCATTTTACCTCCACAAAGGTGTTGTTTACGCCCCTATAAGAGAACGATGATGGAGGCTTTGGAGCTGTATGAGGAGAGAAGGACACATCATGTACACGTTTACATACGTTTACATACATCTGGCTGTCTGTGTATGTGTCTGTCCTCCTGTCTATCCATAGCCCTCCTTCTTTCTGTCTATCCATATGTCCATCTGTCTCTTGTCTCAATATCGCTCTCTCTCTAAATATTTATGTCCTCACCGGTCCTGGCGTTGGAGGCAGTCGTGTTGGAGAGATTAGCGCTGTGTGTCGTGATGTTAGTAATGTAGAGGCGTCCTGGTATGAGATCATTGAACTCCAGCTGTGTGATGTTAGCACTCAGCTTCTTCATGACAGGCTTGGATTGATTGGCGTGATGCAGGGTGACCGTGTATCCACTCACTTCACCTTCCGCGGGTTTCCAGCTTACAAACAAAGTGTCTGTCTCGTTTCTGCTCTCCACAGACACTGAGGACACCGCCGCTGGCACTGCACATGCACACACACACACACACACGCACACAGTGACAAGTAAATATAAAAGCACTGACACTGTCATCAGGAAAGCTCGAGCTTCCAATGAAGGGCAGTGCAGGTGTGGGTATAATGCAAGTGTGTGTGTGTGTGTGTGTGATGCAGGTGTGTGTGAGAGAGAGAGATACCTGTGCGTGCGTAAATGGTGTTATTGTTGCTGAGATTTGCACTCTTCGTCATAACTGTAGCTCTGTACTCCGTTCCAGGTATAAGAGGAGAGAAGGAGCAGCTCCTTATGTTCGATCCTTCGCAGTGGAGCTCCTGTAAAGAGCCGTTACCTCCGTTTAGGGAAACCACAAGGCTCTCGAAATCCCCCTCAGGACGAGACCAGCCCAGAGACAGCGATAAGGATGAGCGGCTCAGGACGGACAGATCGGTGACGGCCGCAGGGACTGTAGGACACACCGCCAACACCAACAGCCTTAATCACTCACTGCATCAGACTTTTAATCGCTATGACAGAAATTAAACCTCTGCTAGCTACAGTGGCGTAAGAGCTCCTGTGTAAAACTATATCAGACTTCACACCGAGCATTTTATTTTTGCTGCTGTGAGGCATCACTTTAAACAACCATGACAACTGGCACTACTACTAACGATAATAGTAATGTAAACGACTCACGTGTGCGTGTGTTTGTGACGGCCACTCTGCTCTGTATCCCGCCGCTCAGGGTGTGTATGAGGATGAGGTACTTCTTGCCGGGCGTGAGCTGTGTGAACTCGTGCTGCAGCGAGACAGGTGGCAGTGTGACGTTCCTCAATAGCATCCCTCTCTCATCCTGCAGTAACACCCCGAATCCGTCACACACACCTCGCCCTGCACTCCACCTCACACACACACTGCTGAGACTCACATCACTGTCCACATGCACAGACTCCACTGGGGAAGGCACTGAGATGCAGAGAGAGAGAGAGAAAGAGAGAGAAGTAAATAATAATATTGTTTTTGTGTATTGAATGGTGGTCGCGCGGCAGAATAATGGTTAGCACTGACGCCTTGCACCTCCAGGGTCTGGGTTTGATTCCCGCCTTGGGTCTCTGTGCAGGGAGTTTGCATGTTCTCCCCGAGCTTGGTAGTTTTCCACTGGGTTGTCTGGTTTCTTCCCACAGTCCAAAGACATGCAGGTTAGGATAATTGGCATTCTCAAATTGCCCATAGTGTGTGAATGAGCTTGTGTCTTTGTGCCCTGCGATGGATTGGGCCCCTGTCCAGGGCATACCCTTCCTCGTGCCCTATGTCTCCAGGCCCTCCGCATAAAAGATGAGTAAGAGTACATGAGTAAGTATTAAATAGTTGCCCCAGCCTCCAAACTCACCAGATGCCAATCCAATCCACCCCTTATGGCATACACCGGACAAACGTCTCTAAACCATGGAGTCTACACCCCACGACCCACAGCACCCAGACGATCCACTGCCGATGTCCTGGTGCCAGACACCACAGCACCTACTTCCCCGTCATAATTACTCATGTGTTTAATGAGTACAGAAGCATTTGATGCTCATATGAGACAGTCTGGCGGCACAGTGGTGTAGTGGTTAACACTGTCGCTTGCACCTCCAGGGTTCGGGTTCGATTCCCAGCCAGGCTCGATTCCCGTCTCTATGTGCATGGAGTTTGCCTGTTCTCCCCATCCTTACTGGGTTTCCTCCGGGTACTCCGGTTTCCTCCCCCAGTCCAAAGATATGCAGATTAGGCTAATTGGTGTTCCCAAAGTGCCCATAGTGTATAAATGAGTGTGTGACTGTGTGTATGTGTGTGCCCTGCGATGGATTGGCATCCTGTACTTGTGCCCTAAGTCTCCTAGGATAGGCTTCAGGCCTCCCGCGACCTTAAATACAGGTTAAAGTGCTATAGACGATGAGTGAGTGTGTAATGAGACAGTCCACGTGATGTACCTGTGCGAGCTGTAACAGTGTTGTTGTTGTGTAAATTCCCGCTAATGGACTGCACCCGGATGCTGTATTGTTCTCCAGGCTGTAACGTGCTGAAGGTGATGTCATGGATGTGTTTGGGGATGGGGCGTGTCTCCATTACTCCACCTGGGCCAATCAGAAAAACGCAGTAACTGTCCACATCACCCTGAGATGGAGTCCAGCTTACACGCAGCCCTGAGGTCTCCTCTACATTACTGACGTGGATGTTCTTTACTTTACTCGGGACTGTGAAGAGGAAACACACACACACCAGTCTATAACACTTCTTTAGCTATTAAAATCGAGATATAATGTCATGAAAAAATACAGCAAGGCAGAGAGACAGATGGTGGGATAGAGATAAAGTGACAGACAGAGGGAAAAAGAGTCACAGACTGGTAGAGACATTACCTGTCCTCCCTTCAATGAAGCATGTACTGAGATTTGGACCGCTGAAGGTGGACACAGTGATCTTATAGAGGCGTCCGGGCGTGAGCAGTGAGAGCACGTGCTGCGTTGTACTGCTGCTCAGAGTCACCGGATGAAACACTTTTATATCATTAAACACAATCTGAACCTCATAATGATCCACATCACCTACAGCTGGTACCCAGCCCACGCCCAGCTTCTCTGTCCCCTGGGACAACAACGTCAGGTTACGTACACCACCAGGGACTGAAAGAGAGAAAAAGATAGAAAGACTTTCATTCTTTTTATGGTCCACTGTTTTTATGTCAGTTGTTATGATGGACTGTAAAGCAATCTTCTAGTTCTCTTGTTAAAAAAAACATGCAAACAGCCACAAGCTTGGCAAAGAGGAATACTTTAATTGCAAATGGTAAAAGAGTGGCTCTGGGAGCATGAGGAATATTTTTCACACATGGATTAGAGACCACAGAGTCCAGACTTTAAACCAGGTGGAGAATCTTTGGGTTGTGCTTAGGAAAGGCTTTACACAGCGGTCTGACTCTCTCATCATCAATACAAGATCTTGGAGAGAAATTAATGCGACTCTGGACTGAAATTAGTTTGTGACGTTGCATAAACGTATCTAAATGATGCCACCATCTTATTGGCCGAATAATGAAATATTAGAGTGTCTGACTGTCTGACTTTTTTTTTTTTTGCCCGGGCAGTGTGTGTAACAATTATAGAAGGGATTAATTTATGGTCTCGTGATCGGGTGTCACCTAGATGAGGACGGCTTCCCATTTGAACCTGGTTCCTCTTAAGGTTTCGTCCTCATGTTGTCTCAGGAGTCACCTCCAGCTGCTTGTAAGGGACAAACTCATAAAGCTACAAACATTTTTTTTTATTTAAATTTGTTTTAGTTAATTTATATAAATTTTTATATTGCTGTAAAGCTGCTTTGTGCCTGTGCCTACTGTGTGTGTGTGTGTGTGTGTGTGTGTATGTATGTGTGTGTGAGAGTAAGTGAGTGAGTGAGTGTACGCGTGCGTGTGTGTGTGTGTGTGTGTGTGTGTGTGTGTGTGTGTGTGTGCGCTTTACTAACGTGTTCTCCCGTGAGTGGACACACTGGCCTCGTACTTGCCACTCCAGGTGGTGATGATGACCGTGTACAGGCGTCCTGGTACGAGGTCAGTAAACACACACTCGTCCTGGGTGTGTGTAACTGTGGTGTTGTGTCGGATCATATTGTTGTGTTTAACAACAATCTGGTAGAAGTCGAAATCTCCTGTTGGACGTCGCCAGTACACCTTCAGAGAGTCATCACGCGCCATGTGTGTAACAGACGGAGTGAGCACAGGAGATGGCTCTGAAACACACAGACAAACAAAAATAGTTTCATCGTCTGTACGTCCATGTAGTTTGGTGTGTGTGTGTGTGTGTGTGTGTGTGTGTGTGTGTGTGTGTGTGTACTTACGTGTTCTCTCCTGTACCATGGTGCGGTTGGTGTACACCCCACTGTGTGTGTTGACGCTGATGTTGTACAGGCGTCCAGACACCAAGGAGCTGAACACACACTCGGAGCTGGACTTGGGGACGGTGTGCGTGTGTATGATGTTGCCATGGTGACTGAGTGTTACTGTGTACTCGTCCACTTCCCCCTGCGCTGGTCTCCACCACACGCTGAGGAAATCCGTCCGACCGTTATTACTAACCGAGACGCCGTCGACAGCAGCAGGCACTGTCAATCACATATAGAGGGCTTAGCAAAGGGGCGGAGCAACCGTACTGCTAGTGCAGTTACAGTAATAAATTAGTTAGTGACTACAGATTAGGCTATTATTTTTCTGATTGATTAGGAGCAGCATGGTGTGTTCTGATTGGCTGAGACTAGTATGTTGTTATATCATTGGCTGAGAATACTACAGTGTGTTCCGATTGGCTGAGAGCACTACAGTGTGTTCCGATTGGCCGAGAGCACTACAGTGTGTTCTGATTGGCCGAGAGCACTACAGTGTGTTCTGATTGGCCGAGAGCACTACATTGTGTTCCGATTGGCCGAGAGCACTACAGTGTGTTCTGATTGGCCGAGAACACTACAGTGTGTTCTGATTGGCCGAGAGCACTACATTGTGTTCTGATTGGCCGAGAGAATAACATTGCATTTGGCAGACAGTAGCCCAGTTACCTGTGCATCCCTCAGACACCATTTGTTTGGAGGACACACCATTCTTCATGCTGATCACCACCACCCTGTAGGGGGTGCCACTCTTCAGCATGCGGAAGCTATGTGATGTCTGCTGTGATGTTACACTCTCATTTCTGATTATGACGCTGTTCTTGATAAGCAGTATGCGGTACAAGTCAACATCTCCTTCCGCTTTAGTCCAGCTTACACGCAGAGATTCAGTCATGCCCTCATTACTGACATTCAGCTGTCTGACACTGGCCGGAGCTGAACACACACACACACACACACACACACAAATGAGTTATGCATTAGATCTCAGCTCTATTTCCCCACTTTAGCTCCCAGGTCTTGGACATTAGTTTTTAGTGTATAAGGTAAATTCAGCCTTTATTCATATAGCAGCAATCTGGCTATATCCAATAGCAGCAATCTGGCGAACAGGAGCTCAAACCACAGACCTTCAATTCAAATAAATTCTATTCAATTTAATTTGTATAGCGCTTTTAACAATGGTCATTGTCGCAAAACAGCTTTACAGAATCAAATTAAAATATTGGAAATGTATATGAGATCTGAGAAATGTTTGTGGATCAAAATCAGAAACAGACCTTCTGATTGGTAACTCAGAGCCTTAATACCATGAGCTACCATTGACCACAACATGTTAGGTATGTATAAATGTTCGAGGAGTGTCTTACTGGTGTGAGCGGTGATGGAGGTGGACCTATTCAGGTCTCCGCTGTGTGTTTCCACAGTGATATTATACTGTTTTCCAGAAGTGAGGTCATGAAAAATGTACTCATTTATCTTTCTGCTTAGTGTCTGCCTTTTCTTCACTGCTCCTCCTACATCTGTTAGATAGACAGTATAATTCTCCCATTCTCCCTGTGGGGGGCGCCACTGAACACACACTGACGACTCATCACTGTGATGGACAAGAAGTTCCCGAACACGTCCAGGGGCTGAGAGAGAGGGATTAAGACAGAAAAAGAAAGAAGGAAAGAAAGAAAGAAAGAAAGAAAGAGGCACAGGTAGAGACAGAGAGAAAGGTTTACATGCAGATTGTGTTCTTTTAGAGGGGATGGTGTAATTATTTAGATATTGTCTGCAATGTTAAACTATGCATAAATGTAAATTAGTATTAATATCATCTAACAATTATTAATTATGTTTTTTTGTCTTGTTTGGCAGGACTGTGTGTTGGGTAAACAACCACTGAACACAGTTATCTCCCCTAATTTGCTGTGATCACATGTGGCGATGGACTCACAACCAATACACCTCATGGAAAAGCAGCTTCTCACTCATCTAGAATCCGCGGTATATCAAACCCAATCAGTACCAAGGACAGCTACCAAAGGGGCGGGTTGCCACAAACCACCGGCGTCAGCCACAGCAAATCACCTGCCATCCACCCGCCGGCGGCTGCCTATAAAAGGTCCCCAGTGGCGTGTGCCGGTGAGTAGGAGGTTAAAACGAAATTACTTATGTGATATTTCTTTCTCTGCAGACTCTGACACTACTGAGAGCCCGATCCTACATACTCCTCTAAAAAAGGGACAACGTCGTCGCGCGCCTCAAACCCCAGCTCGTGCCTCTTCCGCTCCGGCGCCTACAGCACCCCTCGTCGCTGTACCCGAGTCGGAACTATACTCTGGGGCTTGTCACCTCTGCTCTCCTCCCTACTCTTCAACCACTACGTAAAGTATCAGGACCTCCATTCAAGGCCAAGAATTTAGTTTCATTTTCACTTTCTGCATGTTTTTTTTTCTTTTGTTTCACCCAAATACCGAAATTAAACGAGCTCTATGTGAGTGTTGCATCTACTCTCGTGTTTGTGACGCTTTACATCACAGCAGTGGGTGTGGCTGCACTCACCTGTTCTACCCGTGGCTTTAGTCTCAGTGCTGAGATTCCCACTCTTAGTCCTGACTGACACCTGATAGGCCCGTCCAGGTGTCAGTCCTTTAAAGAGCCAATGGGACATGTTGGGGAGGAGCACAGCTTCCTGTTTAGTGGAAGAGGAAGTTAAAATGATCAGGTATTCATCCACTTCTCCTTCTGCAGGAGTCCAGGAGGTGTTTAATGAGTCCTCACTGCCATCATTCTCCAGTTTTAGCTCAGTTACAGAAGCAGGAACTGCAGAAACAACACAAATATTTATATTACAGAAGAATAAATCACACAACAGCTATTGAATTAGACACTGTGATAAAGTCACATTCACAAGTAAATAAGGGACTAATGAGAACTTTTATTAATGAAATTATTTTACCAAATATAAATTTTAAATGTGTATTTTTCCTCTACCCAACATACTTATAGACTGATCAGCCATAATATTATAAAAATATATACAGTAAAATATATACTATTATCACATTAAATTGGTGATAGGATCATGGGCACCCAAGGCTCACCGATGCCTGCGGGGACCAAAAGTCAGCCAGTCAGACAGAAAAGCCAATGCAGCACAACTCACACAAAAAAGTTAATGCTCTCCACAACAGAAAGGCACCAGAACACCCAGTGCACCACAGCCCACCACACACAGGTGTCAGTCCTTTAAAGAGCCAATGGGACATGTTGGGGAGGAGCACAGCTTCCTGTTTAGTGGAAGAGGAAGTTAAAATGATCAGGTATTTATCCACTTCTCCTTCTGCAGGAGTCTAGGAGGTGTGTAATGAGTCCTCACTGCCGTCATTCTCCAGTTTTAGCTCAGTTACAGGAGCAGGAACCCAAGCAAAGACCCCAAGGCCCTGACCCAGCTTCCAAACTCCCCAGATCATGATCCGATTGAACCCCCAAGGCCTTAATCTTTTAGATATTAATGGTATGACTGATCAGTGTATTACAGAAAGTATAAGTAAACAGTCAGACCACATCCCACGTTCACTACCACTCTAACCAGTCTGACCACAGTTTCTGCAGTCAGAACTCTAACCAATCAAATTACACTTCGCACCTCTACTGACTCTATCACCAATCAGAGAACAGTTCCTGCAATCAATGTTACTGTAGTGGAATGACAACACAAACCTGTAAGTTTTGTAACCTCTCCCCTTCCCTCATTGACTGTGATTACAGCGGTGGGTGTGGCTGCACTCACCTGTTCTACCTGTGGCTTTAGTCTCAGTGCTGAGATTCCCACTCTTAGTCCTGACTGACACCTGATAGGCCCGTCCAGGTCTCAGTCCTTTAAAGAGCCAATGAGATGTGTTGGGGGGGAGCACAAATTCCTGTTTTGTAAAAGAGTTAAAGGAAGTTAAAATGATCAGGTATTCATCCACTTCTCCTTTTGCAGGAATCCAGGAGGTGTTTAATGAGTCCCCACTGTCGCCGTTCTTCAGTTTTAGTTCAGTTACAGGAGCAGGAACTGCAGAAACAACACAAATATTATATTACAAAAGAATAAATCAAATAATAAAATAATTGGATTTTTCCCTGTAATTTAGTCATATCTAATTCCCACCTGTCACTAGGCACCTACATTAAAGCTACTACTACTCAATCAGGGAGGGCCGAAGACTATCATGTGTTCAAACACCTCCGAACCATGTGAAGCCAGCCAACCGTTTCTTTTTTCGAACTGTATGCTCATGCACGGTTAGGAGCGGCATAACACACTCAGAGGACAGCGCTATCTGCTCCTTTCACTTGTGGGAACTCACAGATGCCCATGATTGGCTGTAGAGCGTGAATGATGTGAGAGCGGTAAGTACCCCCCATCCCACAGCTCTCTCTAGGCTTCCAGCTACAGGAGAATACAGCATCACCTGGGAATCAAACTAGCAATCTCTGGATGAATGGGCTGGGCACTTTACCACTGTGCCATTCGGTGGCCATGAAAACTTATATTAATGAAATGAAACAAATGCTACCTAAGAAGCGAGTAAAGCAAAAACTTTCTCCACTGTAAATAATACATTTGACTAAATTACATAATTGTCATAATATATATAAATATACTTTATATTTTACCAATTTTTGTCTGATTGTCTAAGATGCAGCTTTCATCTTAGACAATCAGCCCAATAAAATATTTTCTTAAAGTATTTTACAGTTCTTTATTTAGTTCCATATGGTAACCGTAAAGTGACATGGGACGAAAAAGTATTCCTTTTTTGCAAGATCCCATAAAAACCCAAGTGACTTATATATACATATATACAGTTGGGCAAAAAAGTATTTTATCAGCCACCAATTGTGCAAGTTCTCCTACTTAAAAAGATGAGAGAGATAATTTTCATCATAGGTATACCTCAACTATGAGAGATAAAATTAAAAAAAAATCCACAAAATCACATTGTAAGATTTTTTTATGAATTAATTGGTAAATTCCTCTGTAAAATAAGTACTTGGTCACCTACAAACAAGCAAGATTTCTGGCTCTCACAGACCTGTAACTTCTTCTTTAAGAGGCTCCTCTGTCCT
>JAOVVA010000052.1:5111307-5124970 GCA_028565275.1 Leiocassis micropogon | reverse complement strand
AATTTATTTTATATAAATTTGAAAAGGTAATATTTTATTCAAATATTCAATTTAAGTTGAATTGAATTGATGTAGAATTTAAGAAGAAAAAATTCCACATTGTAAGTTTGTTTGGAATTAACAATGTACAAAGGACTTACACAATGTTGTGTGTGTACGTGCATGCATGCATGTATGCGTGTGTGCGCGTTCATGTGCATGTGTGTGTGTGTGTGTTTGTGTGTGTGGAAGGAATGTGGTTGCTTTCAGAGGAAAAGATTGAGTCAGGACTTAAAATATCCCGAAAAACAAAGCTATTCAAACCATGATGAATTCCAAATGAGTGTAGGTGAGATGGAACACACCAAACAATAACTTCTAAAACTTTACTCATTTTGCTATAGCTATAGCAATATCTATCTGCAATAGCTTACTATAATATGCCAACAAACTAGAAATTATTTTTATTGAAAATGTGGGTTTACTGTTAGGTCTTTTTGTTCACTTGTTTTTTAAACCCCCCCCCCCCCCCCCCAGTTCTGCTTTATTAAAATACTTATTTTTGTTTGTTTGTTTGTTTTTCTGTTTCTTTCTTTCTTTCTTTCTTTCTTTTTTTCTGATGTAATTTTAAGCAGAGAATTGAAGGTAGAGCATCGTCACCTGTTTGAATGTCTTTTATTGCATTTTGTTTTTTCCCAAATGCTTCAGTGACCACAGTGACTGTATACAGCGTTCCTGGAATAAGGTCCTCCAGAGTGCAGGATGTCACAGTGCTTTTAAATGTCAATCTCTGGATCAGTACATCTTCATGACTCAGCATTACCCAGAATGCCTCACTGTGTCCACTCCCTGGCCGCCAGGAAACGCTGATGTTGGTAGAGGAGGCGAAGACTCTCAGACTGCTTACTGCAGATGGAGCTAAAAAAAAATTGTTTAAAAATTAATTAATTAATTAATTAATAATGATAGTGCTTATTTAAATATTTAGATTTATTCACACAATTTATGACACTAATCCATAAAGTCTGTCTAAAAATATATATTTTTTAACTGATAAAAATGTTCCCTGCAAGCAGATTGAGTCAAGCATTAAACAGGAAACATGGTGCATGCTAATGGTGATAAGAGAAACAAAAGGGACAGGCAGAGACAATGAGAATGAGCCAGAGAGAGGAAGAAAGAAATCGAGAGAGAGAGAGAGAGAGAGAGCTCTACCTATCACGGCATTTCCTGTAGCAGCTGGAGATGTTCTATTCCCAGATTTGGCCACTAGGTGGATTGTGTAACGTGTTCCTGGGATAAGGTTGGTGAAGCTGGAGTGTGTCTCAGCACCTCCTGAAATATTTTTTTTCTCCTCAAAATCTGTATTTGACAGTACTAACTCATACCACTCAACATGTCCTGGAGATCGGAGCCATTTTATCCACAATCCTGGACCCAGGGAATAATCTGGAGTAATCTGAAGACCTAAGGGCTGAGCTGGATCTACAGGGAAGCATACACACTGCATGAGTTAGAACTGAACACATTGCACCAGTTGGTACTAAACACGCTACACTACTTAGTACTTAACACACTGCACGAGTTACTACTAAACATGCTCCTGCTTCCCCAGTTAGTATTGAATACACTGCATCAGTTGCTACTAAACATACTGCAGCAGTTACTTCTGAACACGCTGCACCAGTTAGTAGTGAACTTGCTACACTAGTTAGTACTGAACACACTGCACCAGTTACTACTGAACACACTGCACCAGTTACTACTGAACACGCTGCATCAGTTAGTACTGAACACACTGTACCAGTTACTACTGAACACACTGTACCAGTTACTCCTGAACACAGTACACCAGTTACTCCTGAACACAGTACACCAGTTACTCCTGAACACAGTACACCAGTTACTACTGAACACAGTACACCAGTTACTCCTGAACACACTGCACCAGTTACTACTGAACACGCTGTACCAGTTACTACTGAACACACTGTACCAGTTACTACTGAACACACTGTACCAGTTACTCCTGAACATGCTGCATCAGTTAGTACTGAACACACTGTACCAGTTACTACTGAACACAGTACACCAGTTACTACTGAACACACTGTACCAGTTACTACTGAACATGCTGCATCAGTTAGTACTGAACACACTGTACCAGTTACTACTGAACATGCTGCATCAGTTACTACTGAACACAGTACACCAGTTACTACTGAACATGCTGCATCAGTTAGTACTGAAAACACTGTAACAGTTACTACTAAACACGCTGCATCAGTTACTACTGAACACACTGTACCAGTTACTCCTGAACACAGTACACCAGTTACTCCTGAACATGCTGCATCAGTTAGTACTGAACACACTGTACCAGTTACTACTGAACACAGTACACCAGTTACTACTGAACACACTGTACCAGTTACTACTGAACATGCTGCATCAGTTAGTACTGAACACACTGTACCAGTTACTACTGAACATGCTGCATCAGTTAGTACTGAACACGCTGTACCAGTTACTACTGAACACAGTACACAAGTTACTACTAAACACACTGCACCAGTTACTATAGAACACACTGCACCAGTTAGTATGAACGTACTACACCACTTAGTACTGAAAAAACTGAATCTAGTATTGAACGCGCTGCACCAGTTATTACTGATATTGTGGTACTCATAGTGTGGTATATACTATACTTCATACTGTGAAGTAAATATAACTAAATTAATAAGCAACACAAAATCAAAAGCAACCTCCTGAAGACTCATAGATGGGTCTACAGCTTGTGTGGAACCCAGAGTGAGCTACTTTTCCGTCTTTTGTGCAATGTTGAACTGTAGAAGTATAGAAGTATCTGACCAACAGCAAGGTGCTTGCATGAGGAAGAATGAGGAAACACAAACACAAACCTCATATATATCACCACCATATATATATGGACTGTGCTGACCCCCCCAAAAAAAATCATGAATGGGGATAACTTAAACATTTAGTAAAGATGTATGGTAAAAAACTGACAGTAGATATAGGAGCTACAGTATCAATCAACAGTATGAAATGGTCCTGTCCAAACTTTTATGAAAATAGCTGTGCATCCATAAGAAAACCCTGTTCAGGAAAAAAACACCTCAATTTGCTATAAAAACTGGATTTTAGAGCAATGTAAAAAAAGTTCAAGTGGTCTGATGGGTCCAGATTGAGCCTATTCCAGAGCAATGGGCGTGTCAGGGTAAGGAGTTAAGCTCATGAAGCGATGCTCCCATCATGCATAGTGTCCACTGTACAAGCCTCTGGAGACAGTGTTATGATCTGGGGTTGCTTCAGTTATTCAGGTCTAGACTCAGTAACATTATGGGGCAATAAAATTAAAGTCAGATGACCACCTGAATGTACTGAATCACCAGGTTATCACATCTATGGAGTTTTTCTTCCATGATGGCACAGACTATATTGCAGGACTGTGAAAGAGTGGTTCTGGGAGCACAAGGAATCATTTATACACATGGATTCGCCACCACACTGTAAACCGTAATCAAAGCTAAAGGAAATAAATGAAATCTTGTAGAGGGCGACTTTTGTGGTAGTGCATATACGCTATACTAAATAAAGGTGTTGGGTATATTAGGAATCATTTATGTTGCATGTGCAGGGAGTAGCAGGCACTGATAAACCCCTGTGGCAATGCACTTAAAGATACACAAGAAACATTAAAAAATATTGTCTTGGGTAAGGTTGTAATCCTTATTGTACTGAACTCACAACACAGTATCCACCTGCCCACCTGTTCAACAAGTCACTGACCTTTAATCTTTTCAAGAGATTCCTTTAACCTCTTATCATTCAGAAATCTTACATGGTCCTTGCTAGAGTAATTTTATAAAAAAGCTCCCCCCTACAGTATGTGACATTCAATCAGCTTACAGACCTCCAGTTAATTTCAGTCAGATAGAAATAGCTGGGATTTCACCTGGTATAATGGTATAAATGTGAAAAGCACATGCGCAAAACGTCAGAAGGGTAATCAGTTCAGTGTTCAACTCTTAGGAATATCTGTTTTACAGGAAACCAAGCAGAGCACAGATCCGTCCTAAACATGATCAGGTACAGCAATTAAACACTTCGGAACAACAGGAAACAATCACCGGGCTTGCAGAACATTCAAGGTTCCCGAGGAGCAACAAAAGCTTCCCTCCTTCGAAAGCAAAGTTCATGTGTGTGTTCTACCTATCTACTGTATTCCTCAGAGCAAAACAAAACTCTGTGGCCTTCTGCATCCGCTAGAACAAGGTAACAATGAGAAAGGGAAATGCCTTTCAGGCAAATGAACTTTATGGAAACAAACATTTTAAGATTAGTTGCCCTTCATTGTTGGTAGGTTCTGCTTTATCACACACTTAACATTCTTCCTAGCAGGTTAGCAAGCTGATTGTTTAAACTAAACCAACCAAATTCCAACTTCAGTGACTGTTAAAAAAAAAAGCATTAGCATTATATTCATTCAGCAAATAATCTAACTGCATGTAATTTAAGAAACGGGATCATGAACTATAATAAACAGAACATCTGTATCATCTAACATCAACTTACACACTGTCTATCAAAGACATATAAAACAGAATATATTTGTGCAGGGGTTTTATGAAAACACTTACCAGTCTGAAGTGAAAGGTTGAAATGCTCTCCATCCGTTTGGGAAATTATTCCAAAATGATAAACAGTGCCAGGTTGCAGATCTGATACCTTACAGGTAAATCTGTCATTGTCGGTTTGGATCTGAGAGCATTTGGTTAACTGAGATCCAGTCTCACGGTTGATCAAAGTGAAAACACAGACCTGTCCTGCTGATCTGAACTTAATCACGGAGGAGAATGTGTTAGAGATGGCTTCAGTTTGGTTCACCACACACCTGACCCCTTTCTCTGTGGTTTCAAGCTGAAAGAAATGGAAACAGTCAGTAAAATACATTAAATGAACAGTTTGAAATGGAAGGCTTCATCTGCTGTTTGACAAACCTGTGCACATCTCCCTGAGAGGGTGAGAGCCCAAGCAACCCAAATCCAGCAACTTTTCCATGCCAACATCTTGCTATCAGAGCTAAAGAACCTGTGATTTTTAACATTTTTGTTTCATAAAAAGTATTTGTACTCCATAACTCGTCCAGTCAGCTCCATAAATCACAGCAAAATATCCTGAAACACTGTGAAGTTTATTTAAGATTATTTTAAATGAAAAAAACTTTTACAACTCTATTGCGAAACGTGAGAACAATTCGATTCCTCTCGCAGTGGTTGACTGTAAAGTCTCTGGAGTTTGCAGCCAGATTCCCACCTTTGCCTCCCTGAAGCTTCTCAGACACTCCACCCTGCTGACTTCCTGTTCAACTTTCCCTTTCACACACCCTGTTTCTTTAGATATGCTTAGAGTTCACCCCAGTACAGTAATGGAAAACATGTGTAAAATTAAAATATGGTTGTATGACATATACTAATATGATATTTATATTTAGATTCGATCATAACTCTTACTTTACAATAAATAATTTTTTAATCCTGTACATAGTAAACTTGCATGTGCAACAACCAAGTTCAACACAAAAGTAAAAAAAAAATAAAAATACTAAATACTGATAAAAAACTTGGGAAAGAGAATTGTGTCTGTTCCCAGATTTCATAGATATGATGTACAAACATCTCTTTTGTCCAAAAACATCTTCATGTTCATTATTAAAAAAAAATAGTTTAAAGTTTAAAAGCAAAAATATATCAGGACTTATGTTTTCCACTGTCAAAATGGCAAGGGTAAAATGTACAGTATATGTATAAATTAGAGCACAACATGTTTTAATCTATTTAATTTTATTCATGTAGAGCTTTTAACTGTGAACAATAAAAAAAAAACCTTCTATGAAATGTACACACCGATCAGACATAACATTAAACAGGTAAACGTCTGATCTCAGTCAGATCTCAAAGTGGATGTGTTGGAAGCTGAAAAAATGGGCAAGTGTAACTATATGAGTAACTTTAACAAGGGCCACATGGTCATGTCTAGAGGTCTTGTGGAGTCCAGTCCTCAATGACACAGAGCTGTTTTTGGTGGCACAAGGTGACCTAAACAATATTAGGCAGCTGGATTTAATGTTATGGCTGATCAGGATAAATTTCTGTTATACATATTCAAATGAATGAATAATAATCATTTATTCCTAATGAGAAAACCTGAAGTTACAGTGTCAAGAAAAACTCTCAGAGACAACATGAGAAAGAAACCCAGAGAGCTACCAGATTTAAAAACAGAATCTACCCCTTCTAGGTCACTCTAAATAGTGTGAGCATAATTAATTTCCCTTCTATAACTGTATACTGTACTGTCTGGTTGAAATATGAGCTTAGGATCAACTTATGAATATGAATATGATCAAGTTGAAGTCCATTTTGTTATTAGTTATCAGTGTTGGGAGTAACGTTACTTGGATTACTTTTTTGATGTAACGAGTAATCTAACGCGTTAG
Source organism: Leiocassis micropogon (assembly GCA_028565275.1). Lineage (NCBI taxonomy): Eukaryota > Metazoa > Chordata > Actinopteri > Siluriformes > Bagridae > Leiocassis > Leiocassis micropogon. Next base: position 5,118,465 of record JAOVVA010000052.1, on the reverse strand, counting down.
GTCTGCCATTTAAGTACTCAGATATTTAGTTATTTTTTCAAAAATGTAATCTGTTAGACAATTTATATAATCCGTGAGCCAGACAGCAGTCATTCCCAACCTGTAATTGTTTGTGTGTGAAAGTCATCCTACAAGCCCCGCCCCCGATAACCCGCCCCCCCTCTGTTATTCCTGCTGTTATACCCCTATCTCACCTATGCGGTTTGACTATGTGAGGACCGACGCGCGGAAAGATGGAAACCTAATCACAGCGCCAAAACTGAATCATGATGAACCGCACTTACGGCCACCGCACGATACTGCGTAGGTGAGATAGGGGTATTAGGAGTGAACAGATTGGGCCAAACTTCGCTGAGTGATGATGGTAGAATAATTATAAAGGTCTTGACTAAAACAACATGCATGAGGTTGTTTTAGTCAACATCCCCCAACACTGTTAGTTATTAACTATAGAGTGAGGGAGACTTGATTACAAAACTGTTGACAACCCCAGTTTCAAAAAGTAAAAATGACTGCCACATACAGTATTTGTTCCATCCATTTACTAAATGAGCTGAATCTTATTAGCACAGCTCTTCAGGCAAATAGGCTTGAAGTAATAAGTGAAAATAGCTGCTTTGTGCTGGTTTAGTTAATGGATAGAACAAAAATGTGGCAGGATTTCTACTTTCTGAAGCCGGGGTTGCCCTCTTTGGCAATTACAGTCCTAAAGCAATCCAGAAAAGGACATCCACAGCCATCATTATGTTTTATGGTTACTATCCACAGAAACCTCAAACTTTTAGCATATAAACACAGCGAATTATTTCAAACAATATGTTCTCAAGTGAACTCTCTACCAAGCGCTACTCCTCTTCAACCACTCTTAAAAACATGGCAATAAATCTGCACATCCTAATGTTCTCTTTGTGTGTTCTTGGAAGGCTAAGTTTCCGAGTAAAGCATCTTTAAGAGTGTTTCAGCTTATTTGTCCTTTTTCAATGTTCTTTTCCACATTTTGTAGATTGTAACAGATTGTAGTAGATTGTTCAGACTCCAATTCGCCCCTGGCGTTCCCAGGTTTACTATAATCAATTATATCTCTGTCCCAGAGTTCTCCATCCAGTTGGGCGTGGGTGATACAGCCCAACCAGCTACCCACCCGAATCCAACTTTTTTACTGTACCAAACCAGGAGGAACAACTGACATTTTCCTGGATTAGTTGAACTCCTAACTCTACGATGGAGAATAACCCCAGTAGTTTTGTGGAGAAACTGCATTTCCCCCCATGTACAGTACTCACAATCATTCTGTTATACGTATCCTGGACCTCAATAATTATTATACAGTAGGTTCTTACCTGATTTATGTCCAAACACACTAACAAACAAAACCTTGTTATTATAAATGAAGAAAGATTTTCTACCATATCTGCATGATCAGGTATTCCTCAGGGTCCTGCCCTAAGTATTTTTAGTTTGTCACTATAATCAATGTGCCACAAATTGGTAATATTTTCCAGCATGAACTGAACTCACATTCCACCAGTGATACTTCTATTTGCACTTAATAGCTGCAAGGTGTGAGAATCAGAATACCCACTAAATTACCCAGAAATTTTACTTTGCGTTCTTCCCAACGAAACAACTATTTCATTAAATCCAACACTTTAAACCCATTAAACAGATTAATATAATCTAAAATAAGGAGATGATGCATTGCACTTTGATGCATTGATTATCAGACATTCTGTCCTTTGTAGATTTAGTGAAAACACCATGACAATGTATAGATTTTAAACCTCATATTAAGACACAATATATATTTAAAAATATAGAGTTAAAAATATTTCTCACCTGAGGGGTGCTGGAGGTGGAGAATGTGGTGTGGGTCACTGTAGTAGTTGGAGTGGTTGTTGTTGGGAGTTCAGTAGTTAGACTCTCAGCTATTGTAGTTGCTTTTGTAGTTCTAGTAGACATTATTGGGGCAGCTGTAGTTTTCTCATTAGTTATAGTTATCACGGCAGTAGTATTTGCCTCAGTAGCTGTATTTATTGGGGCAGTTGTAATCATCTCATTAGTTATCGTTATTGGGGCAGTTGTACTTGCTATAGAAGTTGTAATTATTGGGGCAAATATAGTCTCATTAGTTGTAGTCATTGGGTCAACTGTAGTTCCCTCAGTAGCTGTAGTTAATGGGGCAGTTTTAGGTAAAGTTGTATTTAGAGCTATAGAAATAGATGTAGCTACCCTTCTAGCTTTATTAATAGGGTTTATTGTGTTGAAATTAGAAGATTTGGTTACGGGTCTAGTTGCTATAGGGGCAGTTGTAGTTGTGGCTAAAGCGTTTACAGTGGTAGTTGAAGCTGATGTATCTCTAGGGGCAGTTGTATTTGGAGCTGCAGTTGTAATATAGGGCGTAGCTCCAGTTACCATACTTACAGACCTGGGTGTATGTACCCTTTTAGAACTAGTTGTCCTAATAGATAAAGGTACCAGTGCATTTGTGGTTGGAGCTCCTGTAGTCACAGGGGCAGTTGTGAATATGGTAGAGGTTTGATATTCAGGGGCGGTTGTGGTTGTTTGAGCAGATGATGTTGAGGTTGCAGTAAATGTTCTTTCACTCAGTGCTTCACTCACTGTTGGGGCAGCTGTTCTCACTCTGTGGGCAGTTGTGGGTGAAGTTCTTGTGCTTGGTGCTTGAGTTTTCCTTGCAACTGCTTGAGGTGTTATTGAGCGTTGGCTTCCTGTGGTACGTGGCTGTGTTTTCTTGTGTTTTACAGATTTGAAAGTCTTGGATGCTAAAAGCATTTGTGTTGAAATTTCAGTTATTGGTGTTGAGAGGACAGTAGAAGCAGTGGATGAGTGACTGGAGGACGAGGAGGCGTTAGAGGATTTGGAGGAGTTTGGTGCAGTTTGAAATCTGAACTGTGTAGTTTCTTTCACGGCAGGAAGTGATGTTATTGAATTGCGCCTCTCAGTGGGATTACGTGTAAACTGTGAAGTGCTCCTGCGTGTGTCCTTCAGGAAATTTGAAACAGCCGTGACATTATTCGTCACATTTCTCATTTCAGAAGGGAGATGAGTGACAGACACCTCATCTTCCTGTTTCTCCATGTTAAGAAGTCCTGATTCAGCTGTGTGAGTAAGTCCGTCTTTATTAATGCTACCAGTGGTCCCGGTCCTTTTGGTTCTGGGTCTAACTGTGTTTTGGAATGTGACGGGAATCGTCATTGTTGAAGGACCTGATGAAGGACAGAGAGATGGGGGTGATGATGAATACTTTAAAAACAAGTTTGGTTCAGAACAGTTTTTATCTCACAGTAAAAAAACATTTGTTAATGATAATGATCACAAAACAATTGCAATAGCACATGTTTAGTGACCACAAATCACAGTCATTAACTGTAATTTAAAAATGTGAGTTGTTATTATTTCATGTCTTAGCTTGCGTTAGCTTCTTTATTATTTAGCCCGATGTCTTTGTGTATTTCAGGCTTTGGTGAAATTTTTGGAAACTCCTGCCACATGAGAGCAAAAACATCCTGTGTCATTTTTTGTCAGGTCTCATGGGAATTCTGAAGTAAACCTCTTACACACACACACACACACACACACACATATCAGTTTGTTAGTTTATCAGTATATGTTCAGAGATAAGGATCGAAAAACTGATGATGCGTTTCACACCATGAGATGCATTTACACATGCTGAGTGATTTTACCACTAAAAGCAAACATTTCATTAAGAGGATTTCTTTAACAGTAAAGAGCACACTGTGGCAGAACAGAGGTTTCCGGAGTGTAACAGTCTGGAGCATTTCCTTAAACAGCAGTGTGTTGGTGTGTGTGTGAACCCTCACAGGAAGAATCAGAGTCTACGACATTCCTGTGAAGGCTGACAGCCTTGAACACAATGTGTGAGGAAACTGGTGTCAGAAGCACATCCTATACACACGCACACACACACACACACACACACACACACACACACAACGTATTAAAATATTTTTAACTTTTTATCCTTCTTGACCAAAAAAAGTTTCAATTTCAGAAGGGTCAAATTATTGGCCTGCGTCAGGCAAAGAGATTAACTAAGGAGATTTGCAACGACTCGCACTGAGTTAAGAACCGTTGAAGACATTTTTAATACCTGTAAGGACTGTGCTGAAGCCTCAGCTTCGCTAAAGAAAATATGGTCAAAAAAAAATCATGAATGAAGATCATTTAAACAATTAGCGAAACTGCAGAGTAAAAAAATCCACAGTAGAAGTAGGTACAGAGTAAAAAGTCCCCAGAGCTACTGTATGATTAATAATGAAAGTAAAAGCATTTCCACACACACACACATGCGCGCGCACACACACACACACACAATATAATGAGAATCACAGGATTGGGACTAAACAGCTGTGTTTCCATAAGAAAACCACTTGTTAGTGAGAATCATTTTCAGTTTGCTAGGAAGCATGAAAATGGAAAATGTCATGTGACCTGATGAGTCCAAACTGAGCCTATGGGCGTGTCAGGGTAAGACGGTAAGTGTATGAAGGGATGACACTGCCATATTCCAGGAAAGAATGGTTCTGGGAGCTCGAGACATAATTTTCTAACATGAACTGGACACCACAGTGTGTGTGTGTGTGTGTGTGTGTGTGTGTGTGTAATCAAAGCTACAGGTGACTGAATTAAATATTAGATATTGAAATATTATAGATTGCATTTATTATTTTTGTTGTTGTTGTTGTTGTTTAGTTTTGGCCACGTAGTGTACGTTTGTCTAATTTTATGATTTTATGGACAATGTTTTGTTTTCTTAAATTGTTTCATTTATATATTTTCAAATATACAAAGTGTATATTTGTTATTATTGTAAGAATTTTCAAATTGTCTGAATAATTAATCTAAGTCTATTTATTTATTTATTTATTTATTTATTTATTTCTATATCTTTTATTAATGAAGTAATCCATTTTTATTTTATTCATTCATTTCCCAAAGCGAAATCCTCCTGGCACTGGGATGCGGTGCCAATACAACACAGGGTACAATGTCAAACACACACACACATGCACACACCAGTGGTCGAATTGTAAAAAAAAAAAATTCAAGGAGGATGGTGTGGTCAAGTATTTATTTATTTGTTAATTTTTTGGGAGGGCTTGGGGCGGCTATAACTAACCATAAAAAATGATTGCGAAATATGAAACATTTTTAAGAACTTTTTATTAACAAAATATAAGCTTGATTAAATTAACTTAGAGCCACCAAAACAAAACATGCACTTAAACATGCAATTGTCAAAACGATCATGTGATCCTTTCTATGTCTTTCATCTGGGGAGGAGTATAAGAGTAGAACCCTTTTGCACCCAAGCATGTAGGTGAAGCCACAAAGTCTAATGAAAAAACAAAACCTCTTGAAATTACACAAATTGGGTAAAGAACGTGTCTTTTATAATCGTTAAAGCTGTCAGTTATTTTGAAAACTCCTGTGTTAAACTGAATCCTTTGTTTGCATCGCGTCTCCGCTGAGAGGATTTGTGTGTATGTATCATTCCTTCAGTTCTCTTCTTTTTGAAATATGTCCAAAGCTGTGCTTGAACTGTTCTCTTAACCATTGCGAAAATGCGAACAGAGCAAAAAATGATGCAAACTTGCATTAACTTGTGAGCAACGCGTTAGAATATTGAATTTTGATTGGCTAATCGCTGTTATTTATAGTTCATAGATGATCATACATAGAGATTTTTAATATTTCATTTTCCTGACAAATTTTACAAACTACAACAGCATTATTAATCTGAAGGGGATGGTGAGGGGGATGGTGGTTTTACAGAGGGGGTGGTTTCAACAGGGTGACTGCCATCCCCACCTCACCCCCCTCAAATTTAGCCCTGACCATGACCCCTTATTATTATTATTATTATTATTATTATTATTATTATTATTGTTGTTGTTGTTGTTGTTGCCATGTTTCTTTATGTAAGGCTTATATGTAGCACCTGTTTTTTTGGGGGGTTTTTTTTGTATAGTAACTTCCAACAATCTCATTGTCTGATTTAAATGTGTTTCAGTGAATCAAGCTTTAGCATTTTTCCCTTTTGTTCGTATCAGTCTGGTTCGTATCTCTAATGTCAGAGTTATATATGTATTTATAGAATAGTAACCTCACACACTTGGTAACCCACAATCTGCTTGGTCTCTCTGCATGTGAACACACTGTACCTGTGTTGGAGCAAAGGTGTGTCAGCTCCACATTGTGCCCAGTGTACCGGGTCCAAGTGGAGTGTTTGGGTCCGGGCCGGACTACAGGCCAGTAACCTAGTTTCTTTAGGAACAGAGGGAACATCTCCAACCCAAAGGTCCCAAACTCGTCATAACACTTCCACGTTGGGGCGGAGCTACAGGGGCGTGTCTTCACCCGGGAGGCGTGAGAGGGCATGTTCATGTTCACCCACAAACACTGATCCGACCGAGTGAATTTCAGCTTCCTGTCTGCGGTCCAGGTCCAGTCCTGAGATGGGTTCTTCACATCACACTTCTTCAAAACCACAATCTCGCCACGCTGAACTGTCACACACACATCTTTACTTGTGTGTCTGATCAGGAACCCATCTACAAAACACACACAAACGTAATATTTTTTTTACAAATGTAATACACAACATACACACATATACAAAATACAGACACAGCCACCCGACCGCATAAACACACCTGAACACATTAACACACCAGAACACATTAACACACCAGAACACATAAACACGCCTAAACAACTGAACACTACTGAACACATTAACAAATCTGAACTCATAAACACGCATAAACACACAAACACCTGAACACATAAACACACCTGAACACTTTAACACACCTGAACATATAAACACACGTGAACACATCAACAGCCTGAACACAAAAACACGCCTGAAAGCATTAACATGCCTGAGCACATAAACACACGTGAACACATTAACACGCCTGAGCACATAAACACACGTGAACACATAAACACGCCTGAGCACATAAACACACGTGAACACATAAACACGCCTGAGCACATAAACACGCCTGAAAGCATTAACACGCCTGAGCACATAAACACACGTGAACACATCAACAGCCTGAACACAAAAACACGCCTGAAAGCATTAACATGCCTGAGCACATAAAC
>JAOVVA010000052.1:5074213-5087772 GCA_028565275.1 Leiocassis micropogon | reverse complement strand
GTAATAAGTGTAAATATACAGTAAATCTGGTGAGTTTCTCAGGACTGTCCACCACCTCCATGGTTTATTCTCATCACTTTTTGGCTACAGAGAACCGCTAAGAGTTTAACACCACTCTCACCTCCTGGTAATTACACTAACTGTCACTCGCTAAATGTCGGTCACCAGCTGAGCAAAATAACTGGTTAAATAAAAAAACAAGTCATAGTCTGTTGGTAATAAATGGCGATATCACACTCAAGGTCGTGCTGTTGTACTGAATATCAGCACTGCTGTGATATCTTCAGTACTCGGTCTGCGCCCTTGTGTTTATAACCACATCACAACCGTGCTGATATTCAGTACAACAGCACGAGTGTGATATTACGTATTATTTAATTTATTTAATTATCTATCTAGTTAGACCTGTTGACTTCATGATAAGTTTAACTAAGTTAATTTGTTTTAAACATGTTATTAAATATTATATTTTTAACATTATTAAACATCTTATGTTCTGTTTTAATAATTAAAACAATTAGGTAAAGGATGTTAATAGCTGAGATACTGTGTGAGCATGTGTGTGTGTGTGTGTGTGTGTGTGAGTGTGATTTTAGCGAGTGAACGAGTGCACAGTGATACCAACACACAGTGTAAATATCATTAAAAGCAAACTGCAGCGTTCAGGACGGCGAGCAGCGCACCGCTCGAGCGCTCGGGACCCGACTGCTGAAAACAAAGAGGTACTGTGCAGCGTAACTGTATACCCACAGCTGTGTGTGTGTGTGTGTGTGTGTGTGCGAGTGTGTGTAGGACTGTCATTAGTGGTGAAGCTCTTTCTCTCTCCTCTGTGATTAGCGACAGCGCTAGTCTGACAGTCTGCCGCTAACCTGAACACACCCAGCTAAAGAGCCTTTAAACATCAAACTGAACTTATTTTTATTTCTAATTTCATTTTAAAAAGTCTCCTCCCATCCATCACTAATGAGAGAAAAAGAGTGGGGGAGGGTACGGGTGGAGAAAGAGAGAACAAATAAAGGTGAAAGAGTAAAAAAGAAAGAAAAAGAAAGAATGGTGTTAAAGAGTTAAGCAGAAGAACGAAAGGAGATACAAATGGAAATGAATAAATATCACAAAAGAGAAAATATAATAAAAAACAGAAGAATAAAAAAGGGTGAGAAGAAAGAAAGCGCTGCATTTTGAGCATGTGAGTCTCATCACATCACACTGAACCGTTTTAGGCCTCGTCTATATCAGGTTTCACACCGAGCGCTGATGACGTCATAACCAGCTGACCTCAGTTCAGTTCACATGCGCATGTGCAGGTGTACAGAGTGTCATTACAGCATCGAGATGAGCAGAGTCAGGTGATCAGCACTCAGAGCAGGTGGTCTGGAGCAGGTGGGAACGAGGCCCGGAGCCCGCGATGACATTCCGTGACCCCAACCCCAGCGCTCGACAACCCTGGCGGAGGTGCAGTGAGGGCGCTAATGCAGGAGCAGGTACCTGAGTCCGGGTGTGTTCTCTCACTAATCAGGTGAACACGAGCGTGAAAGGGTTCGTACTGGCTGTGAATTTTATCCCTTGGCGGACATGTTTGTCACGTGTCTGAACGGAGCAGAAGCTCCGAGAAATCTCCTGATCAAAGAGTTTATCTGATACTGAGAGAAAACAATGTGTAATTAAGAACATAAGAACATCCAACGTTTCATCATCACAGTTTTTTCTCTCTCTACAAGAAAAATCTTCCAGCATGTCATGTGACTGAGAAACCGCAAAGCAGCGCAAACTCGTCTGTGCTGAAGATCACAGTTACAGCTTTACACCGCTGACACTGGAGACTCCTTACACTCATGTTACACACACACCACATCAACACTTTTTTGTGAATAAACCATAACCAACTAGAACGAGCAAATATAAACCTGAACTAGCTGCTGTTACAGAGAATTAAACAACACCTTCTGACCAATCGGCATCCAGATCTCAGCAGTGTAAACATCTCAGGTGTAACGTCAGGGTCACTGTGGACTGAACTGAGGTCAGCTATGGTTATGACATCATCAGCTTTCAGCTAAATTAAATTCTCAGGTCTACAGCGGGAAGGTTTCACACTTTAACGGCAGAGTGTAAAATCCTCCACGATTCACATCATGACTGCTTAACTCACTGAGGCTCTGAACACACTTAACAGACTTCAACATCGTGTATGCTGGACCTGAGAACCTACACACAAACACACACGCACACTTCGAGTGTTAGGAAAACTTTGAAAGTTTAAAACTGAATGAATGAAAAGTAAAAAACTTACTGAAAGTCCTGCTGAAGTCCAGCGGGGTTTCATCCTCACTGCTGTGTGTGTGTGTGTGTGTGTGTGTGTGTGTGTGTGTGTGTGTTAGCTGAGTGTGTCTGCGTCTCTTGTCTGATAGTGCATGCGTCTGCATCTGTCGTTCCTCACAGGGTGAAGTGTGTGAGTGTGTGAGAGCTGCAGTGAGTCTATAACGACTTTAAGCGTCTCCGCCGGAGCTCGGCTGGGCTCGGGGCCAGCCTCAGACTGGAACTGCTCTATTTGTGTCTCGAGTCTGCGCTGCACTTTTTCATGGCGTTGTGGTCAGGCGTGTAATTTCACATGGGACGGCTACGGCGCTGCGTAACTGTAGACCTCCGGGCAAATCTGCCGACGCTGCGATGGGGAACGTGGAGGGATTTAAAGTCTGACAGAAAAACAGCTGAAACCACATGAGGAGCCGGAGCAGTGGAAACCAGATGTGGACGGAGAAAAAACACGGCCGAGCCGCCAGACGCCGCAGCAGCAGCACGTAACCCGAGTTCTCACCCGGACACACCATGTTTACTTTATTCCCTAGAAGTAGGGAGCGAGGGGAGTGAGCGCAGTGTCTAGGAGAAAGTTATTTCTGGACTTTCAGTGTCTCGTTTTTCACAGCATCCAGGTGCTGATTCCCGGGAAACTAAAGCATAAACACATGGAAACAAACCTACAAACACACTTCTGTTTCCTGAAGACATAACCGCTGAACATAAGCAAGAAAGAACGAAAGAAAGAACGATTTTTTTATCCTTTTTTAAAAGTTCCACACTTAAAAAAAAAAAATAAAATTTTTAAATAAAAAAAAAACATCCTCTACAAAACTTCTGATTCAGAGTCTCTGTGTCTGTCTTTCTCTCTCTCTCTCTCCCATACACACACACACACACACACACACTTAGACACACACACCGCAATCACTCCCAGATGTTCACTATTAAGGCTGCTCCCTTCAATGCTAAATGCTGCTGGAATGGGAACAAACCCGAAGTGAAAAACAGCCCTAACAAATTATACACTGCGCTTTTCCATCATCCAGAGAACTTTCCATAAGAATTCCAGTATGATTCAGTCAGGAACGCGTTTCATCCAGACGGAAAAACCCTAAAAATGAAGCACAGATGAAAACCGCATGCCCGCGCACTCACATGCTTCAAATTTCATGACAAAGTCAAAGGAAATATGAAGTTCATATAATGTATTAAGATCACCAGTAAGTGCACTATATAGTGAATAGGGTATGTGTAGATAATGTGTATTGTACACAACGATCTGCAGTTACATTAAAGTTATCCAGGTTTTTTCAGTTCCCTTTTGGGCCACCCTTGGAAGGCTGTGTTCCCTCGGGGCGTGGCTCCGCAGGGCCTCTGGGGTGCGTCGTGGTGCCTGGCCCCAGGACGACGGCTGCGGATCCTTTGGGTGCGGTGGGTTGTGGGTTTTAACCCTTGTGGATCAGACCGGTTTGTCCGGTGCATCCCATGAAGCTCGATCTCCACTCCTCATGGACCAGCTATGAAAACCTTCAACATGGTGAAGGTCTTTTCTGCATATGAACCAGTGTGAAGCCCTCATGAGGATAGAGGAGAGCGATGAGCCTTCTGTAGTGAAAGTAGAAATGCTCTGAAGTTTTTGGGATGTGACCATTCCAGCAGAGTGTGCACCTTCTGGATCGTACCTCCATCCTCTAATATAGTCGCTTATCTTAGGAACAAAGGTCATAGGCGGGCACGTTGCTTCAACATTTATCCTGTGCTCCAAAATCCTAGACGACACAAAACCCCTGTGATGTACCGTCCTGACGGAAAGCTCTCAGCGCCTTTGAAGTTCTCCACATTTTGTTATGCTTCACACTCATCTTCGAATGGATTCAAATCCTTTTTTCTCCCTATTCTGCACATATTACTCCCCAATGACAAAGTGAAAACAGGTGTTTGGGGTGCTTTGTTCATTTATTTTTTTTTAAAAAAAGGAGTGAAAAATCCCATTTCTGTAAGTATTCACACCCATCACTTAGTACTTGGTTAAAGCTCCTTGGCAGCAGTGACGGCCACGAGCCTGTGTGTGAATGATGCTACACGCTCAGCACAGCTTTCTTCTGGAGGGTTCTTCCATTCTTCTTGGCAGAATCGTTCAGGCTCCACCAGGTTGGAGCCATTTTCAGGTCTCTCCAGAGATGCTCTTATGGGTTGCTTGTCTTTGGACTATGGGGGGAAACTGGAGTTTCCAGAGAAAAGAATAGAATAGAAGAAGAATATTCAATTATTTGTCACATGTACTTTACAGCACAGTGAAATTCCTTCTTCGCATATCCCAATTAGGAAACTGGGGTCAGAGCGCAGGGTCAGCCAGCTTGCAGTGCCCCTGGAGCAAATAGGGTTAAGGGCCTTGCTCAAGGGCTCAACAGTGGCAACTTGGCAATGCTGGGGCTCGAACACCCGACCTTCCGCTCAGTAACCCGGTAACCCACAGCCTTAACCGACTGAGCCACCACTGCCCTCGAGCCAACAAACATGGGGAGAACATACAAACGCCACACACAGACCCGAAGGCGTGCGAGCCCACGTTGGTGGCAACGAAGTTACTGCTGCTCGACCCGCCTGAGCAGCTCAGGAAGCCGGTGTGTGAGACACGTGGTAGTGTTACATGCTCGCTTCTTCACCGCCACACTGCTGCACATACACATGCATGTAATGAGTCACTAACTAAGTGTGTGTGTGTGTGTGTGTGTGTGTGTCAGCTCTCTTACCTGCTCACTGCTTACTGATGTTCAGTGTGTATCAGGGACGGGTTTATAAACATTTAGCTTCATTGTGTGTGTGTGTGTGTGTGTGTGTGTGTGTGTGTGTTTAGCATGGTTTACCCCTGCATGTTTTGTTTAATTTTGCTTCGTTTCAGTGAGTTTGAAGTAGATTAATGTTTGTTTAGTAAAAAGTGAGCATGAACAGAAAAAAATTAAAATATTATTAAAATATAATTTTAGAGCAGTTTTTAAAAGAATGTTATTAGCTACAGTTTTTCTTTGCGTTCTTTACACCTGCCTGATCATCTTTTGTCCTTTATTTTCTGTAAAGTGCTAAATTGTGATTCTTTTTATTATTATTATGTCCTACACACAGTGTTCAACTCTTAAAGACCAACACTGATATCAGTGGAAGATTAAATCATTTATTGTTTATTTCCTTTTGCTTGCAGAAATTTAATCATACCGTTGTTAATAATGTATTATTACTGTGTTTATAGCAGGTCTGTAATGCTGGTGAAAAACACACACATGCTCTCCCTGCTGGCCGGCACTGGAATAGCAACACATGAGCTTCATATACTGTACTGTATACATACACCAAAATATATTAAATATCCATTTTAATCACACACACACACACACAAGAAATACACCAGTATCTTCAATCACTGCTATTTTATTACTTTTTTATTTCAAATAATTTTTATATAAAAATCTAATTTCTCATGAAGCAAAAAGTGAGCATTTATTCAGAGATTTGTTTTGCAAGAAGAAGGGAACAATTGGAGATAGCGGCTATAAGTGGTATAGTGGCACGCACACACACACACAGAGACAGTTGTTCGGGTTGTGGTTTTGGTGTAAGGTGTGGTGTTGTTTCCAGAGATCAGACATAACGCAGCACTGCCTCTGAAATACAGAGAATAAACATTAAACATTGTTTAAAGTGTCAAAATGTAATTGAGGGGCGGAGTCAGAAAGGGAGCGGGATTAAAATGATGGGTGGGGCTAAAGGTTAGACACTGGTTAGGGTAGGTGGAGTTTTGTTTATAATGGGCGTGGTTAATGAGGTGTGGACTTCACATGGATCTTTTCTTACTAATAAGCAGCAGTAAGATTCACTATTGATTCGATTCTTCTGAACTTCACACGTCAGTCAAACCGGAAGTGATTCATTCGATTTATCCCTCAAAGAGCCATCAAGTGTTTACTAAAGATCACTTGTTTATTTATCACCCATCAGTAATACTTTGATAGGTCTGTGTGTTTGTGTGTGTGTGTGTGTGTGTGTGTGTGTGTGTGTGTACTTACTGACCGTGTTTTCTGTGTCTTATTAATCATGCGTGCTCGTTCCTCCGGCGCCTCCCGAAGGCATGCGAGCCCACATCAGTGGCAACGAAGTTGCTGCTGCTCGACCCGCCTGAACGGCTCAGGAAGTCCGCCAGCCGGTGTGTGACGCACGTCGCAGTGTTACATGCTCGCTTCTTCACCGCCACACTGCTGCACACACACACATGTAATGAGTCACTGTGTGTGTATGTTTGTGTGTGTGTTTGTGTGTCAGTTTTCTTACCTGCTCACTGCTTACTGATGTTCAGTGTGTATCCGGGACGGGTTTATAAACATTTAGCTTCATTGTGTGTGTGTGTGTGTGTGTGTGTGTTTAGCATGGTTTACCCCTGGATGTTTTAGTGTCGGTGTTTTGTGGGACTTTTACTGACACTGTTTGTTCCCCCGTTCCTCCTGCACCTCGTGGTCACATGTACCGTGTCCGGTCTGATCAGTCTGTCTATTTATAGCCCGTGTTTGAGTTTGTTCTTTATCCTAAATCGGTTTCCTGATGTTTTTAGAATTTTAGCCCTGTTAGCATGATTAGCATCAGCATTAGAGTTAGTTTCTTGTGTAGTCCTGGTATCCTGATGTTTTTGTTTTAACACCTCGTGTTTGTTGTGTTTTATAACGTTTAAACTCTACTATAATAAAGATCAGTCTGCATTTACACCCTGCAGCAAAAAGAACTCCCTCTGAGGAGGGCCACGACACTGGGATGGGCATGCCAGCCTTTGACTCCATCTCCTTCCCTCAGACGCAGCTCCTTAGGCTTAACGGCATGCCAAGTGCCTGTGACTGGGTAGAGTTTGACCCCACTGGGTTTTTCTACAGTGTCAGTTTAACCAGGAGAGCTTGGCAGATCCTACGCCATGGGATCAGCAGTGGATACTGTTCAGGAGCATTTCAGGCTGGGGAATATAGTGGGCTTCATGTAACGAATGAAAAAGTTGTTTCCTGTAAATATTTATGAATCTCCACAAGAATGTTTTGGGAGGGGGATGCACCTGACGCAATGGCCAGTGGGTCAGCCGAAGGTAAGAGTGGTCAGAGTGGGGCAGGCAGGGTGGCTCCCAGGGTCACACTCTAAGGACAGCCTGACAGTCCGGCACCCCAGAAGGAGGCCAAGAGTGCAGCCCTGCTCCAAGCCATGCTGCCTGCTCAACAACCTGGAGATCAACAAAATGGCCCCCCACTCCAGGTATGAATCCTGCCCTTTTCCATGCCAAGATGAGTGTGAATCATGGTATCATCATGGAACCATGCTACACTATGCCTGATGTACCCCCTGTTCTGCTCAAGATATCCTCTGCCTGAGCCATTCTCTGCTAAATCTAAGCTAGGCCATGTACCCTTTCTGCAAAACCTAGCTGTGTACTCTGGTTCTGAAGAACAATTGAGAACAAAAAGTTTCTACCACCACATGCCTTCAAGGACGTCATGCTCACCTCACTGGCTCACTTTGAGAGCATCATATTGGTACCACAGCCCAGGTCCAGGGACACCTTGCTGCCAATGCTTTGATTTGGGGACACGTTTCTTACAAAGTGATGCTGGTGCCACTCCCTGGCTTTGAGTTGTGCCACAAGACACGTTTCCCAATTACCCAAAAGTGTCTCTTTTTCTGACCCAGTACAAAGGGCCAGCTTTGACAGTTCCCATACCGAGCTCCAATCTAGTGCCCATGCCAAGCTCAAGTTTTGACCCAATACGCTTACCAAGCTCAACCCCAGTGACCAGCTCCAGCTTGTGCTCTGCCAAGTCTCAGCTCTACACCCATATCAACCACAGAATAAGCCACCCTTCCAAGGTCTGACGTAAAACCCAGGCCAAGTTCCCACCCAATCCAATCTAAGAAGCCATGGGATTCTGTCATGATATACCCCTGGATTTGTTCCCCTATTTCCCCTGCACCTCACAGTTACATGATGTTCACTGAGGTCACCTCAGTGTAATCAGACTTAGCGGTCTGATTAGTCTGTCTATTTAAAGTGCGTGTTCAAGTTTGGTTTTCGTCTTATGTCTGTTTTAATTACTATCATTATTCTGCCTGCCGTCTTCGTCTG
Organism: Leiocassis micropogon; assembly: GCA_028565275.1. Taxonomy (NCBI): domain Eukaryota; kingdom Metazoa; phylum Chordata; class Actinopteri; order Siluriformes; family Bagridae; genus Leiocassis; species Leiocassis micropogon. The sequence continues at coordinate 5,079,329 of JAOVVA010000052.1, read as the reverse complement.
GTTTCCTGATGTGTTTAACGCTTTTTCGTCTGGTTAGCATGATTAGCATTAGCTTTAGCCTGAATTAGTGACCTGTGAGTCAGAAAAGGGGCGAAGCTTAAGGGAAAAAAATGTAAACACCACTACAGTACATAACACAGCGTTACCTGTGACAGAGACAGTTACAATAGCTGTAACTTTATCTACGTCGCTAACCATGCTAAAATTGCTAAGCTATTCCATGGTGGTAATTAGTGAAGAGGAAAACTAGTGATGATGTCACATGATCAAATCAGACTGAATGAATGAAATCTCAAGTGCAGTGCATGTGTGCGTGTGTGTGTTCATTTAAATGAATGAAAGTAAAACAGATTCCTGATAGAAAAATAAGTTTATTAAACTAAAAACCCCTGATTATGGAAAAGTGTTTGTTTCATGTTGTTCTTGTTGTTCTCCTCGTCACACCACTGAGCTGAGCTCTCAGAAACGCAGAACTGAAACGATAGGCTACATCCCGAACGCTAGCATCAGAGAGAGTTAACGAGAATCAATGTAAAGTTGTCGATAAATCTGGAGAAAATGCGTTTGAGACAAAACAAAAAGAGGGGGCCACAAAAGAAAAGGACGGAACATGAATAGTCTTTACACTTGGCTAGTCAGATCATTATCGAATTAGCAATACGGAGGATCATTTGACCTTCACAAAGGAACAAGAGACGCATCTAATCTCCAGATCCAGGAATAGTTTGTCTCGTCTTTGTTTTTTGTTTATTAGCATTAGGTGTTTAATTAATAACATAAGCTTTATGCTAATGAAGACAATCCTTTTATTATTTTTTGTCCCAGAGACACACGAGCCAATCATGAGTGAGTGTTCATGCTCACCATCTTGTGATGTCACATGGGCAGGTAGCCCCTCCACATCTTTCTGATTGGTTGTTAGCTACACACACAAAATGCGTAAACCATCTCAGGAATCAGACGCTAAAGACTAGCGCAGCATCGTAGCGTTCGGGGCGGAGCCTTAAAATATCTGTTTGGCACATTCTCTGCGAAATGGTTACTTGTTCATGGACAAAAATTACAGTGTGTGTGTCTGTGCGTGTGTTAGTGTGTGCATGTGTGTGTGTGTGAGATCAGTCAATCAGGCAGGAAATCCACATGCAACAGGAATCAGCGAGGTAACGAACAGAAGGAGGGAGGGGTAAAGGCGGGAGCAGGAGGGTGTTAGGCCATTTCGAGCGTTTCCTCGTAGTCAACGCTGCGTTTCTTGCCAGGCGTGCCCGCGCCAACATCAGTCCGCGGGAACGTCTGTAATTTGTGCAGCTCTTGCGAAAGCTTTCCGAGGACACAGGTGCTGAGGCTGGAGCAGCGTTTGGACAGCACTCTGCCCTCGCTGTCAGGAGACACACATGCACAGAAACCGGCTCATAGGGTCATGCATATATACACACACACACACACACACACACACACACACTGCAAATACATGCACCTCTGCATCCTCTCAGAATACATGCTTCTCCCCTGGGTTCTAAAGGTCACAGTTTCAAACTGATCTTATTCCATCAGAGATCAAACCCCGCCCTAGAAGGGCATACGAAATAAACTCAACATGGAGCATTCTTATTGGCCTGAAAGTGTTAGAGATGATGATGTGCATCACACACACAGACACACACAGAAGTATATGATTGTCATAAACTCCCTCATTGACTGTGGCCTGACTCAGTCATTTCAATTCAGCTGTCTGATCTACGTGTGAACAAAAACTGTCCAGTGGATGAAGTTTCCCAAATTCTCTATTGGATCCATCGGTTTGTCTAATCTCACACAAATCTGTTCAGTGGATAATTTCCTCTTTCTGATGTGGTCTGATTATTGAAGTGATGGTGTGGCTTTGACAGTAAAATCAGACAGCTAATTGGATGGAGCAGTGTGAGTTAAAGTCCATGGTATCTGAGTCAGAGATGAGACTGAGAAACATCACCATGGACAAAAACATATCTAATCTAAATTTACATTCATAAACTGATCATCACAGCTGATCTTTGTTTAGACTCCTCTCATGCTCCTCTATTACTCCTTTCTTAGCTCTGTGAGATATAACATATGTAACTCTTAAGAACCTCAGAAGCTGTGAGAGATGTGTATCTCAGCGTTCCTTAGCCTTGCTTAAGCTCTTACCAGAGAAGAACATGTGCCCAGTGGACTGGCGAAGGGGATGGTGAGATGTTTGTGCAATTAGAATTGGTTTAGAGTTTGACCCCTGATGGAATAAAGAAAGTTCTGACGTCGGTTGTGTGTGTGTAGATCATGCTCCACCAGCGTCAGCTCCCAGGCGTCATGCAGCCATTCCTTCACACCTACACAGTCATTGTTAAAGGTTTTCATGCATTCAGGTTCTCTGACATTCACAAAGCAAGCATAGGGTTCTGTTCATTCCTCAGGCTGGAGAAGTTGGAACCGTTCCATGCAGCAGGTCCGGGGGGTGTACTTATTAAATATTAAATCTGAGTTCAGTCCAAAGTGTGTGGTTTAAGGTTCTGTTTCAGTCACATACCTGTGTCTCACTAATCCCCCGAGCGAGTTATACCTAACACACTTCACACACACACCTCGCTGCTTGTACCCGAGCACTCCCACTTGAACTAAACCCAAATACACACCTTCACATCACGCAACTCACACGTATGAACACAAAATTATTATAATGATTAGATTATTTCCATAGTTCTGTGTATAAAATCTTTTTTTTTTTTTTTTTTTTTAATAAATAAATACCTGTTGCTTTCGGCCGGCTGATCCGACTCCTCCAGCATCATCTGCACGAACTCTCTGACCACGGCGTTCAGTAACCTGCGAGCTTCATATTCACTTAGAACCACACGGTCTGATAGAGAGTCTAATAAAGGTCTGTACACACACACACACATACACACACACACGCATGAGCAAATACATCAGAGCAACTGTGTGTTTTGTGTGTGTGTGTGTGTGTGTGTGTGTGTGACTGACCTGAGCGGTGCTGCGTGTGAGCTGTACAGGTGACAAGCGGTGAGGACGGAGACAACGAGGACAACCGAGATCTTCATCATGAACATGCGCTCCTGTAAGAACAGGTTAATCACACACCCACACCCACACACACACACACACACACACACACACACACACACGCACACATTGACACCGGAGTTTCTTTATTTTAATTTTATTCTAAGTTTTGCGATGTGAATCGAACACAAGCTGGATTTCAGTTCACATTAAACAAAACCTTTATGTGAACAAAATCATTATGTAAATGTATGTAAATTTCAGCAAGATGCTCATTTCAACCACAGTTTGCGAAATCCACTTGGATGTTTAACTGCTGATCAGAGCGTAAAAATCATCAGAACACAAAAATTATAACATTTTACAGCCATTAATTTAAAATATAATTTTTAGTTTAAAATATTTATTATATATCTCAAAAGGTAAAATAAAGCAAAAAATATTTACACAAATACTACAGCACGAAAATAATAATAATAATAATAATAATAATAATAATAATAATTTCTTATAATATTTAAACAATAAATTATAATATATTAACTAAATTAAAAGAAATGTAAAAACTGACAAATAAGAACGATGAAGTGATTAAATAAAAAAATGTATTTAAAGATTAAATTAATAATAATAATAATAATAATAATAATTTCAATAGTAGTTTATTATTTTATTTTTTTTTTTTTACTATTTTTTTATTATTATATTTTAATTTATTATATATCAACTCAATTAAAATAAATGTAAAACCTGTAAATCCTACAAAACTGACAAAAAGAATAATAAAGAGATGTGAAAAGATTATGAAAGCAAAGCTTTAATACCTATAATGATAATCATAATTTTTTTCTCTGTTTCTATGTATTTATTTCTCTCTTTCTTTATCTATCTCTCTCGCTCACACACACACACACACACACACACACTGTCCTTACCTGTAAAGTCTCGAGTTGCTCTGTGTGAAAATAAAGACACAGCGATGTGAAACGCAAAGTTGTCGTGTTGAGCTTGTGATCGCAGCACAGGTTCACACACACTTATACACCACAGGTGGGGGCGTGGTCTAGTTAATTATCCCATGTTGTCCAATCACAGGCTGGGGGAGGGGCCCAGGGAGCGCAGGTTTTAAGGATTGACGATGTCATGACGCAGTTTTTCTGTGTGACGTTTTTTTGAATGCGTGGATGAAGATCGGAGATTTACAGAGGAGGGAATGAAGTAAACCTCCATTCTCAGAGTTCTGCACACACACATACACACACACTTACACACGAGTTTAATGAGGCTGACAGGTGGAGAGAGAAAGCCTACTCTGCCTAAGAGACAGCTTCCCAGCTTCCACTCAGTTCCAGGGTTCTCACAGGAACTCTAGTCTCAGACTCTCATATCCTCAGAACCTCTGAACGTTCCTCTGTTGTTCCCTGAAGTTCCACCACATTAAAAAGGTTCATGTCTAGCTTATTAATAACCATAGAATGTAATCATTAATGAGTTTCTGAAAGAGAAATAAAAGCCTTGGGGCCATGCTGTTAGAGAGAAATAATCAACACTGTGGTGACTCAGTAACTTCATCACTCCTCCTCAGCACTGATTATTTTTCTTTAACTGCATAACAAGAGGATTTAATTTCTCTTTCACCTGTTTGTGTTTTATTCCTCACTTACCGTCCATCTGTCATGACAGGCTCCTCATTAAAGCCCTATTGTTAATTTCTGTGTGTGTGTGTGTGTGTGTGTGTGTGAGGGCGCGGCTTGTCACACACAGAGGAAATGAAGTGTAATCGTTTGAGTTTAAACATCCATCACATCACTTCCATCACACACCCAGCAGCCGGCTGACGCCTTGCGAGCATCCCGACATCATCACACACACACACACACACACACACACACAAGACTGTTTTAATATGTTAAGAAAAGAAAGAAAGAAAATTATATATTTAAACTACATACTTTTATTCATTTTATTAATTATTGATTGATTTCAATTTTCTAAACTCTTTCAGCCAGCTGTGTGTGTGTGTGTGTGTGTGTGTGTGTGTGTGTGTGTGTGTGTGTGTGTGTGTGTGTGTGTGTGTGTG
>JAOVVA010000052.1:5062064-5071028 GCA_028565275.1 Leiocassis micropogon | reverse complement strand
CCAGTGATCCAGACCCCCTCTGCCCTCTGGACCTGTCTGACTCGTCCTGGTGTCCCACTTCTGGTTGGAGATCTCGTCAAATGGATGACCCGTGTTGTCTGCTTGGGATGTGTGTGGTAACTGGGGACGGTTCTACTTTACCATGAAGACGGTCCTGGTCTCGGCTGATGCAGAGAGCTGTCCTCTGTGGACTTTTGACTGAAGTCGCTCAATAGTTCAGGACTGGAATTTCCTATATTCTACCTGAGCCTTCAATAACGAGCTGGACTATATTAACTTAAACCCCTCTCCTGTTATATTGAATGTCCAGCCTCCTAACACACAGTATGATCAATCCATCCTATCGTTATCACCCAAAAGAGGATGGGTTCCCTGTTGAGTCATTTTCTCTCATTTCATACACAATTCCACATTATCTTTTGATTCTGTGAATCTGTTTTGCGACAATAACCATTGTAAAAAGTGCTATATAATTAAATTTGAATTCAATTCAATTGAACTTAAAGTAATGAGATCAGTGATCAGGACAGTGGTAAGGTCAGCGGTAAGGTCAGTGTCTGACATATTAGAATCAAGATTATGCATAAAATATATAATATCTATACAATGAAAAGATATTATACAATTTTATTGACAACCAGCTGTGTACATCAGACCAAAATAATTAACAAATGGACATTTAAACAATAAATGATCCAGAGTTTCTGTCAAACAAAACAGGAATCCGTATTAAACTGAAATCTTTTAGATAGAAAGTCACTGACAGGGTGGATTGCCCAGACTATTTGTAAGTGGGTTTCTTTTATTTTAGGAGCAATGGGACATGATAAAATAAGAGGAAAAGAATTTTATCCTTAAAATGACCTCAATGTTACCTCTCATAATACAAGATTTAAAATCTCCAAAATGTTTTTGTTTAAAGACCAGACTATTTAAACTGTCATTGCAGTTAATATCTAGCAAATTAGCCCCATCAATGTTTAAGGAATGCAAGGAAGGTTTTCCCCAAGAAAAGTGCATAAAACTGTGTAACATTCGAAAAGGAGGAATATCCTTTTCCTAATGTAATAATAATGTATTTTCTGAAATCTTCATAGGACAGTATTGGACCAGCAGAACTTAATAAATCATGAAGAAACTTTGCTCCACTGTTACACCAGTCGGCTTTAAAGAGAGACTTCCTGTTTATAATAGTGATGGGTCGTTCATGAACAATTCATTCTTTTTGGACGAGTCTTTAACCCAGAAGAATGAGTAGTCTCTGAGAGTGATTGGTTCATTTTCTACTGAGCGTGCATGTGCAAAGCATCGCAAAACCTCCATAGGTATTGTACAGGAAACAGAACTGAGTAGTTACCTTTAAGTCTTCTAGTTCAAATCTTTCTTTATTTTGTTACGTGACTCGAATAGACGCTATGCAGTGCATTATACAGAAAACAGAAATGAACGGGTCATCTCATGAGTCGTCTAGTCGAAGTCGTTTGTTCTTTTGTCATGTGACTCCCATAGACACTATACAGTGCAATAAATTCAAAAGATGAACGACTCGGACTAGAAGACTCAGGAGAAGAACTGCTCAATTCTGTTTCCTGTGTAATGCACTGCATAGCGTCCATGGGCGTCACGTGACAAAAGAACGGACGATTCGGACCAGAAGATATGAGAGGTGAGCTGCTCATTCTGTTTATCATAGTATGTCCTTAGCTGCATTGTAATATTTTTACTACTGGAACTATAGCCAAAATTTGTGTATGTAGACGTATTGGGGTTCTGTTTATTGAAAATGTAACATTTTATTTTATTTCTGATCAAAAGAATGAAATTAACTAAATGACTCAAAAAAATATTCGTTCATTTTGATAAATCAGACTCAAAGAACCAAGACACTAAAATGTTCCAAACTTCCCATCACTAGTTTAGAATCTTTCTCTGCGCTCTGTTGCTCTGGGCTGCTCTTTGCGCTCTGTTGCTCAGGTCTGCTCTGCACCAGAAGGAAAACTAATCGAGCAAGATCATTGTGCGGCTCGGGCGGCGCGCTCTCAGGCAGACATGGTGAGAGTTAATAAACATTAAATAAACTTTAACACACTCTTTACTGCTGATTTAAATTAGCATACTGTCCCTGTATACATCGAGGACATTAATACACGTGTAAATGCGGCTGGTTGTAGTTGTAATGCTTTAGCCGGGAGTTCCTCAGCGTGAGTAAGCGTTTCCTCAGCGGTGCTAGCTTAATGCTAACGGCTAACAGAGAGACTGCGCGGGGTGAAGAGTCTTCTCTGGTGTTGGGCTTTATCTTAAAAAAGGAAAAAAAAATGATTTGGAATAAAATTACATATTATTATTAATATTATTATTGTTGTTATTATTATTATTATTATTATTATAGCTAGCATGGTGCTAGCTATAAAAGCAGAAAGCATCTTGTCACACATTAGCATTAGTTTAGCTAGTCGGTTAATTTCCGGTGTTTTCTAGGCGAAAAATAACATGTGAAGTTAAATATGCAGATTTTAAACTATTTATTGTTCATGCTTTAGTGTGTAATGAAGACGCGCGAGTCGCTCCCAACACTGCTTTCACTTTCAGCTTCCGGTTCATGGGGTTATTCTTCATTGCTCATTTATGCCAATTTATAATGTGTGCAGGTGAGATTTATAATCATAAACACTGTGTGTTAGTAAAGTGTTAAATAATGAGGTTAAGCTAAGTTTAAAATATCATAAAGTTCCTGAGTGCGGAGTGACCTGATGTCATTATCCTGTCTCTCCATCTCTCTGTCACACACACACACACACACACACACAGTGGAGTTGGTACTAGTAAGAAAAACAATAAGACTCTTTCTTTATATTAATTTGTACAGATTTTTTTGGGAAAAGTTTCCATTCTGCTACAACATGCGGCATTGTTTAGTTTCAGTTTCTCTGCTGTTACTTCTGTAGAAGTAAAGCCTGTTTGTGTGTGTGTGTTTCTCGTCCCTGCAGTTCAGAAACCAGTACGATAACGATGTGACGGTGTGGAGCCCTCAGGTGAGCAGCACAGCACCAGGGTCTCTGTGTCAGGGGCGGGGTTGACGGGTGTCTGATCACAGCATTAAAGACAGAGTACACCCATGCGCTCATCACCACATCTGCAGCAACGCAAGATTGTTATTAATGTTCAGATGATTATTATTAAAGCATCTGTGAGAGCTGTGGGGTTTTAATGTGGTGTTTACACTGTGTGGTGTTTATACTGCACTCTCTTCGTGCTGTGTGGTGTTTATACCATACACTTGTGTTATGTTTATACCGTGTGGTATTTATACTGTCTGATGTTTTGTCCTGTGCAGTGTTTACATCATGAAGTGTTTGCGCTGTGCGGTGTTTGCATTGTGTGGTGTTTACACTGTGCACTGTGTGGTGTTTATACTGTATGGTTTTTACTGTCTCAGGGGCGAATCCATCAGATTGAGTACGCCATGGAGGCGGTGAAGCAGGGCTCTGCTACTGTGGGGCTCAAATCACGCACTCACGCTGTTCTCGTGGCCTTAAAGGTATTTGTTACAGTACAGATCCTTAGCACTGCTACACACACACACATACTTTTCATCACTGTTACACACAAACCCTTTGGCTGAAGTACACTTGGTAGGGCCCCAGAGCGTGGGGAGTGCACACTCCTCAGCAGTCTGTACTGTCCATAAGTAAATGCCCCCTTCCCTCTTACAGACATACAAGTGACAGTGTTTTAACTTGTGTAAAATCGAGTGAATAATCTCTGCTTGTGTGTGTGTGTGTGTGTGTGTGTGTGTGTGTGTGTGTGTGTTTCAGAGGGCCCAGTCTGAACTCGCTGCTCATCAGAAGAAGATCCTCAATGTCGATAACCACATCGGGATTTCCATCGCTGGACTGACTGCAGACGCTCGACTGCTCTGGTATGACTATGCAATATAAATATAATCCTCATTACACACCCGTCTAGCATCAGGGTCTAGCATCTAGCATTAAACACCACGGCATGGGGACATTTACACACATTCTTCATCATCTGCTCAGAGCTGTAGTGTTCTCCATACAGCCAGTCTCCTTATCAGAACGGTAAACATTATGGGTTCTGTGTTCTATATTATAACAAAACATTATTTCACTGATATTAAATGTAGGATTTATACATAAAGTGAAAGAAAAAATGTATTACATTATTAACGTCGACATTATTAATTATTAACTGATCTTCTGTTACTTTAGGTCACTTAATACCTTTACCATAATTAGCATTGTTAGCTCACACCGCACGGCCAAAATAAAAGTCGCGCACACTTTCCATCGCTCCACGTTCCAATCTTTATGCTCCCGAGCAAACTGAAGCCTTTTTTCTGATGAATCTCACTGATAAGTGTCTTTTTTTCTTTTTCTTTTTTTTCTTTTTTTTAGACCACACAGCTGACTAGTCCCAGTCTTTTGAGTTATCATAACACTGTGTGTGGAAATGTTTTTACTTTCACTATTCAACTCAGTCGTGAGTTGTACTGTTTTTTTTTTTTTGTTTGTCTTTTTTTTTTTTAAGGGTTTGAGTGTTTAAATGATCTCCATCACACTCATTTAGGGTGTTTTTCCGATCACAGTTCTTCCTCGAAGATGACGGTCCTTCCAGGTTTTAATGATGGGTTCTACATTTTTTCTTTTTACGTTTTAAGCGAGCTAGTTTCAGCAAGCTCCTTAGTTGTTTTCTTTGCTTGATGCAAGAAAATTATTTTACACGTCTTTGCCACGTCCACAGGATGTCTTCTGACGTGTTTGTGTAAGAAATGAGAAGCTCCTCACTGCATCAGTTAGGGTTTAATAACTTGTTGCAGCTGAACCGAATTAATCACTACAGTAATTATCTAATGCAAGACTAAAATTATCTAAAATAAATCCAGGTGGTGACTTTATTTCCCAGGCAGTGTAATTGGACAGAATTTAGTGTTAAGTGACTGTTTTTATTTTGAATTATTTATGTAAAGTGCTGTAATGTGTTACCGATGGTGTTAAAATAAGCGATGTGAGGTGTTCATGGAGTTATTTAGATGGAGTTCATTATTAAACCTGGGATCAGATTTTAAAACACAAACGACAGACCATGAAACGTTTCTGTAATTATAAACCCGCAGTGATGTGTGTAAGGCGACAGAATAACCATTCAGCACAACATCACAGGTGAGCGAGGTGAGGGCGTGGCCAGGTGAGTAACAAGTCAGAAATGTGTGTAGGGTGGACTTACATCAGAGGGCTTCTGCAGCATTAACATCTGTACAGATGTGCATGGTTTATAGTTTACCATTAAACCTTCGGCAACGATACGGACATTTTTCACAAACCTTACTGAAAGGTAGAAAGTTCAAACTCCGGTTCGTGTTGTATTCATTTCGTACCACTTACTGTCCAAAAAAGGTTGTTTATTCATCTTAGTTCATGGACACGCCGGAACCTGATAGGGTCAAAGCATTTGTACGATGAGATGAACAACGCAAGTTTAAGAGACAGTGTGTGTGTTGTTTTAATGCATGTACAGCCTACAGTGTGTCCTTAAACTCTAAAATCTTCCCCCTTTTTCTCTGTGCAGTAACTTCATGCGTCAGGAGTGTCTGGACTCCAGGTTTGTGTTTGATCGCCCACTTCCTGTGTCTCGCCTCGTCTCACTCATCGGGAGCAGTATCCTTTATCAAACTCATGTCTAAATCTCTCTCACGCACACACACCTTGAGCATTTTTTCACTTTAATGTGATGTTTCTTTTTTTTTTTTATCTTCCTGCTGTGGGCGTGTTTATGATGTGTGCTTCAGAAGCTCCGACCCCTCAGAACAGACTAACAGTTAACAGTCATTATCAGCAGTGTGAGTGTTTCGCTAACGAACACACACAGGCATCATGTCAATAATGATTTAACACTAACTGAGGGGGCGTCTGTGAGGAACAAACAATACATCTTTGTACTGATATTGTTGTTGTTGTCCTTGAGTGTTGAATCAGAAACCCAGATCCCCACACAGCGCTACGGGAGGAGACCCTACGGAGTCGGCCTTCTGATCGCAGGCTACGATGTAATTTCACACACAAACACACACACAGTCAGTGTTGCTGAAGTTACCGCATTGATATTCATAATCATTTTAATGGTGTGTGTGTGTGTGTGTGTGTGTGTAGGATATTGGCCCTCACATCTTCCAGACCTGTCCGTCTGCCAACTACTTCGACTGTAAGGCCATGTCCATCGGAGCGCGCTCACAGTCCGCACGCACCTACCTGGAGAGACACATGGAGCGCTTCTCTGACTGTAAGAAACACACACACACACACACACACCTGGTTAGTGGTGTAACAGGGTCTGTGTGTCCTGTAGTGAGCTGAGTGACTGTACTAAATTTGTTATGTGATACCACTGTAACCATGGCAACCACTCATGATTGAATGTGTGTCTAACTGTAGGTAATTTGAACGAGCTGGTGCAGCACGGCCTGTGTGCCCTCAGAGAGACTCTCCCTGCTGAACAGGACCTCACCACCAAGGTCTGTCTCTCACACACACACACACACACACACACACACACACACACACACTGCACAGTAGTAGTAGTAATGCTCATTCTGTGTGTGTGTGTGTAGAACGTGTCGATCGGGATCGTGGGTAAGGACATGGAGTTCACCATCTACGACGATGATGACGTGGCTCCGTTTCTCCAGGGGTTAGAGGAGAGACCTCAGAGGAAGGTAAGAGCCTTCACTCTACTCATCATTATTATCATTATGCTTAACACACACACACACACACACACACAGGAAAAAAATGTAAAATAAATTCACACACACTGGCATTTAAACACTTTTATTGTAACAACCTGCTGGACATCAGGAATCTAAATGTTTTGTGTGTGATTATAAGTCAGACTGTGTTTTACATCATTAATGATTTCTTCATGCTGAATTAAGTCCTGATTATCTGAGTGTGTGTGTGTGTGTGTGTGTGTGTGTGTTCCAGCCCGTCCAGCCGAGTGACGATGCGGCCCCTCCTGCCTCAGACGAGCCAATGGAGCACTGAGGAAGCGCTGATGTAGCGAGCGTTAGAGAAGCTGCAGCGCTCGTCCTGCACTAAACACACTCTTCTGTTTGTTTTCTATCTGTTCTGAAATCAGCTCAATAAAATACATTTACACTCTCACCTGAACCTCTGTTACGTCCTTCACTGCGCACAGCACCGTGTCCACCGGGGGCGGGGCTTAAAGTACACTAGCTGATCACTGCGATATCATACGCTGTCCATTCAGTCGCTGTCTCACAGCATAACTTCTCCTTCTGAGTGTGTGTGCGTGATGTACTAATGCTCCTGAAGTTTAATTTAATTTGTAATCTGGAAGACGAGATCGGGAGAGAGCCTCACCATGCAAGAACGCACGTGACGAGAGGCCAGCGTGTGAGTAAGACGTGCTGAAAGTGAAGCCGTGTGCAGAAAGTAAAAAACTTAAACGGTAATAATCAGAACTTCAAGAGCAGCGTGAGGCCTCAAAGAGAAGATTCAGTTCCTTGGGTGGTTCCTCTTCTGCGTCTTATCACATGTTCTCCTGACGTCGACGTGTTCGAGCGCTGATCCTCCGACTGCTTCATCTCCTCCTCTTCGTTCATCTCACAGCCGTCAGCCCGTCTGTCTGCTTGCTCCGTCTCCTCGTCCTCCGTCTGTCTGTCTGCTCGCTCTGTCTCCCCTTCCTCCGTCTGTCTGTCTGCTCTCTCCGTCTCCTCGTCCTCTGTTTGATGGTGGACGGTGCAGCAGTGAGAGCTCCAGTGTTTCTGCATCTCCTCAGGATCATCTGTGTAAAGACCTTCATCAGATCATCTGATACGTTATAGATTATTAACACACGATAAACAGCTACAGCACACACCACTCTGGTTTGAGCTCACCTGTAGCTCCGTCTACCCCTATTTAAAACTTAACTATTAAACTATTTTTAAACTATTCATTTAAAAACTGTGTGAGAGAGAGCAGACCTGTGAACTCGTGATCACACTGTGGGTCGATTGTCTCAGCATGAATCCCCTCCACTAATTGTCCCTCCTGCATCACCCGAGTGATCTCTCTGAGCTGGAGCAGCAGCTTCTCCTCCTGATCCACACTCACACACTCCTCTCTACAGCACATACACACACAATTAAACCAAGTCACAAAGGGAATCGGAGATAAATCAGTGTGTGTGTGTTTCGGACCTCGGTGTGTTTGCGCTCTGAGCTCGAGCTCTTGATACGATTCTCTCCATCACCTCCTCCGTCTCAATCAGACGCTCCTGCAGCTGCGTCAGCTCAAAGTCCGCTAAGGAGGAACATCAAACACACACATCTGAGCGTTTTAGTTTAATACGGTATTTTGGGTTTTCTGGCACAGACCTGATTCACCTCCATCACCAGTGTGTGTAACCGTCCAACTGTAACTGGGTGCATATTGTGTGTGTGTGTGTGCTGTATATGCTGTATGTAAATCTCTACATTAGACCTTTAGTATGTTTCCGTACATCAGGCGTACTGAATTAAAGTTTAGGAAGGTCCGGTCAACAAAATGTTCTTCGAGCCGAGGTCCAAATTTCATGTTTGTGTTATTATTCAGATCTCTGTACATGTATATACATCACTGTAAGTCTATAAAAATAAGCAGTTTAAAATGTATATTCGGCCAAAACACAGTTCTGGTGCTGATTTTATTATTTTTTGTTATACATATGATAAAGGAGCAACTGCTGAAGTTTATGCAAAATAGAAGTGACCAATCTTGCTTTCCTACAAATTTAAGAATTAAAAATTTTTACTTCCTATCTTCAGCTGTTTTGGAGAGATGACCATATGACCTAAAAAAATTGTTGCTTAAATAAAAAAAAAAGTGAAGCCAAATTAAGGATTTTTTTTTCCCCCAGAGAATCTGTAGTGTCCGTAACCATGTCAAATTCATGTCGCAATCT
>JAOVVA010000052.1:5044564-5059564 GCA_028565275.1 Leiocassis micropogon | reverse complement strand
TCATTTCATTTAACACTCCATGACTCATCGCTTCTACATACTTTATATAGTTTATTTATACAGTTCTTACTTTCCTAAATTCTTACATTTTTATATACTTTACATATTTCTACTTTATACTTTATTTTATTGTAACAAAATTAACGATTTTATATTTTATATTTTATTCTATTCGCATTTTGCCTCCTTATTTCCTTTTTCCTTTTCAAGGTCACTAACAGTCCTACTGCATATAGTTGTGTATGTGAATAATAATTAGAATTTTAATTTGACACATAAACACACACACAGACACACATAAACAATTCAATTCAATTACATTTTGTTTATATACCACTTTTCACAAAAAGCAGATTTACACAATCAAAAGAAATTATGAAAGTTTCTATGAAATGTGAATGTGTATGAATCAAAATGATCAGATTGTCCCAGACATAAACACACATACAGTACATAAACACACAGATACACACACACACACACAAACAGGATTTCGGCTCCAGAACTTTAAAATGATAAGCAGAAATTGTTCCGTTAAATAAACATTACTCCAGAGATTATAATATAAAATGTAAAGTTTACACTCAAACAACTGGAGAAATTACTGACGTTTCATATAAAAATGTGTTTTTAATAGTATAATTTAAAGCACACGTTTGTGATTAATTCATTACAGAAGCACATCAATTAACAAAACAAAAAGTAAGAGAACTTATCTCAGAATTCTGACACTTTTATGAGTAAGTCATAATTGGGTGGTAAATTCTCCGCTGTTCTCTTGTGAATGCTGTGCGATTTTGTATTGTATAATCTATAAGTGTGTTTAAATACAGAAACTGGACAAAAGAAAGTCACTGGCACCCAACTACCTGCTGTTGAACACCTTCACCACAGCAGATGTCTTCTCAGGGCTTCTTCACACAGCATCGTCAGAGACTCCTCCCACCTAAGTCACAAAATCCAGGAGAAGGTTCAGGAACATTCACACTAGAACCAGCAGGTTCAGGTCCAGATTATTTCCCCCAACCATCACACTGCTAAACTCTACAAAACATTGCTTTTTAACTGTAATACTGTACATCCCACAACTCTGGACATTTTCATACAGTACTGTGCAAAAGTCTTAGGCACCATATTATATGCTGTATCAATTTTGTTATATATGTTTATCATGTCTGCATAATCATTCAGTATTTCCATATATAACTTAAAAATTAATAAATAAATAATATTACAGGAGAATATATGCATGGCTGTAAAGAAAAAATATATAGTACAAGACAGACCAGTTTTCAGATGGAAACAAAAAACCTAATGTACACTCCTGGAATTTGCATAAAAATAGAAAGGAGCGAGTGTGACAAAGTATATATTTTCATTTTCCCCCTATATATTTTTATTATATTAATAGTTCAATTCACATATTACAATATGAATAATTTCAATGTATGAATATAATATTTGAATCGAATTACTGAAATAAATCAACTTTTTTTTCTTTAATGTAATGAATATGAGGAATATAAACGCCTGATTCCTCCTCCGCCTCTCCGGCAGGTGGCGCTGTGACCGAGCGGCAGATACATCCTGAAGTCTCGTATTAACTCGCGAGAGTTCCGGTTCTCCTTCCTCTTTCCGTTCGCCTCCAAAATGGTAGGTCCTGTCCTGATCTCCTTACCGCGGCTCTCTGAAGAAAATCTATTTCAATCCGCTGTTTAATCACCACAAACTTCGCAGAAACCTGTGAGATAATGATGTTTATGTAGTGTGTGTTTGTGAGCGGGTGATATTTGTCAGATTTTACACATAATTCTCGGGTACTTTGGCTCTGACTCGGAGCCGGCGGTGAGGCGCGGAGCGGCTGCCTGAGAGAGATTAATAAACTCATTATTGTTCACAGATTAACTAATAAACTCACCCGTGTTACACCGCTCAGCTAGTCTGCGGGGGTTAGACTCGGGTTTACACCGGGTGTTAGGCTCGGTGTTAAACCCGGGCTCCGGAGAGAGAGAGAGTAGAGTTTAGAGCTGATAAATGTCTGCGTTTGTGCTTTAGTGTGAGAGCTGTGAGTCAGGGTGCCGTTACTTTTGCATTACATCAGACTTTACACACAGATCAGGCTGTATTTGTAGTGCACTTCAACAGTTTGCGCGAGCTTTAATTACGGAGTTCTCGGTCGCAGGATGGTGACGTCACGGTGGCAGCGCGTGCTGGATATTAACGCATATTTTTTTAAATTTTCTTTCAGCCTACTAGGAACTCAAAGACCAGGAAGCTCCGAGGTCACGTGAGCCATGGGCATGGCCGTGTGGGTGAGTTTTTAATCATTATTAACTCTCTATAACTGGCTTTGTGGTGATCATTTATTCATGATTGTGTGTGTGTGTGTGTGTAGGTAAGCACAGGAAACATCCCGGAGGTCGGGGTAATGCCGGTGGCATGCACCACCACCGCATCAACTTCGATAAATAGTGAGTGTCCTGTGTTGAATCATTGTAGTGCCAGGGGAAGATAATGTAACCCTGGGTGAGTGTGTGTGCGTTTTAACACTTTGTGTGTTTCAGCCACCCGGGTTACTTTGGAAAGGTGGGTATGAGGCACTACCACTTGAAGAGAAACACCATCTACTGCCCCACCATCAACCTGGACAAGCTGTGGACGCTGGTCAGCGAGCAGACCCGACTGAACCATGCCCAGAAACCTGATGGCCCCGCCCCCATCATCGATGTTGTTCGTGCTGTAAGTACACTCTGCTCACCTCACACTAGTGTATGTGTAACAGGGAGAGAATTAGTGTGACGGCTCAGTGGAGGACATTACTGGGGGATTAAAGTAAGTGTGTGTTAAAGGTGCAGTCTATCCTTCTCAAACCACACACACGTGTAATGTTTAGGATGTCTTGTACAGGTACCAAGGTGTACACGTGACATTCACACACTTGTCTGTGTCCTGTTGTACACCCGCAGGATTAAAAGCCACAGGATGACTGTCACAGTTATGAATGTTTTTAAACTAAAGATGAAGCTGTCGATCGGCCAGTGACCAGAATTAGCTGTTTTTTGGTTTGACTGGCCCGTGACCGGTGATCGAACCATCAGCCTCATATAAACTGTTCCAAGCGGTGCAACAGAAACACATTGTTATATTATCAAAAATCATGCGGTGTTAAAAGCCTCTGATCTGCCTTTTTTCCCCCCTATCCTCCAAACTCTGAGTGACTTAGTCTAAAACTCCCTCAATACATACACTTGCACCAGTCTTAACACCGCCAGCGTTTATTAGCCTAAAGTCACGTGAATTAAAAGCCTTGCATGCTTGTAGAGACTCAACCCGCATGTTTACATTCACGTTGAGTTTTGAGACTTTGGTATGTTTGTGGTGGTAAAATATCAGTTTCTTTACAATCCTACAGGTGGTGCGTTCTGAACTATTTACACATTTCCATGCCTTGTGTGGGAGTAAGTTATTTGATTTGATTAGAATTAAGTTTGATTAGAAATAATTTTCCGGATAAGGGATACGTGCTGCTCAGTAATGATGTAGCTTTGTGTTTTTGATTTTTGAAGTTGGTTTGTATTGTTTAAATGCTGCATTGTTTTTTTAAGCGAGAAAACGTTAGAAAGCAAGCGCTACTTTTAATTACTCGTTCAGCTTTTTTGCTTTTTTTTTTTGTTTTTTGCTTCTTTTTTTTTTTTTAGGTTTGAATAAACAATTAGGAAAAGTGTAATATTGAATCTGGATCTTCATAAAAATCAAGATACTTATAAAATCGCAGTTATACTTGAATCGGCACAGACGTAGCACGGTAATATTGTATCGGAAGGCCATATTGTGATACCTGTCCCTAGTGTGTGTTCTGTATGGTGTCGTTACACACACTGCTCTGTCCCTCATTAGTCCACGCCACTCTCCTGCTGATCGCCTGTCTGATCTAAAACTCTGACCTCACATTCACACTGATTTCGGGGAAACTCTTGAGGCTTGGACCTGAATCAGGACGGTTGGTGTGTGTGGAGGCAAAAAGCTCAGATTTATAGTTCAGTAGCGCTACAGGATGTACACTGGCTCAAGACACACACCGTTAAACGCGAGAGCAGACGTTTTCCCCGATTGAGTTTTATATAAATAGCTGTAGCAACACAATTCATACAGTAGTCAGTGATGTGAGAGATTAGTGGCGTGAAACAGAACAGGATGTTAAATCTGCCTGATGTACTGTACATCGCCTCAAACTGCAAGTGCGCCCTCTGGCCATGTAAGTTAGTACATGTGTGAGCTACAGAAATATTTTCCAAGACAAACACAAGTTAATTAACTTTTAATTGTTAAATCTTTACTTAATGGTTAAAAACGGGCATAATGCATGCTCATCTTTAACACAGAACTTTGAGTGTAAAATGTTATAGTTGTGTGTTTTGAGTGTCGGAGATATTAATGAATGAATTCTGATTGTTTTAAGAATTCCTGCACATTTATAAACTTGCACACCACTAGAGGGCACACTTGCAGACCAGAGTTTACAAGGAAGGGACCCTCTAGAAAAACTTCTGGCCAATCAGAGTAGAGCTCTTTAGGCTGTGTAGTGCTGTGGAGATTGGGACTTGTATAAATCCTCTCGGTTTGACTGCAGGGTTGACCTGCAGTACTGATGTTATTACTGTTGTACAGAATCTCAAATCAGTGACGATAAAGGATTAGACCTGTTTAAGCTGCACACAGACCTTACATTTTTCTCCTGTGTAATACAACACACTAACGTGCTGTATCGGTAAGCTGTTCAGGGAAAGTGTGTGTGAGAAAGGGGGGTTTGAGGCTAGATCTGATTAGTGAGTAACTGGTAATTTGTGTAAGTCATTTTTATAAACAAATGTTGTTGTTTTTTTTGTTTGTTTTTTGCCTGCTGTGTGCGTGTGTATTCTGTCATGTTGAATGACACCCAGCTGCAGTGACGCATGTATTTATTAATGTGTGTGTGTGTGTTTCAGGGGTACTTCAAGGTGCTGGGTAAGGGTAAACTCCCCAAACAGCCCGTCATCGTCAAGGCCAAATTCTTCAGCCGGCGGGCAGAGGAAAAGATCAAAGGAGTGGGCGGAGCCTGCGTGCTCACCGCATAAAACATTCTGTTTTTGCAAAAAATAAACTATAAAGAAAAAAAAAAATTATTTGTGTTTATTCCTTGTCTGAATTTTTTTTTTTATTGAACATTATCAGCTGAACTGTGTGTAAGGTGTCGGTCATTAAGCCCTGGCCTTCTTTAGACGGATGTTTCCTGTTGTAAATGTGAGATCGTTATGTTTTAGTCTAGAATTGTTAAAATAAAAAGCTTCACCCCCCCCCCCCAAACCGGTTTGAAACAAGACGGCAGTGTTCGTCCTCATTCTCAG
The DNA here is from genome assembly GCA_028565275.1 of Leiocassis micropogon. Lineage (NCBI taxonomy): Eukaryota > Metazoa > Chordata > Actinopteri > Siluriformes > Bagridae > Leiocassis > Leiocassis micropogon. Next base: position 5,054,180 of record JAOVVA010000052.1, on the reverse strand, counting down.
TTTTAAACCTGTAACAACGTCTCCGCTTTGCTCCTCACTCTGGTGTTTAAACTCCGCTCTTTAATGTTACAGAAGTTTTTAAGGAAATTAGTTTACGTTACAAAAATTATATATATAATTTTCACTGTGTTTCATGAGGAGTGTTAAATATAAATTTCTATATAAAAGAGCAGTAAACCATCTGAGTGACACTAACGCAGTGTGGGGTCATTTCTGGTCATTTTCACACAGGTTAAGATCATCTGATTTTGTGACAGATTTCACCGATCACTGACTCTGCCATTTCTAAATTTTATGTTTTAACAGAAATTATCATTTTTAAATTGTTAATGAATTAAGACAATGATAATTTTATTAAGTACTTGGTTAGTGTTTTAAATTCTACACTTCATTTCTGGATAATTGCTGTAAAACCACTTTAGCTTTTCATACTAATTGTATTTGTATAATGCTTTTAACAACGGTCATTGTCACAAAGTAGCTGTACACAATCAAAAGAAATTATAGAAGTTTGTATGAAATGTTAGTTTGAGCTTAAAGTGCATCATTCTAAAATACTGCAACAATTTTGACATGGTTTTTTTTTTTTTGGAAAAATCCTTTAATTTAAGCAACCTTTTTTTTTTTACAGGTCATATGCTTCTGGAAGCTAACAGAAATTCTAGTATCAATACTCAAAGAAATATAAATAATTTTAATTTAAATGGTTATTGTTTGAAGTGAGACAGCAGTTTTTCAGTGTTGTACTGTTTTTGGGACACAAAATCATCTCTCCAAAACGGCTGGAGTTAGCAACGTGAAAATTTTAGTAAAGCGAGATATGCTGCATGAACTTCAGAAGCAGCTCCTTGGCCACACACATTCTGTATTTTTATAATAAACAAAAAAATGTGTTTTGGCCGAGAACAAATAAATCCCAGATCCCCCCCAAAAAAATGTAAGTAACTATAAAACTATCTGCATGTGGTTAAAATGAATCCCGAGTTAAACTACTGTAAATCTGCTGATCACCACAGGGTGGCGCTGTGTCTCTGCTAACAATGATTTAATCCAGAGGTTTTTGTTCAAGGAAAAGAATAAAAACTCATTTTAGTGCAAATTCACAAACTCTGATCTTTATTAAATCAGTAACTGTTTGGTTAATAATAAAAACACTAATAAAGCCATACAAAACACACACACGCAGTTTTTCTGTTTAAAGCATCATATTCTCACACACACACACTTATAAGAAAATAATTTGTTCTGATGGATGTTTAGGAAGGAGCTGAACCAGGAGCGGCTGTGTTCCAATCCTGCAGTTTTGCAATTCCCCTAAAAACTCACTTTGAATCACTGCGATGCCGTTACACACGCGCGCACGCGCGCACAGGGGTCGGGTCAGTGTAGAGCAGAATTTACCCACAATGCACCGCAGGAGTGATGGTTTACTTTTTCAGGACGTGTTGATTAATTCTCTCTAACAGCGGCCCTGACTGTAGCGCTGGGTTATATTAATGCGCTCGTTATCGTTTCCATAGTAACGGCTTGTTCACAGGGACGGTAAATGTGAAAGGAGAGGTGTGTGTGTGTGTGTGTGTGTGTGAGACATGAGTGTAAGGAGTCTCCAGTGTGAGCGCTGTGTAACAGTCGGAGGTGAAGCTGTAAGTGTGACCTTCGGGACCAGGGGGCGCTTCGTCTCGTCTCGTCTCGTTACACTTCAGGGACGAAAGTAAATAAGAGGAATAAACCACTCAGAGACGCGCCGTTACAGGAAAACGATCAACTCCGTACCTCGAAAGTGCATTATGGGTAATCTGGACCGGACTACACTGTGGAAGTTAAACTGCTGCAGTTAAGGAATGTTGTTAAAACAGAGTCGCGCTTTATGACGTTTCCTACTGAACACGAAGCTGCTGCAGTGCATTGTGGGATTTCTCAGCACTCTTTGAAGACATAGTGCACATGATGTGAGTCTGGACGTGTACATGTTTGACAGTTTTGTCTGTTGTTTATAAATAATGGCATGATGGAGATGCGCGTGCTCTCGAGTCAACACTAAAGACAGGAGCGACCGAGGGGAAGTGGACGAGGGGGCGTTACAGGATCAGGGCCACTAGAGAAGGAGGGACACTACAGGATGCTACAGGCAGGATTGGAACACAGCCCAGATTTCAGCAAGCACAATTATAGGGATTCAGCGTGTTTAGTTTAGTTTTTGTTTCTTTTCTTTAATATCGTACACTTGTAAATAGCGCGGTGGGGTGGGGGGGGGATTTAGGATCTAGGGCACTATGGTCTAGGGCAATATAATCTAGTGCACTATATTTAGGGCACAGTGATGTGGAAGGGGCTTCCCGGCACGGACTCGTCGCCCCACTTCACGATGACGATGTAGTTGCCCTTCTCCTTCACCGTGTACGTCACGTTGTACAGTTTGTTTCCGAGGTGCTTCACGTAGACGTCCTCGCACGGCGTCCTCGGCCCGTGGACCCCCACCATCAGCATGTTCGTGCCTGAACACACACACACACACACACGCGCAGTTTGTAAATGTAACAACAGTAATAAGAAGAAGAAGAAGAAGAAGAAGAAGCATCATGCCTCAGTTTTATTTATTGCATTTCCATCTAATTATAATTCTGAAGCTCCGCCCCCAAAACCAACTCTGACAATACATTTTTAATCTAAAGCTCAGAAGCTCAACCCCTTTTAATCAACTTAATCACTGAAACCCCGCCTATCTACTGAAACCCCGCCCTACGAGGAGTCAGATCTTCTAATCTTAGAACTAAAAGTAAAACCATGTGAAAAAGTAATGGCACACAGCAACAGTATATATAATATTTACATTTATGAATTTCTCGACTCTCTTATCCAGAGCGAGTTACAGAAGTGCTTTACACATAAATATAAATGCCATCAGTCACACACACACTGCTGGGGTTTTTGGGGTGTGTGTGTGTGTGAGTGTGTGTGTTACCTGCTTTGCTGCAGTCGACCGTGAACATGTTCTGTGTGTTGATGAAGGCTCTGCATAGCCCCGCCCCCTGACACACCACCCTGCTGGCGTCGGAGGGCAGGGACACGCTGGGTTTGGAGCTGAACGCCGACGCCCTCGAGCTCTGACTCATCGACTCGACCAGCACCGAGGACGTCTCGTGAAGACTGTGTCCTCCTGACAGACGATTGCCTGCAACACACACACACACACACACACACACACACACTTTCTTACCATTTCTTTATTTTTTTACTTTCCACATTAAAACTCTTTCATTCTTTCTCTCTTTCACTGTATTTGTTCCTCTTATTTTGTGAGAAGGATTTCTCACGTGTGTGTGTGTGTGTGTGTGTGTGTGTGTGTGTGTGTGTGTGCGTACCTGTGACTCTGGCTTTAAAGGGACTGCCCACGATGTGCTGTGGCCCGCCGTATTTGATGGAGATCAGGTAGTTCCCAGGTGCCATGGGTGTGTATGTGATCTTGTAGCCCTCCACACACTCGGAGCAGTCCATCTTCACCTTGGACGGGCCGTCGATGATGACCGACAGAGCGCCAGATCCGGCGTTACTGGTGTTCACCACGAAATCCGCAGGAACACCTGAGAGAAGCCGAGGTCGTTAGATAACGAAGGGGAGGAGCTTCGTAAACGAGCCACATAACAAAACCTTTACAATCATCTCAACTGGTTTCCATTACAGTCCAGCAGGTTCCCACTGTGAAAGACCAGTAAAATCTCCACTAATGTCTTCTTGTGATCGTTGCTCGTCAGAGGAGTTCAGGAGGTGTGTTTAGTGCGCTAGCTAGCCAAGTTAGCGTGAGGTGTGTTCTGTACCTGTGTGGCCGGCCTGCAGTCCCGCTCCGTACGCCGACACCAGACCGGGATCTCCGGCGTGTCCCGTGTCTCCCACTCGCACGTTGAAGGGGCTGCCGGGAATATGGCTGCCGTTAAACTTCACGTCGATGGAGTGCACGCCGTTCTCACGAGGGATGAAGCGGATGGTGGATTTATCTGGAACATAAAAGTTCAGGGAGTATTTGAGGCGTGTGGCGTACGGAAATGATTAGAAATCAAACAAATAAAATGTAGACGGATTAAAGAAGTAAATGCTAATGAAGAGGCGGAGCTTTCTTAATTAACAGATCACCTGACTGGCAGGTGGTTCGAGCCAAGCCCTCGCCCTGATTGATTGGCTGATGTTAATCAGTGTTCGTGTGTGTGTGTGTGTGTGTGTGTGTGTGTGTGAGACTCACCAGCGTCCACGTCGGTGACGTAACACTCCTCCACCACCCCCGAGGGACTGTGCACCTTGGCGTCGATCACGCCCCGCACGCCGTTACGCTGCACCGCGAACGAAGCCTCGTGATTCACGCGCAGATCCTTTTCCTGTTACACACACACACACACACACACACGTCACTCACTAAACCTATTAAACATGTACTTGTTGCTGATTGGCTGCACATGAATTATTAATATGTGAAAAACAGAAAAACTGGATTTTACCTTCCCGCCCTGAATCTGAGCCCCTGATCCTGCGTTAGCGTGTAACGTAACCATGACAACATCATTAACAACACCGTAGCCTTTGTCACCGTGACAACAAACAGTCAGAACGTTCGGAGTTCTCTGATCTACCGCGCGATCTTTAAACGTGCCATCGGTTAAAAATGCGCGCGTTCAGATTTAAATATGAAAAAGGGGCGGAGCTAAGTGGATCCTTATTTCCGGGCCATAAAACTGAATTATGAAATAAGCTGCAACTTATAGTGATTATATATATATATATATATACGGTTACTTTAAAACTTTAATTACAAATAATTATCAGGAAGTAAATAACTAAAAAAAAAGGCATAACTCATTATTTTAAGGTTAAATCTCATTGTCTGTAAATAACACAGTATTTTTATGGTGCTGCGTATGTAGACAGAAGATAAACCTCACTGTATGTGTGTGTGTCTCTCTCTCTTTCTGTTGGTATAAAAATATCCTTAATAAAAATACCCAGAGCAGATATGAGTACACTTAATCCCCTTACAGGACCCACACACACACACACACACACACACACAGACTCGGGGTGTGTCTGCACTCCAAGGTCACTCTTTACAGCAGATCCGACTCGAAAAATCAGCAGACCGTTTAATCTGCAGTGTGACAGACTCATATCACACACTGCGGTCATCAGAAGTGACCTGTCAATCAAATCATTATTAATTAAATTGAGCGAGTGAATAATGTCGTACCTGCAGGCTGGAGAGTGTGAGACGCCGGGCCTCGTCTGAGAGCGTGGCGATGGGGACGGTGAAGGGACTGTCCGGGATGTGCTCGTTATTAAACTTAATGGAGACTTCATAATCACCTACACACACACACACAAACACACTGATTACACACTGACTACACACACAGCACTCTGATGACACACACTGTGTGTGTGTGCACTGATCTGAGAGTTCTGTACCTGGTTCCTGTACGATGTATGAAACTCCACAGGAGCCGTCCTTCCTGTCCTCGAAGTTGATCTGCGCTTTACTCGGCCCCTCCACGGCGATGGACAGACCGCCCGCTCCCGCCTCCCGCGTCCAGATACTGAACTCCGCTGCAGAGGACACGAGGGACGACCACAATCAGGATGAGCTCTCAACTTTACAGGGTTACAGAGCTGTGCATATAGAGGTGTGTGTGTGTGTGTGTGTGTGAGTGTGTGTGTGTTGCAATTTAAAGGTTCAAGGGACGGGTGGAGAGCCGCCTTCAAACAGGAGATGTGCGAACACACAGCGTCTCTGTGTGACAGAGAATGTCAGAGATAACCTCTGGAGGGCGCCCTGCTAGTCTACTTCTTGTCCTAGATTCTGTCTCTGGTTTTGTTTGGTTAATTTTCATTAAATTCCTGACATCTGCTTCCCTACATCCATTAACTCCTGACAGATAACGAGCTGCTGATTAATCCCTCATTATTCCAGATCTTTTCTCAAACTTATTTAGTTTTAATCCTCAGTCTTTAGTTTCACTTATCGATGCTGTGAGACATACGTACGGCTCCGTCTAGACGATTTATTGCCCTTCTAAAACCTTTTCTGCTGGCTACCTCGGCAAAACCACAAGACAATGTGATGAAGATGCACAAGCTCTATAAAATGTGTGTGTGTGTGTGTGTGTGTGTGTGTGTGTGTGTCAGACGTACTTTGTACTCCGGCGACGCCCCTCTGCAGTCCAGTTCCCCCGGCGCGGACTTTATGAGCCCCGCCCTCTCCCAGAGGACCCACGGTAAACAGGAAGGGGCTCCCCGGGACGTGATGGCCGCCGTATTTCACGCTCACCGTGTGAGAACCCATCTCCGTGGGAACGAAGCGTACACTGTACGTACTGTTGTCACCCTCGACGATCTCAGCGTCCAGGATCTTTCCTCCGGGACTCGTGACCTGCGCTGTCATCGGCTGGGCTCCGTCTGGAACACAACAAAGCGAGGGCACATCACTCACACGTGAGGCAAGGGTACTTCACTGCCAAGTGCACTACCTAGGGGGATCGTTCTGCTCTGTGATCGGCTGTTTTACCTTCGGGTTTAGCGGTGAGAGAGCCAAAGCCGCTGAAGCTCTCGCGGCCGAGGAAAGACCCGAACACGTCTCTGAACGGATCGCCGCCAACCTGTCTGCTCTCTTCCACGTGAACCTCCCGCTTCGTCTCTCCTCCGCGCGTCTTACTGATCTCCGTCCTCTCAGTGCGCGTGTACGTGTGACTGCTGCGCGTGAACGTCCGAGTCAGGCGGTCCTGAGCCGAGACCATCTGGAACCAGTTTCCTAACGACGAGAGAAAGAGAGCGAGAGAGAGAAAGAGGGAGTGAGAGAAGGGGTGAGCGAGGGGAGGAGAGCGAGGACAAGTGCGTGTGGTGTGTACTGCGTCCTCACCGGGGATTTTGAGGTTGAGGTCACACAGGCTGCCGATTGAGGCGATGGACGGAGCCAGTCTCCTCCTGGTGATGCTCTCCTTCATCCTTCCCTCACCTGTCACCTTCACCGTATATGGACTTCCTGTTGGGGGGAGGGGGACAACACCATGTGATCAGTTCACCTGTCTGTCTGCCTCAACACCACAGAGATAGAGACGGGTGTGCAGTCTGACCTGGGATGTGTTTATCTGCGAACTTGATGTTGATGATGTAATTTCCTGGCTCAGTGGGACAGTAGGTGACTCTGCACGTCCCATCCTCAACGTCCTCGCACTTAATGTCCACTTTACTCGGGCCCTCGATGGACAGACCCAGTCCTCCGTAACCTGACAGACAGACAGACACACGCACGTCAGATTTACCTTCCTTTACTTTTCTGTCTCACTCCTGTTTCTTGTTTCTCTGTCCCTCCCTCTCTCTCCTTCTTTCTACCTGTCTCACTCCCCTCCTGTCTCACCTGCATTCCTGGTGTCCACGTAGAACTCTGCGACGTTGAAGGTGTGAGCGTCGGTGAGTCCCGGTCCGAAGGCTCTGACCCGGCTGGCGTCCCCGATCTCCGACGCTCCCACTCTGATCTTAAAGGGGCTGTTATTCACGTGAGCTCCGCCCTTACGCACACTCACTTCATGTTCACCCACTTCCTTAGGGGTAAAGGACAGACCTGCAGCGCACACACACACACAATCAGGTCATTAATCACAGAGTTTGTGTATTTATGAATTTACATCTATGTTAGTGTGTGTGTTTACCGATGTGTCTGTTAGGGAGATGTTTCAGGAGACACGGTTGTTCTGCTCCTGATGGAGCTCTGATGCTGGCGGTTAACGAGCTCAAATCTGTCTCACTGATCTTCAGAGAAACATCAGCTGCAGTTCCCACGTTCAGCTGAGACGTCCTGAGAGAGTCATCACCTGCACACACACACACACACACACACACACACACACACATACGAGAATGCCCTTTAAGTAAATCAAACTGCTCTATTTCCTCCCCTATTACCTCAAATTAAGCATTATATCATTTTAATGTGCCCTAATCCACACATCCCTACCCCCTACCCCTAGCTATACCTGTGATCTTAGCAGTGAAAGGACTCCCAGGAATGTGTTTTCCATCAAACTTGACGATGATGTTGTAATCCCCCGGAGTGGTAGGCAGGTAGGACACAGTGCACGTCCCGTCCTTATTGTCCTTACAACTGATCTCAGCTTTAGACGGTCCTTCTACTGCCAGAGACAGACCACCTACACACACACACACACACACATACAGACACTTAGTACCCATTGGATCGTATTGAGTCCTGCTAAATCATATTAAATGAAATTGCGACATGTTTAATCGAATCATACTGAATCAAAAGGAATCATAATGAAACTGAACAATACTGAATTGATACTAAATTGAGTGATACGAAGTTGAATCATAATGATTCATACTGACTCATATTGAGTCATATTAAGTCATTTTGAATCAAACCGAATCACTCTTAAACATACAGAATCGTATTCAGTCATACTGAATCACATCGAGTCATACTGAGCCGTATGTAATCATACTGTTGAATCTTGCCGAGAGATTCAGTCGTGTAATTTACCTTCTTTCGCGTTCTTGGTGACGACGGTAAAGGTGGCGGGTTTGTTCACCGTGCCGTGACACAGCCCAGGACCGTACGCAGTCACCATGGTGCTGTCAGCGGCGTCCACGTAGAACTGCATGGGACTTCCTGTGGGAGGAGTCAGATATCAGTTCTGGTCCATTTTAAATTCCCACCTGTTTACTTATTTCCAGAGACGAGGCGTCTGTTTACCAACATCACATCACCGGCTGTCATGATGATGTGTGTGAGTTAATCTGAGTCTAAATAATTAGTCCTCGGTGTGAGAGAGACCGGAGCGCGGGATACCTGGGATGTGATTTCCGTCGTATTTGATGTCCATCTCGTGCAGTCCTCTCTCTGTAGGGACGTATTTCACAGTGATGGTGCCGTCTTTATTGTCCTTAATCAGAGGACGAGCAGATTTACCTGACGGCATGCGCACCTCACCTGTAACACACACACACACACACACACACAGAAATGACATAGATTTTTTTTTCCGTCTGGTTTTCCTGGAGGTACTAAATGCTAACAGGTGAACAGGTGAAGCGTGATGCTCTGCTCTGATCGTACCAGTTAGCGCCCCCTGCTGAGGACTGAAGGGGATGAGCAGGTTAAGGGGACGAAACAAGGGCTGTTTAGTGTCTTGCGGTATGACGGGTTCCTTAGTGGCCTAAAGAGGAAAAACACAACAGTGAAGATTAACTACAGTCCATTATACAGAGTGGGGACATTCCTGAGGACGCTCACCTGCAGCTACAATTTAGAAAACCTATTTATTATAAATAAGATGTACATTTACCGTATGTAGGGTACAGGGTATGAGGTATAGGATACATAAAAAAATATATAATATGGAATGTAGAGTCAGTGATGTGTAGTGATGCTCACTAGTAAGGCGAAGGGGGGGAGTGGGCGGGGCTGTAATGATGCTCACCAGTATGATGAAGGGGGGGAGTGGGCGGGGATGTAATGATGCCCACCAGTATGATGATGGGGGGAGTGGGCGGGGCTGTGGTGATGCTCCCCTGTGCGGTGAAAGGGGGGGGGGGCGGGGCTGTGGTGATGCTCCCCTGT
>JAOVVA010000052.1:5032257-5043436 GCA_028565275.1 Leiocassis micropogon | reverse complement strand
GTGGGTTGAAGGGGGGGGTGGGCGGGGTTGTGGTGATGCTCCCCTGTACAGTGAACGGGGGAGAGGGTGGGGCTGTGGTGATGCTCCCCTGTACAGTGATGGGGAAGTGGGCGGGGCTGTGGTGATGCTCCCCTGTACAGTGATGGGGAAGTGGGCGGGGATGTGGTGATGCTCACCTGTACGGTGAAGGGGCTGTTGGGAATGTTTTGCCCCCCGAAGCGGATGGTGATGACGTATTTTCCCGGCTCAGGTGCGGTATAGTAAATGTCGAAGGTTCCGTCGTGGTTCTCCGTCACGTCCACGTCAACCTCGGCTCCGTGTGGAGTGAGAACCTTACACGTCACTTTCCCTTTCCCAGCAGCCTTAGCGTCTACACTCAGGACCGTCTCCTCACACATCTGAATCTTCGGCCCCAGACTGGCTGCTTGGGGGAGACACACAAATAAACACAAACTAAAATAAACAACACCAGTTAACAATAAGCAACAAGCAGTAAACAACAAACAACGCACAAATAACAACCAGCAGCAATGAGGAACAGTCATAACAACCCATATGCTACAGTAAACAAATACAGAGTAAAAACAAGTGAACAATAATAAATGTTAATATGATAATGATAATAAATTTTAATAATTGTAATAAACTCACCGACTCCGTGTCCTCCGATTGACACTGAAACACACACAAACACACGTGACACTCATTAATAATCACTCAGGTCTCACAGTATAAATACAAAAAATTACTAATAAATGAATATTAATTAATGCATATTAATAAACATGAAATTTCTCCATCCATCCATCTAGGAACCTCTGTAGTCCAACTAGAGACCGTGGAGGCCAATTTGATTATTACAGATGACATCAGTCCTCATAAACCTCAAGAGGAGGGCATTAAAGGTCTCACACATGCATCACGGCCATCGTGGCCACGCCCTCTGAGCTCACGTAGAGCTATGATTGGTGGAAAGAGAGCTAGCGTCATTGTAGAGGCGCAATGTTGTGATGTTTGCGTACCTGAGAGAACACACTTGCTGGCGTCTCCAGTGGGTGTGGCCTGAATGGAGTAAGGCGAGGCGGGGATGTGGTCTCCGCCGTATTTAATGGTGATGGTGTAGCGCCCGCTAGTGTCCGGGACGTAGGAGACGGTGTAGGTGCCGTCCTTATTGTCCTGGATACTCGCCTTCTTCGGCTTTCCTTCAGGATCCTGCGGGAGAGACAACACACACACACACACACACACACACACACACACACACACACACACACATTACAACAGTGTCACAGTGAGATACACATATACACTGTGCAATACACAACTAAACAGCTAAACACACACACACTCACCAATATCTGCACAGTCAGTAGCCCCTCCCCTGCATCGCGGGCATCGATGGTGAACTCCACTGGTATGCTCGCTGCCACGCCCGCTGCGTCGAGTCCCGGGCCGCTCGCACGGACCTTACTGGCATCATAAGTCGGGCCGGAGTGGACCTTAAAGGGACTGTAACACACACACACACATAAGATTACACATACACACACACACACACACACACACACGCACACACACTACTGACCTGCGAGGGACATCCTGGTTGGCGTACTTAACACCCACTGTGTACGGTCCCTCCTGAGCAGGTGTGTAGGTCACAGCGTGTGTGCCGTCACCTTTACTGAGAACACTGACTGGTTCTGTAGCACCTGTTACACACACACACACACACACAAACACACATTAAGATCGTCTCCCTCACTGCTCCCCCTACAGGATGAAACAGCAAGGAACTACAGCAACACTAACAGGACAAAAACTAATCGAAAACACACAACACTCCAGCAGGGGGCAGTAAAGTGTGGTTTATAGATGAGTGTTTTTTTGTGTTTTTTGTTTGTGTGCGTGTGTGTGTGTGTGTTACCTGTCGGGCCGTAAAGCTGTACATCCAGCGCTGCATTTCCCGCTCTGCTGCAGTCCACAGTGAAGGATTGTGGGACTTTGGCTCTGACCCCAGCGCCCAATCCCGGGCCGAAGCACTTCACCTTATTGACGTCCACCACGTCTTTTACCGGGACTCGGAATGGACTTCCTGCTCAACACACACACACACACACACACACACAGTCAGTCAGTACTCAGGGAAGTGTCGGGTCACAAACATAATATAAACATCAGAATGACGTGTTATAGTTACAACAAACTGTCAGACGGTGGCGCTAGAATTAACGCTGCTCCACACTTGAGCTGATATCACAGAAGGATCATGTGCTTAAGTTCTATGTGCTATCTATCTGTGCTTAAGAGTATAACTGAGACACGCCCAGTTTTAATAAACCCCGCCCCTATGTAATGGAGGCCACCTCCTGTGTAACTGAAACACACTCCTATTTTAGATAAACTCCGCCCCTGTGTTGAACTGAGACAGAGGCAGTTTTAGTTAAACAACTCCGCCCCTATGTCAGTGCTGAAATCTGTGTGTGTGTGTGTGCACCTGGAATGGGTCGTCCTCCATAGGTGATGTTGATGTCGTAGTTGCCTGGGATGAAGGGGACGTACTCCACACTGCAGCTCCCATCCTTGTTGTCTTTACACGACATTTTTGCCTCAGACGCCCCCTCAATAGTGAGACCCAGCCCTCCTGTCCCCGCCCCCCTGGGAGAGAGAAAGAGAGATGATGATGATGATGATGATGTTTAATTAGTAGAAATTGTAATTATGATCTAGCTAATATAATGTTGGAAAAGTAGAGGGAGTGTGTGAGTGTGTGTGTGTGTGTGTACCGGGTCTCCACAGTGAAACAGTTAGCTTGGTTGACGAGGCCGCTCTCCAGTCCAGGACCAAATGCTCGAACCCGAGTCGGGTCACAACCTTCTACCACGGAGACGCGGAACGGACTGTTAGGGACCGCAACGTCATCATACAACACCTCGATCAGGTGCACACCTGCACAAACACACACACACACACACACACACAAACTGATTAATAGTTCCATCATGTTAAACCAAGTATCATTAGCAACATAGCTCTGGGCTAAATTTGTAGAATACACCCGTGTGATAACGGGGGTTTATTACAGAATCTATTTATAACAATGACCTGAGACTTCTGAGCATTAATGGGGTTCAACACACACACACGCACACACACAGGTCTCTTTGCTCTTCTATTTATAGTGATTGTATTTCTGTTCCATCATCATTCACTCCACAGGCTGAAATCTGTCTGCACACACACACACACACCACCTGTTGTCTCTATAAAGACACAGAAAGACAGCTGCCGTGCCTATGTCTGTGTGTGTGTGCTCCCTTTAGCTATCCTAGTTATCTTGATCTCTCTTAGTTCTCCTTATCTACATGGTTCCTGCTCCTCTAGTTCCTCTTATTTCTCTTTTGTGTCCATGAGTTCCCTCTTGTTCCTCTTGGTACCTTTAGTTCTCCACAAAGTTCCCCTTAGTTCCACTTTGCTTCACATAACTCAGGGTTATATTACGGTTCTCCAGCTGCAATTATGGAATACCTGTCTAACTCCCCCCCCCACCCCTCCCTTTCTGTTATTGAAACATATTAATAAACGAGTGTGAGCAGAGAGCATTACCGTCCTGGAAGGCGGTGTACTCCACCCTATAGGTCCCATCTCCTTTATCCATGATGTAGGCGTCTATGCTGCTCCCTGAGGGACTGACGATGCGCACAGTCACATGATTTCCTCCAGTTTTGGTCAGAGAGCGAGCATCCACAATGAAATGTGTGCTCACCTCTCTCAGAACCCCTGGACACAGACACACACAGGTTTAATCATAGCCAGCATTTTTATTCTCCATGAAGTTTGTGAAGAATGAGAGAAAACCTGTCTGGCTTTAAGACCCAGAGTTGAACTTACCTGTAGGCTCCACCCCAGGTCCGTACACCTTCACACCGCTGGTGTTGACCGCGGGTTCCACCTGCAGACGAATGGGGCACTTCGGCACCATGTGCCCGCCGTAGCGGATGCTGATGGTGTAGGGTCCGTGCGAGGGGGGCGTGTAGGTGACGGCGAACGTTCCGTCGTTGTTGTTGTAGATGTGAACCTCGGCTTTGGCTCCGGAGTCGGACACAATCTCCACGGTGAGCTCGGCGTCTCCGGCGCGACTGCAGTCTACTGTGAAGGACGCTACACTCCCTGCCGTGGCCCGCTCCAACCCCGGCCCACTTGCCACCACCCGGCCCGCATCCAGCGCTGGACGCACCTTAGCCACAAAGGGTGACCCAGGCACATGCGCGCCGCCGAACAGAATGTTGATGTTGTAGTCTCCGGGCTCAGTGGGCAGGTAGGACACAGAGCAGGTTCCGTCTCCATTATCCTGGCACTCGATTTTCGCCTCACATGGACCTTCGACCGTCAGACCAAGCCCACCCACTCCTGCCCCCTTAGTGTCTATGGTGAATGGAGCCGGTTTACCCACAATGCCGCCCTGCAGGCCAGGACCGTATGCACGCACCTGAGGAAGAAGCGTAAAATTCAGGGGAGTGTACAGCACAACAACACTTTACACAATTTAGTGAGCACGGCATGTGGCCTGGGACACGTCCACAGTGGATCAGTGACGAGTGTTTATGGGGTGTATAGTGAGTAGGAGTGTGGTTTGGGACATAGCCCCTACCTTAGAGGGATCTGATGGCATGAGAGCGTCCACAGTGAAAGGACTTCCCTGTACAGGGTTTCCATCGTAGCTGACGTCTACTTTATACTGTCCCTCCTCAGGAGGAATGTATTTCACACTCGTCTCTGCTTTGGCTCGGTCCGCCTCTAACTTGCAGGGAATCGGCCGCCCGGACGGAGAGGTCATCTTCACGCCGACCTCGCCCTGTCCGCCCGCCCCCTGTGTGTTCACAGTGAACTCCTGATCCTTCCCAACCTCCACCTCTGAAAACACAAACACACACAGCACAGTAAGCCATCACTATTTCACACACTCTTATGAGTAATGCTAAATTCAGCTAGCGGTGCTGTAGGTGATTTCAGTGTTTTGCTAGCATTAAGCTAACAATAGTAAGCCTTCCAATAACTGAAAAATTACGCTTATGCTAACATACAGCAAATACACAAAGATTCACGTCACCTCACTGAGTGAGTATAAATGTGTCTTACACTCAGCATTCTTCTTCAGATTTGACTAAAATCCACCAATTTATCACCTTAAAATAAGGTCCAATCTTCCTATATTAGAAACCGAGCTGCATCTAAAACTAGCCTGCTAGCACCTTAGCTAACAACAGACCAGCTGTTATAGCATCATTATTATAAAGTCAATAGAGTTGGGCTGAAAGCCAAAAGAGCTCCTGTGCTACGGCTAACGAGGCAAACAACTTAGCAGGCTAGCATGTTTAGCATTAGATGTTTTGTACAGACAGTGAGACAGAACCATCCGGAACATCTACATTTACCTCAGACATGGTGTTAAAACTAAAGTGTGGTACTGTAGGTACACTTAGCATCAGTCGCTTATCCAGCTAACACATGTTCTGGAATGTTTAGAGGTATGAACGCAGAAATAACTCAACAAGAACAGATGAAGTTAGGCTGATTATCAGGGTGCGTAGTGATCAACAGGGATCAGACACTCACTCTTGTCTAGACCTTGAACTCGGACTTTGCCCAGGTCCAGCGCAGGAGCGACGGTGATGTTAAAGGGGCTTTTGGGAACCGGTTCTCCTCCATAACTCACTGAGATAGTCATATTACCCTGCAATCACACACACATACACCCACACGTTTTAATGATGATGCTATATAACAACCTGTGTGCATTATATATATATACTGAGCTAGCTAACGTTCAGTGACGCTTCACACTCTGTGGGCGTGTCTTACCTGCTGCAGCGCTGTGTATTTGACGGTGTACGAGTAATCGTGATTATCGATGATCTCGAAGTCCTTTACAGCGTTGCCTTTCTGCCCCGTGCTGAAGTGAACCTCGGGCTTCGCCTTTCCTGCCCCCTTGGTGTAAATGGTGAAGTGTGTGGGTGTGGCCACCTGAACACCTGTACAGTGACTCTGTGTTAATGCTAATTATATGTACATTAACACATTTCCTGATCAGATTTATCTTTTGTACTGAACACGACATATAACTCATGTCCGCTTAGTGTGTCAGATCCCACCTGTGATTATTGTACACCCCACACACCCTGTACACCCCACACACCCTGTTTACCCCTAACACACCCTGTACACCCAACACACTCTGTGTACCCCCAACACACCCCAAACACCCTGTACACCGCAACACACTCCACACACCATGTACACTCCACACACTCTGTACACTCTTTATATGGTTGTTGCTTCCTGTTCTCATGAACTCTTTAGCATGACTAGCCTGTTTTGTTGAGTCCAGGTCCTTCTGCGCGCACTTTTCCAGCATCATGAGATGGTTCGACTTTCACCTTGAAAGGGCTGCTGGGAATTTCCTGTGTCAAACACAGGAACACAAAATAATACATCATTTATATCTACAATCAGGATGATACTGAAAATATATATAACACATTTAAGACATATCCGTTCCGTGTCATTAGCATGTAGCTGTGTGTTACCTTATCAGCGAAAAGCACCATGATGGTGTAGCGTCCCGGAGCGGGGGGCGTGTACTTCACAGTGAACGTGTCGTTGTCGTTCTTGATGATGTCGAAGTCGATGTCCACCTCAGCCGGCCCGACCACGCCCGCCGCACACTTTATCCCGATACTCACGTCACCTGAACAACACATCACCACGACGTGCACGAAAACAAACAAAAAAAAACAACAGTCAGAGATAAACCGTGTGCTATAAACAGCAGATTAACAATTAGCCACACCCACAAATCTCCATCAAAGGCAAAGCTCAAAGAGAACCATTTTACAAAAGTAAATGGCAACTAAATGGTGAATGATCGAAGTGCGCTAAGTCTAAATCAGGTCAGCCGCTACACGCTCTCCAAACTCTCACAAACTCCTTTTTAGACCGAGTGAATATTAGAAAAGTGAATTGAAACATACCCTGTCCAGCTTCGGTACAATCCACAGTGAAGTAGGTGGGCTCAGCCGACTTCAGGCCCGTCTTCTCCACCCCAGGACCATAAACCTTCACTTTATCAGGGTGACAGCCTTCACCTACAAGAACCTACACACATACACACACATTTTAATATAATTTTTTATGTTTACGGTGCTGCAAATTAAGTGCAAATACTATAATACTGTTACAGTATGTGTGTGTGTGTGTGTGTGGCTTCCTCACCCTGAATGGACTATTAGGAACGTTGACTCCGCCCCAGCTGATGATGATGGTATGTTTGATCGGCTTCGTGGGGACGTAAACACACACAAAAGTACCGTCGCCTTTATCAGTGACCTTGATGTCGATAACACACCCTTCAGCATCCTGAAACACACACACAAATTTAATAAGAAATTTGTGGCGGTTTAGAAGTTAGAAGGTTCTGGCTCGGTTCCTGAGACGTTCCTGACCTTAGCATAAATCTTCAGCTCGCCCTTTCCAGCCTGTCGCACATCGATGGTGAACTCTGCAGGTTTATTCACTATCACTCCGGTGGGCTGGAGACCAGGACCGAATGCTTTCACCTGCCGAACACACACACACACAAACACACAGACACGTGTTAATAAACTGAAACACTTTAGCGTGTTATGAAGTGTGTAAGTCACCAGGCATGAGCTGTAATAAGGCGGCGCTACCTTGTGAGGGTGCAGGTTGCTGGGCGCAGGGAGGATGTGCGCCATAAAGGGGCTGTCCTTAATGTCCTCGTCGTCACAGATTACGTGCACGGCGTAGTCTCCCGGCTCGGTGGGCCAGTACCGCACGTCACATGACCCATCACCCTTATCATCACACTCGATCTTCGCCTGGGACGGACCCTCGATTGAGAATCCTGCACGGACCAGGTGCTGGTGTCAGTTTACAGGGAGGACACACACACACACACACACACACACACACACACACACACACTGCAGTACTCACCCAGAGAGCCGACCTCAGTACCGATGGCCTCGACCACAAAGTCAGCGGATTTTCCCACCACGCCCGTCTCTAGCCCCGGACCCCAGGCTCGCACCTTCTGTGGCCCCGCCTCCAAACCCACTTCCACCTCGAATGGACTAAACACACAAAGAAGAAATTATACAGTCTAACTAATAATGCTTCTCATTGGAAGGAAACCCACTGGCCACGCCCACAAAGCCGAAGGCATGTCTGTTGTAAATGTATGATGAGTGAGAGTGTGTGTGTGTGTGTGTGTGTGTCACCTGCGGGGGATGGGCTGTCCTCCCCATGTTATGGTCACAGTGTATTTTCCAGGAACGACAGGCTTGTAGTCACACTCGTACACTCCGTCACCGACATCACGCACCTTCACCTGCACCTCCGCTCCCGCTACACACACACACACACACACACACACACACACACACACAAACACACAAACACACAAACACACACACAGAGCTCAGTCTCATGAGCAGTGTTACCCTGAGTGTATAGTGTCTGTTGATGAAGATAGTGTGTACTTACTAGGGCCCTTCACACAAACTTTGAGCTCGCCACTTCCTGCTCCTTTAGTGAACACCTTGAAGTCGGCCACCTCCTTCACCCGTATGCCTTTAGGCTGCAGCCCTCGCCCGGTGGCACGGCACGCGCTGGCATTGCTCGCTAAAACAACAACCAATCAGGTGTTATTGTCTGATATTAATGTGTGTGTGGAAGTGTGTGTGTGTGTGAGTGTGTGTGTGCATGCAGATTGAGTGTTGTGTTAGTCTGTTTCGAACACAAAGACAAAAGCACAGAGACAACTGAGAACCTTCCATTTTATAAAGCTCAGAGCAATATATTAAAACACACACACACACACACACACACACAAACTCACACACACATTCTCTCACACATACGATCTACATAAAGGAGTCATTCTGTCTGCAGTGTTACTCCACACACACACACACACACACAGACACACAGTCAATCAGCTGCTCACTGCAGAGTCTAATTTCCTCAATAAATATGTCAGTCTCTCTCTGTCTGTCTCCCAGCGTCTCTTTATATCTTCCTGTCTTACTCTCCCTGTGTCTCTCTCAATCTCTCTATCTCTCTGTTACACTCTCTCTACGTTTCACTTTCTCTGTGTCTGTCTCTCTCTGTGACTCTTCCTTTGTCACTCTCTCCTGTGTGTCACTCTTTCCTGTCTCTCTCACTGTCTCGCTCTCCTGTCTCTCTCACTGTCTCACTCTCCTGTCTCTCTCTCTCTCTGCAGCAGTAAGCATAAAGCACGGCGAGCGCTGCACTAAGCACAAAGCAGAGTCTGAATGGATTTTGGGCGGAGCCAGAGCAAGTTTTGCTTATGCTGGGCGGGGCCAAGCTCAGTCCATGCCCCCCTGTATGCAGGTGGGCAGAAGTATGCCAGGCTTCACCTTTAGGTTTTTGTTTCCCGGGGGGTGGAGTGCGTACTGACTGGGGCTGAATGTGTAGAGGAGGAGGCGCACTAACCAGAGCTGGAAGAACACACACACACACACACTCGCATCTTTCATATCACTTCAGTGTGGGAGGAGCTTATTTTAATTACAACTTCATTGCCTCTTTTATTTATTATTAATCAACAGGACAAGTGTGTGTGCAGACAGGTGGGGATACAAGACTCAGCAAGAGGGGAATGTGGGGTGGGGGGGGTTTGTGCGGGAGATAACTTGGGGGTGAATGGGGCAGTTTTTTAGTGGGAACTAAAAAGTGGTGTGGTTAGGACAGGGGTTTTGATGTGGTGATAATTGGTGAGGGCAGGTTTTTTTGTTGAGGGTGCGGTTATTGTTGAGGGTGGTGTTGTTATTGGTGGGCGGAGTTATTGGTGAGGCAGTGTTATTGGTGGTGGGTGGGTTTATTGACAAGGGCAGGGCTGTTGATCATTGCAGGGTTATTGTTAAGGGGGACGTTGTTGTTGGTGGGCGGGGTTGGTGTTGTTGGGCGGGGTTATTGGTGAGGGTGTTGGTGGTAGGCGGGGTTAATTGGCAAGGGCGGGGTTATTGGTGTGAGTGGGGTTGTTGTTGAGAGTGGGGTTGTTGGTGATAACCAGGGTTATTGCCAAGGGCAGGGTTGATTGTTGGTGAGGGTGGGGTTGTTGCTGGTGGGCGGAGTTATTGCTAGGGGTGGGGTCCTGTAGTGTTGCACACACTCACCCTCGGAGACCTGCACTTTGTAAGGGCTGTGGGGGATGGGCTGCCCGGCGAAGAGCACTTCCACACTGTGTGTTCCCTCCGCGATGGGTTTGTAGGTGCAGCGGAACATGGCGTCTCCTTTCTTCTCCAGGATCACCTCCACCGTGTTCTTCTTCCCCTGGGGGTCTGTAATCACCACGCTGACATCACCGGCTCCCGCACCTGACACCAGCATGCACACACACACACACACACACACACACACATCATTCATCTATTTCTATATCTATCCTTTTCTTTTCATGTCTTTATTTTTCTTTTCTCTTTTTAATTTCTTATTTGTTTGATACGTATACACCCACCTGCAGTGTAGATGTCGAAGTAGGTGGGTTTGTGAGTGACGTTGCCTGTGGGTTCGAGACCTGGACCTCGCGCCTGGACTTTATTAGGATCGCCGAGAGCTTTGGCCACGTTCACCAGGAAGGGGCTCTTATCGATGTCCTGTCCTGCGAACAGCACCTTTACCTGGAGCAGAGCAGAAGAACAGTGCGGTCAATGTGTGTGTGTTCCATCAGCTGTCTTAACTCAGACAGAACAATTACATCATCAGCAAGCGGCAGATAATCCCACACTGTAAAGTCGGACACCAGGACACTGACTTCACTCCAAACTATCTGTGTTCATCCACATAATAGACATGAGGTCATGGGTCGCGTCCCAATCTGCCTGAACGCCGAGGTAAGCTAAGCGTCTAGCAGCAACAGCCAAGTCTCCCCAACACACCGCAGAGACATTCTATCATGTGAGTGTTAAACAATGTGACGTGCACGTGTGTGTGTGTTTTATACCTTGTGAGGCCCGGCCACTTTGGGCACGTAGCTGACGGTGTACGTCCTCTTCTTGTCGTTATTCGCAACAACTTTAGCCTAAAAACAGGAGAGTCATCTGTATAACCGTCTCAGGACTGTTTAAAGATCATTTCT
>JAOVVA010000052.1:5027257-5029757 GCA_028565275.1 Leiocassis micropogon | reverse complement strand
GAGACAGACAAATCAGATCAGATGAGAGAGACAGACAGATCGGATCAGAGAGACAGACAGACAGATCAGATCCGATGTTTAGGTCACCATCCTTACTCCACTATTGTGTGATCAGACAGTGCTGTGACTCTAAAGTTGGATATTTTAGAGAAAGCCTTCCTGGTGTCTGATCTATGCACAGCTATGTGTTGGTGTGTGTTGATGTGCATTAATGTGTGTGAGTGTGTGTTAGTGTATATTGGTGTGTGTGTGTGGGTGTGTGTTAGTGTATATTGGTGTGTGTGTGGGTGTGTGTTAATGTGCGTTGGCATGTCTCAGTGTGTGTTAATGCGTGTGAGTGTGTGTTGGTGTGTGTTAGTGTATGCTGGTGCATGTCGGTGTGTGTTAATGTGTGGTTGGCGTGTGTCTGTGTGTGTTACTGTGTGTCTGTGTGTGTTACTGTGTGTTGGTGTGTGTTAATGTGCGTTGGCGTGTGTCAATATGTGTTAATGCATGTGAGGGTGTGTTGGTGTGTGCTGCTGTGTGTTGGTGTGTGTTAATGTGTGTGAGTGTGTGCTAGTGTAAATCGGTGTGTGTTACTGTGTGTGAGTGTAAATCGGTGTGTTAATGTGTGTGGGTGTATGTCGGTGTGTGTTAATGTGTGTTAATGTGTGTGAGTGTGTGTTAATGTGTGTGAGTGTGTGTTGGTGTGTGTTAGTGTATGTCGGTGTGTGTTAATATGTGTTGGTTAAATGAACATTAATATTTATGTGTTTAGTGGAAAGATGTGTTGTATTAAAGGATTAATAATTCATGTTATAAATGATGTACATAAGTGTAGCTGTATATAATTTGTTGTTATGCTAATTAGCCCCGCCCCCTGCAAGCGTGGTGTGGTTGCTAACTTAGTCGTACCGCGAGCCACTGCACCTGTACTCGGGTCTGAGGTGGAGTTACAGGTGAGCATTAGATATGCAGCGCAGCTACCTAAAGCCCGTACACACACTGCTGAACTACCTGCAGATCATCCTGAATTAAATCTCTTGATGGTCCTCAGTCACTCAACTCTGTGACGTCACACACACACCACACACACACTCGTCCTGTGAACTGGCTCCTGAATGGTAAACTGTAGTTATGATGATGAAGTACCAGCCTATGACCTGACTAACCCCAAACTGTCTCACACACACACCGTACTACACCTCACACACACCGTACTACACCTCACACTACACCTTACTGTCTGCTGTGAGCAGTGAGGAGCTGCTCTGAGATCTCACCAAATCTGCCTCACACTCCTGTATTAAACCTCGCCGTACACACCGCAGTGTGTATTAGAGCACAGTGTTCAGAATGCTAGCGCTCAGATGTAGCCTTTTTAGCGTATTTGCTCCGCCCCCTGTATGAGAGAGTTTATACGAGCGCTCCATTAGTGAGCGCTCAAAGCTCTCCACGTCAACACTAATCAAAGAGTTCGGGATATTTTTGGAGTCTATGATCCATGATGATGAGGTGTGAACCTTCTACACTCCGATACACTCCACCTTTAAATAAAACCCCTTCCAACAGTTAAAACACTTTCACAGCTGGGATTCCTCCTGAACGCTTATACACTTCCTTACGAGTTCCTGACGAGTTCCTCAGACCTTCTAGCAAGTTGGCATCAAATTCAGGAGTATGTGAAATAAGCGGCCGTGTAGAATGTATAAGCTCGCAAAGTTCTCTCTCTCATTAGCTTTTATCTCATTAAAGTGTGTGTGTGTGTGTAAAGCTATGATTTTATGCGCTACTAGAGAAACAATTAGTGCATACTGCTGACCTTCTGTCCTCTTATACACAACACTGACCTTCACTCACACACACACACACACACACACTATGCCAGGTTATTTTTAGCCTGTGCTGAGTGTTTGTGAGAGAGAAGGATATTTTGCCACCCATGAGTCACTCATGAACGCCGACCATGTGCTTCTGCACAGACGATAAAGTGTGTGTGTGTGTGTGTGTGTGTGTGAGAGAGAGAGAGAGAGATTTCTAGAAATGTCCACCATAAACCAACAGCTGCTACTGCACTGAGTCAGGGGCAGAGCTGAGGGGCAATAATGTGCTACATTTGCCCCATCAGACTGACACTGTTTATCATTAGAGCTCAGGGATCTGGTAAAGTGATCTAATAAAGTGATCTAATAAAGTGATCTGATGAAGTGATCTGATGAAGTGATCTAATAAAGTGATCTAATAAAGTGATCTGATGAAGTAATCTGATGAAGTGATCTAATAAAGTGATCTGATGAAGTGATCTAATAAAGTGATCTAATAAAGTGATCTGATGAAGTGATCTAATAAAGTGATCTGATGAAGTGATCTAATAAAGTGATCTGATGAAGTGATCTAATAAAGTGATCTAATAAAGTGATCTGATGAAGTGATCTAATAAAGTGATCTGATGAAGTGATCTAATAAAGTGATCTGATGAAGTGATCTAATAAAGTGATCTAATAAAGTGATCTGATGAAGT
>JAOVVA010000052.1:5003260-5018265 GCA_028565275.1 Leiocassis micropogon | reverse complement strand
GTCTTCGCCCTCCCGACTGAGTGGTAGTAGTAGCCTTAATGTGGGAGCCCCCTAGTGACGGGGAGGAATTGGCTACAACTAATATTGGGGAGAAAATTGGAAAAAAAAAAAAAGTTCATCACAAATGATTCATGAGTGCATCGTAACGTTCCGCAGCCAATGAGTCATGTGACATCACAGAGTCAATCAACCAAGAATCATGAGGAATTTAAATCAGGCATGCTCTCAGGAACGCTGTGGGAATGTGGGACCGCCCCCTAACTCCTGTCTAATAACCCTTAACTAATCCTGAATCTTAACTAAATCTTAACTAACCATTAACCTTATTCAACTAAATCTAACACTCACAGCAACACGGTGCATCTCTCTCTCTCTGTCTATATGTCTCACCATTTTTGTCCTTCTCTCACTCTCTCTCTCTCTGTCTCACTCTCTCTCTGTCTCTTTCTCTGTCTCTCTCTCTCTCTCACACACACTCTCTTTGTCTCATTATTTTACTCTCTCTCTCCCACACATATCTTGTTATTGTACCTGTTTGCACCCACACACTCCCATCACCATTTCTGCACTTAGCGCTTATGACACTACCCCCACCACACACACACACGCACACACACTGACACGCACACACACATTCTCACCCGAATCTGAAAATTATCGCTGCATGTGTTAATTCAGCACACAGTAAAAGAACATTAACCGTTTCTCTTCCGATCAAAATTCTCAAATTTGATTCAGAATGATTCTGAATCAGTTATTAACAGCATGAGTGTTTCAGGTTCTAAAAGGCTGAGTTTAAAGCAGACTGCAGGGTTTGAGGGGTCTAGGGTTCTGGAATGCAAAATGTAGAGCACACAGTTCTAGGGTTTAATTTTAGAGTGCATATTAATGACAATAATGCCCTTAATTATTCATTTATTTATTAAATATTTATTACAGTTTAATGACGGATGGACAGATGTGATGTCTGCAGCAACATCTGGGAGATTTTAACAGCATATCTGACTCCTGTCCTGATCCAACCACGTGTCTGATCATCTGCTTTAAATCACCTTATCTAATTCTAAACTAGTTGAGCTTCATATACAGCATACACACACACACACACACACACACACACACACACACACAAAATAGCCACAGCATTAAACCCAATGACAGATGAAGAAAATTACACTGATTACCTGGTTACAGCGCCACCTATCAGTGGGTGTGATATATTAAGCAGCAAGTAAACAGTCAAGTGTTAACGTTGATGGAGCAGAAATACGGGTGTATGTGAGGATCTGAGTGACTTTGACACGCGCCTGATCGCGATGTCTAGACGACTGGGTCAGAGCGTCTGCAATACAGCAGGTTTTATGGGATGTCCGCCGTCAGAACCTACCAAAGTGCTTCAAGGAAGATGAATAACCGGTAAACTGGTGACAGGGTCCTGGGGGTCAGGGGTCACTGTGAGGAGCGAAGGCTGGCCCGTGTGGTCCGATCCAATGGCAGGGTAAGCATTGGTTCTGATAGACAAGAGACAGGGCACACGGTGCACGGCAGGTTGTTGCGTGTGTAGCCGCGTCACTGCAGAGTGGTAAGGGTGCGCTTGCTGACGATGGAAGGAGGTGGCCTGATCTGATGGAGCACATTTTCTTTTACACCACGGGGATGAAGAGATGGTGCCGGGATGCACTATGGGAAGAAGACAGTGTTCCCTGATGGCAGTGGTGTGTTTCAGCAGGATCACGCAGACTGCACACACACTGCACAGGAACACTTTGAGGAACATGACAAAGGGTTCGGCCTCCAGATTCTCCAGATGTCGATCTGAGCCGATCCGAAGAAGGAACATGATCTGCCTCTGACAGCTTGGTGCCAGATACCACACACACCTTTAGGAGGTCTAGTGGAGTCCAGGCCTGGACGGGGCAGGGCTGATTTGGTGACACAGGGGGCGCTACGCTGTATTAGTGTTAAGTGGTTTTAATGTTATGGCTGATTGATGTATCTGTGTAATCAAATCTTTTCTCAGCATGAACAATTAAAGTACATCTCACTGACCGTCTGCTTCACTCTGACTAGACATTCTGACGTCTCCACAGCAGAGACGACAGCACACACACACACACAGGACTTGTTTATTACAGACTACACGAGACCTAGCGTAGCGTCACACAGTGTGTTATACAGGTGGAAAAGCAACCTGTGGAGAACAGAAGACGGGTTCTAACACCACCGCACCACACTCTGTCTGTACAAGTATCACAGGTTCTACAGGACATGAGAACACCACGAGGGTTCCTGAGACACCACCGTCTCCGTGAGGAACCTAAAGAACCCTAAAGCTGAAACACTCGGAACAGTTCCCCGTCTGTACACAGACTCAACTCTCGGCTCACAATAACATCACTGTTCTTCTACATTCCATCCTTCTGACCATGCATGTCTGTGTGTGTGTGTGTGTGTGTGTGTGTGTGTGTGTCATTGTGTCTCAGTGTTGCAGTTCATCGTTCACAAAATGGATGACAGAAAAAAACAGCCACATTCAGCTACTGTTTCATGAGAAAACATAACACACACACACACCTGCTTTGAGGAGTCCATCACATCCTGTAAACATCCAGCAGTTAGAGGACCTCAGTGAAACCACCCTCTCTCTCCCGCTCTGAACTCCGTCTCTCTTTCCACTCTGTCTGTCTCTTAGCTATTGCTCAACTCAATGCCTGTGCGTGTGTGTGTGTGTGTGTGTGTGTGTGTGAGTGCGTGTGTGAGTGTGAGTCGTACCTGTGGAGTCCAGCACTTCCTCTATAAGTGGAGGCAGACGCAATCCGTCCATGCTTTTCACTGAGGAGAGGGACGGAGTCCTCACACACCCGCCTACACACACACACACACACACACACAGTCAAAGGGGAAGGATAGAAAAACACACACACACACACTGAATCTGATACCGCGTGGGAGAAAGAGTGAGAGGGACACAGAGAGAGACACAGAGAGAGAGAGAGATGTAGAGAACTCTTCCGTCTGCATTTCATTTCCTTGTTGCTGTTTTTACTTCCACACATCCTCTATTTCTCTCTCTCTCTCTCTCTGTCTCTGTCTCTTTGTGTCTCTCTTTGTCTTTTTGTCTTTGTCTCTTTCTCTCTGGCTTATTCACTCTCGGTCTCGTTCTTCACACCACTAAAACTTGTGTGTGTCTTTTTGCTTTTCTTTCACATTCTGTTCACTTTGGACACAGAGACAGAATCTTATCTACGCAACACACCAGAAATGCACTGCACAGTCTCTCTCTCTCACACACACACACACACACACACACACACACACAAGTCCAGTGAGACACAGTGTGCTTTAACCCTTTAGCAGGTCATGAGAAATCTGGAAATAATCTCTCTCTCTTTTGGTGCTGCTGTGAGAAGGAGAGGCACAGGAAGTGTGTGTGTGTGTGTGTGTGTGTGTGTGTTGATATACTGCAGCAATGTGTTGAAGTGTATAAAGACTGAGTTTTAAAGAGTGAGTTTTGGTGGAGTGAACATATGTGGAAGAAGGCGTGGCTTGTGTATCTGTCAGTTTCTGGACAGGGGCGTGGCCTATATATAGCTGTCAATCTCTGGACAGGGGGCGTGGCCTATATATCTGTCAATCTCTGGACAGGGGCGTGGCCTGTATATCTGTCAATCTCTGTGCAGGGGGTGTGGCCTATATATCTGTCAATCTCTGGACAGGGGCGTGGCCTGTATATCTGTCAATCTCTGGGCAGGGGGTGTGGCCTGTGTATCTATAAGTCTCAGTGAAGTGGGTGTGGCCTGTGTATCTGTCAGTCTCAGTGCAGGATAAATGAATAACATAAAGAGTGCTAGCGGCCGAGGCATTGAACATCAGCGCGGTGCTCTGGTCTTCACAAGCTGGACTGGAACAACACACTACACATTCACCGAGAACCTCTCCTCTCTCTCTCTCTCTCTCTCAAACACACACACACACACACTAAAACGTACACACTCTAAAACACAACCTGTTTCCTGAAACCATTTTAACCCCAGGCTTTCCTCTGGCACTGGATCGTTGCTAGGCAACAAGAAGAGTAACGAACATGAAAAATACAAGATCGTAATTTTACAGGAAAAGTATGAATGTGTGTGTGTGTGTTATTGCATGCAGGGTCCAAACCCTCACTGACAGAAGAAGACAGACTGTACCGCTGACCCACCAACAGGTATTTAATAAGAGAGATCGAGAGATTTAGTCATTCTAAGATGCTTCAATCAAACATCAACTCATTCTAGAGCCCTGAACACATGATTAGAGTAGTGCACACCACACACACACACACACACACACAGTTCTTTCTGCCCTCATCACTGTCTCCTGTTCTTTTCGTCGTCATGCCAACATGATGAGAATCACTCTGACCTCGCTTATTAATTATAGCCTGCTAACGATCTCTCTCTCCATCTCTCTCCGTCTCTCTCTCTCTCTCTCACACACACAGCATAAAAATTAAATTCTTTTTCAAATATATAAACAAATAAATATACAGAGGGGCCCAAAAATGTATACACACACTTTAACAGCAGTAACTGTATCTATGGCCTTTATGAAAAGTAGAATTGTATCATGGCAGCGGAGTGTAGTGTTACGTTTCCTCTGAAGACGTCAGCAGTCGCACCATCGTTGATGCCGTCATGTGACCGTCAGAAGAGATGCATATATCGTTCATGTGTTTAGTGAACCTTCTGTATATAAAGATACTTCTTTCCTTTTCTAAACCTAACCTGTGTCAAGTCAGCAATGCCCCGCCCCCACTGGTGCCCCACCCTCACTGGCATTTTTACACCATTTACACTGAATTTGTCCTTTTTTCATTGTACTCCTTCACACACACACACACACTCACACAAACACCTAGGTATGATTGAAACATGGAGTATGAAATATGAAATGAGATGATAAACTCAAACTTCATCTAAAACTCCTCCAAGTGTCTTAGCAACTCAAAAATTACCACCTGAAAGAAGAACAGATAAGAATTATGTTTTTGGGTTTTTTTTGTTAAATACTCTGAAGTCTTTAAATAATTTAAATACCCAAACTTTGGCATGCATGTTGTGGAGATTAATGCCTGAGATCTGCGCAGAGCTCACTGGTTGTTAGATATAATCAGATGCCTGACGTCAGCAGCTTAGGCAGCCCGGAATTCTCTCACTCTACATCCAACAAAAACTGCCAGAAAGAGTATTGCCTTTTTGCTCACGCAGTTGTTGTCATTCGAGTTATGAAAACGTCAAGAAAAAGTGCCAGTAATGGTGACTATCGATCCGTCACAGGAGGAGACTTCCAGACCTCTGCACAATTGATCCAGCTAACCATCATGCCTATCTTGAAATCACTGGCAAGCCGTAACACCAGAAAATCCCCAAATGCTGTTTGTATTTCTTCATATAAGTAGTCAGCCACACCGTGACCACTCGTTTCTTTCTTATGCAATAACAATGTTTATTTGTGTTTATGCCAGTGTGGGCACTGATGGCTCAGTGGTAGGTGTTTCGCCTGCCATGCGGAAGGCCCGGGTTCGATTCCCAGTCAGTGCCCAAACCCCAGCCACTGGATGCAGTGCCGGTCCCAAGCCCGGATAAAATGGGAGGGTTGCGTCAGGAAGGGCATCCGGCGTAAAACCTGTGCCAAGTAGTAGTGCGGACTGGATATTCCGCTGTGGCGACCCCTTGTCGCATAATTGGTGTTCCCAAATTGAGTGAGTGTGTGCGCGTGCTTGTTCCCTGCAATGGACTGACACCCTGAACAGGGTGCCTTCTCGAGGGCCCATGGGGTAGGCTCCAGGTCCCCAATGACCCTGGACAGGATAAGCGCTAGAAAGAGTGTGTGTGTGAGAGAGAGAGAGAGAGAGAAACTTGAATGCCGAAAGACCAACAACAACATTTGTGTTTATGCCAGTGTAACTGTCACAAAATGGTGGCACGGTTGCATACATCTCCAGGGTTGAGGGTTCGATTCCCACCTTGGGTCTGTTTGTATGGTGTTTGCATGTTCTCCCCGTGCTTGGTGGGTTTCCTCCGGGTACTTTGTTTTTTATGTTCTTCCACACTCCAAAAAAATGGAGATTAGCATAATTGGTGTTCCCAAATTGAGTGAGTGTGTGCGCGTGCTTGTTCCCTGCAATGGACTGACACCCTGAACAGGGTGCCTTCTCGAGGGTCCCCTGGGATAGGCTCCAGGTCCCCAATGACCCTGGACAGGATAAGCGCTAGAAAGAGTGTGTGTGTGTGTGAGAGAGAGAGAGAGAGAGAGAGAGAGAGAGAGAGAAACTTTTCAAATAAGACTTTACTTTACATAGGACTATGTAAAGTCATTCAAAAAGACTTTACATAGTCCTAACGCATTGTACCGAAATAAAGAGAAGAAACCGATTCAGACATCAATTTATTACTCACATCACAGCTTACACAGTACCAAGTGTAAAAGGTACATACACAAACTGGAGTTTGAACAGGAAATAAATAAAGTGTAAAGTACAGAATGTTTCTTATTCCAAACAAACTATTTTATAACTTCAGATTACCAAGTATGTACCATGCTACTTAAACAAATCAATAAACAATATATTAACCCTATTGTCTTTAACACAAAGTCAAGAGCACTATAACTGTATAAACATGCAAAGATTTGAACATTATTCTCAAATAAACATTATATATCGATTTAAAGAAATTGCTCCAGAGTAACTCTCTCCACACACTACACCATGGCCCTAACACTGATTCTCTTCTGAACGTTCCAGGTCAGTTCAGGTCATGTTGTTGCTGCATGTCTTATATTGTCTTACTTATGATCTAAAACTTCTCTCTGAAATCTGTAAAGTATTTTGGCCGAATCCTAAAATCACATTTTTCACTCCATTATAAATGATATATTCTACGAAATATAAAGTCTGGGAAGCCATGTTTAGGATGTTTAAGATATTACAAGAAATATTATTCCCGGTCACCAGAGAAAACTAGTTAATTCCTTATGGGTTCTTCAAAATCTGAGTGCTATTAGTAGGTTACAGAGCCCGATTTATTAAGACATGGATGCTAAAATCAGAAACCTTATGAGTGACTAAGGGGATTTGATCCTATTAAAGAGCTGTGATCCTAGAGTGACCGAGGAGGGGCTGTAATGCTAAAGAGACTAAAAAGCTGCAGTCCTAGTTTGACTTTAGTGTCTGAAGGTCTGCGATCCTCAAGAGAGTGAAAAGCTTACACTAAACAAGGGGCTACAATCCTAGTGTTTCAAAGGCCATGAGCCAAAAGTGAACAAGACAGGGCAACAATCCTGGAGTGACCGAGAAGGGGCTGAGGCGCTAGAATGATTGAAAGCCTGTCATCCTCAAGACACTGGAAGATGTCATATTAGTGAGATAAGGGGTTAAAACTTAGGAATTAGAAGGTTAGTATAATATGGTGACCAAAACGTTGTGATCCTAGCGTGACAAAAGTGTTGTAATCCCCAAGAGACCGGGGGGCTGTGATCTTAAAGTGACTGAGGGGCTGCAATCCTAGCATGACCAAGGGGCCCATGATCATAGCGTGAGTGAGGGGCCGTAATCCTAGGGTGACCAGGGGTCTGTAACCCTAGAGTGACCAGGGGGCCATTCTGGATCCTGGAGAAATCAAGGGGTTGTGCTCCTGGAGTGACTGAGCATCTGCAATTCTAGAGTCTAGAATGAGTGAATGACTATGGTCTTTGAGTGACTGAGGAACTGTGATCCTCAATAGACTAAGGGGCTGCGATCTTAAAGGAAGTGAGAAGCCGCGATCAAAGAGTGACTGAAGGGCTGTGGTCTTAGTATGACTGAGGGCCTGCAATCCTACAATTTCACGGGGCTGAGATCCTATCATGATTGAGGGGCTAGAGTGACCAAAAGTCATGAGCAAAAGTCCTAGAGTGACAAAGGATGAGTTCTGATCCTAGAGTGACTGAGGAAGGACTGTGATCTTAGAGTGACTGAGGGGTCACAATCATAAGCTAACCAGAGGGCCATGATCCTAAAGTGATGATGGAGGGACTCGGGTCCTTGAGAGACCGAAAGGCTGTGGTCTCAAAGTGACTGATGGACTGCAATCTTGGTGTGATTAAGCTGCCTGTGACCCTGAAGTGGCCAAGAGGTAGCAATCCTACAGTGAGTGAAGGTGTGGAGGGCTCCACACTACTCAACTGATTGAACTAATCTGTTCATTTCGGTTCAGTGCGGGTGTTTACGCCTTACAAAATTACAAACTGCAATGGACCCTCCAGGATAGGAGTTAAAGAGCCCTGTCCTAAATTGACTGGAGTAACCAAGGCTTGCGATCCTAGAGTGACTGAAGGGCTGCAAACCTAGAGTAACTATGAGGTTATGATCCTAGAGTGACTGTGAGGTTGCAACCCTTGAAAGACTGAGAGGCTGTGATCCTAAAGTGACCAATAATCCATAAGATTAAAACAACAACCATAAATACATTTATCTAGAATCTCAGCCCCTAATTTACTTTATCACACAATCCTAGAGTGACCTTGGGGTTGTGATCCCAGAGGGACTGTCAGGTTCCAACCTTTGAAAGACTGAGCAACTGCGATCCCAGAGAAACGGAGGGGCTGTGATCTTAGAGTGTGATCTGACCCATGTGTGACCAATTGCCTACAATTCTACAGTAAGTGAACAGGAGGCCTCAATCCTTCCTTACAGAACTTCACAAAAACATACAGAATAAACGAAGTTAGTCCAGAAACACTCATCTGGTTATCTATGGGTTGTGCGCTGGTGTGTTTGGAGATTACAGCGGTCACTAAAACTCTTTCCACAGTGCGAGCAGTGATATGGTTTTTCTCCTGTGTGAACGCGCTTGTGTTTTTGGAGATTACTCTGTTGATTAAAACTCTTTCCGCAATGCGAGCAGTGAAACGGTTTCTCTCCCGTGTGAATGCGCCGGTGTTTTTGGAGATTACTTTGCTGAGTGAAACTCTTTCCACAATCAGAGCAGCGGTACGGCTTCTGTCCCGTGTGAATGTGCTCGTGTTTTTGGAGATTGCTCTGCTGATTGAAACTCTTCCCGCAATGCACGCAGTGATACGGTTTCTCTCCGGTGTGAATGCGCTGGTGTATTTGGAGATTACACCGGTCACTAAAGTTCTTTCCGCAATGCGAACAGTGATACGGTTTCTCTCCGGTGTGAATCCGCTGGTGTTTCTGCAGGTTACACTGTTGAGTAAAACTCCGCCCACATTCCGAGCAGTGATACGGCTTCTCACCTGTATGAACGTGCTCGTGCCTTTGAAGTGCTCCTTTCTCACTAAAACTCTTCCCGCAGTGCGAGCACTCGTACGACTTGCCTCCTCTGTGAATGCGCTGGTGTGTCTGGAGATCAATCTGATCGTTGAAGCTTTCTAGACACCTTGAGCACTCGAACAGTTTTTCTCCGGTGTGAATGCGCAGATGCAGCTGGAGACTACTCTGTAGGGTAAAACTCTTCCCGCACAGCGAGCACAGGTACAGCCTCTCACCTGCGTGGAGGTGCTGATGCTGTTGGAGGCTGCTCTGGAAAGTGATTCCTGCTCCACAGGAGGTGCAGTGGTGATTGCTTCTCTGCAGATGTTTCTGAGAGCTCTCAGCAGAAGGGGAACGAATCTCTCCAGATCTGAACAGTTTCACATATTCCTCATTATGGCATCTCTTGATGTGTTTATGGAGGTAAATTTGGACTGTGTAGGAAAGCGGACACAAGGAGCAGGTGAAGACTTGTGTCAGGTTGTTTTCTCTGTCTGGGGTAAAGAAAAATAATGTGGAAGATGAGGTAGGAACCAACAGGATTGAGAAATAAAATTTGTACAATTGATTGTGATGATAAAAACATTACCATAAATACTGTAAACCATAATGTTCTTCTGCAGTTGGGAAGCATAAATAAGTAGCTACAAGGTAGTTTTGCTAGCTAGTGAACACTATGTTGTAAATTTGTCTGCAAGCTGTTCCAAGTCGAATCGTATCTGCTCAGGGTAAGACCTAACGATACCAGCTGAGGGTTTAGAAACATGACCTTCTCAGGCTTTCTAAAGATGTGTACAGTGCTCCGAGGTCTAGTTTAAGAATCAGTAAAACTTAAAACAAGTACAACCGCCAACTGTGAGTCAGAGCATCCTGTTCAGCCAGGCTGTCTAGCTCTGCCAAGAAGACCAACACAAACAGTTGTACTGAGGTCCACCTGTGGCGTTTAAACTTCTCACAAGTGTGGACTACCGTAAACTGGGTGCAGACACCCATCTACCGGACATATGCACCTCATCTCAAGAGTATGTCTGAACTGACAAACAGGGCCTCGGGGCCAGATGGTCTGCAGCCAACTCCGCGTGGGCCACAATCAGACTCTGGCAGAAGAACTGCAGTTTCTACGCTATGTGGCCAAAAGGTTGTGTGGGCATTTGATCAGACACCCACGTGGACTTTTTAAAACAACATCCCACTCTAGATTTATCTCCACTTACTGTAGTTCCACTCTTATGGGAAGGCTTATCAGTGGATTTTTGAGTGCAGCTCTGGGGACGCGTGTTCAGCTACAAGACACTGAGAGTCAAATGTCAACGATTGCCTTAAAGGGAAGTGAAAACCGCTGGATTACATATTCCCGACTTTTATTAATTTATTAATCAAATAAGATGTTTATATGTTTTTTTTGTTTTTTTAATTTAGTCATGTCCAATTCTTTTTTCCCCCAATTTTCTCCCCAATCTAGTCACGTCCAATTCCCTTCCCGTCACTAGTTTATATGTTAATACGACGCATAAATGTCTGATTATTGGAGCTATTTTAGACAAAAGACTTGGACCAGATTCCCCTCCGAGTCAGGATTTAAATCTGTGTGCTGCTTTGGAAAAAAAAAAAAAAAAAAAAAACCCTCTTCTGTTCTTTCTCAATTCTTGTTTTCAGGGAAGACGTTGCAGTAAATAATTACTTGCCGCTTTGCTTTGAAACTCCAGAGCCAGGCAGCTTTTATATTATTACCGTTTAGTAAATGATTAGTGCATCAAAAAAATGCGACACTGATCAGAAATAATTGATCAGATTTGATCCAAGAATAAGCTTCAATATTATATATTAATAATAATTAAAACTCTTCGACGTAACTATTCCCGGAGCATTTTTTGTTCCAGAGGTAGTCAAACGTGATTCCGGCGCGTTTAGCGTACTCCTCATCGTACCACACGGAGAGCTCCTGCCCAGTTGCAATGGGTCGACAGGTGCGGTACAGGATCCCACCTCGGTACTGAAACGCCACCAGATTCTGCTCTTTATCATTACGAGAGCAACTGACAAACCTGGGAGAACGACGGACAGAAATAAAAAGTGAAAAGCACAAGTAAAAATCATACTGTCAAATCAGTTATCATGAACAGAAGACCACATCCCCAACCTCATCCAGTTGGAATGAACCTCAGACGTGGCATCTATGTATTTTTCAGGCTGCTTGCCTTCATAAATCTGAGAGAGAAAAAAAATTATTATACACTAAAATGTTTTATCCTTTAACACAGCCAATGAAACGGCACACAAACAATAACAAGTGTGATGTTTGTAAAGATCATCAGTCTGTTGCCCCAGACTGTGGTGATGAGTTCGCTTCCTGTTAGAAATCGTGTTCTTATGAAAGTCGCGTAACCTTTTGTTTCTTCTGATCAAACCCAAGATCAAAGAGAGGCTGATTAATCCTGATTCATTCAGACAAATTGAACTGAATTGATTTAATTAAATAAATAGATTTACCGAACAGGTTGTTTCAATGGGCCTCGTCATGAAAGTTTGTTTTCTGATCATTTTTAGACAGTCACATGGGTCTCCACTGTGTGTGCGCGTGTGTGTGTGTGCACATGCAATCAAAGATGAGAAAAACTCCTCTCTTTTTTTCTTTTTCTTTTTTTTTTACTTTAGATTGGATTCTGAAATGCACAGGGGTAGCTCAGTGGTTAAGGTATTGGACTTTGGTCCAGAAGTTCTCAGGTTCAAACCCCACAACCAACAAGTTACCACTGATGGGCCCTTGAGCAAGGCCCCTAAATCCTCAACTGCTCTGATGTGTAATGGGACAAAAATTTAATTCGCTCTGGATAAGGGCGTCCGCCAAATGCTTAAATGTAATGTTAATGTAAATGCTTTATTGTTTTTTCCTCACTGACAGAAATAGAGACAAACTGATGCTGGACGTGTTTGTTTAAAGGGAACGCTTTACCCTCCTTAGTCTTAGGTCATGTCCACACATAGCCGAGTATTTTTAAAAACAGAGATTTTTATCTGCGGTTCTGGCCTTTTATCCACATGCAAACACAGTTCTGGTCGTTGAAAACGGAGATTTTGGCTTGTTGTAATGATACCTTGTGTGCCGATGATGTCATTGTCTGTGTGCTAGTCCCCTTGATTTGACGTCAGCTTTGTTTATGAGGATATTTTGTGTAATAGTAAACCAGTATGTACAGTAAACAAGTGACTGTGTTAACGTTGCTTACTGGACTTTTTACATTAGCTACTCACACATTACGTTAACCAACGAAGGTGGAAATTCCCTCCGTTTCACTCCTTTTGTCAAACACACCGTTTCAGAATCAAATCTAAAATAATAAAAAGACAAAATGAGTTTTTTTCAAGTAAGTTCAATTCATCTGAATGAATCAGGATTAATCAGCCTCTTTTTGATCAGAGAAACCCAGAGGTTATGTGACTTTCATAAGAACACCAAAGTTCTAACAGAAGCTAACTCACCACCCAGGAGTAGGCGCTGTTCATGGCTTCCTCTCGGTCCACAGTGTCTCCCTGGTACGGCCCGAAGTGCACACCCACTGGAATAGTGTCGCTGTTGTTAAACACTCCCAGGCCCGTGTCGGGAATACCGGACTTCCGAATCTCCAGCCCTGGAGGAAGAGTTTGTCTGGCTCGGTCAGCGACCCCTAGTGGAACCGCAACGTCAGGGATGAAGAGAGCCGGACCGTGAACATCGCACTTGCTGATGAAGAAAGATCTGCAATCTTCACAGTCTGAAAAAAATTTAAAACATCAAAAAAAAAAACAAATATTTCTTATTTAAGACAACATTTTTCAATTGATGATCTCGCATGTGTGATGGGTCGGATTTAAATAAATTGAACAAACATCAACCACGTTCTTTTCTTAACTTTGCTTAGTTCCGTTTTAAAACAACTAGGAGTGTAATACATAATAAGTGTTACACAAAAAAATTATTAACAAACGTTAAATAAAAAAATAAATAATAAAAAGTGATGGATTAACTTATGACTGGAAAACTTTATTAAAGTAAATGAAGTTAAAGGTGGAGGTTTATTCATGTGTGTGTGCGTGTTTGGTGTCTCACACAGGTACTCATCACGTTCGGGTTTTTCTTTCAGATGGATCTGGAATCCTCCTCCCGCTCCCGCTCCGTCCTCCGCTGAGCTCGACGCGCCTCCGTCTAGCGGTTCATAACGTTCACGTGAGAACCGAAACAGTACAGGTGTTACAGTACACATGTGCACAGGTCTCTACAACACGCGACCGACTTACAGAAGAAATCTTCATCCTCGTCTTCATGAGGAGTTTCTTCCTGTTTCAGAGGTTTCCTCCACACCTGTCCGCGTCTCTGCTGGTCCGCGGGGGCGCCGTGTCCCGCCGAGCTCCACGCTCTCCCATGGGACGTGCTGCACATCTCCGTCTGCATCTCCTCACCACGGGGGAACCCGGCGCCAGGGTCAGGAGAACCGGCTGCAGGGCTGAGGAGCGGGTTCTGGTTCCGAGACGAGTTCCTTCACACGACAGTGAGAGACCGTTACCGGTTTTATCAGCATTATGCTTAACGATACGCTGGTTTATCATTAGAAATATAATAAACAAATAAACAAAGTGTGTAAATATTACCACTAAAATAATTATACATTTAATAAAACAGTAAATACTCAGAAATTGATTAATCATTTATGTAGATAATTATTAATGATTTATTTCCTACTTGTGAAAGTCTAAAGTAACGCTAATGTTATGCTTAATGAAGCACATTCAGCTGTTTATTCTCATAAATCTAATTAGAAAATGATTTAATTAAAACATGTATTTCCTCAGAGCTAGCAGTGATCATTAAATTCAATTATAATTAATTTTTTTTATATCATTCATTTAGCTTGCAGCAATTTGAAACTCTCGGTGACAAATCTGACATTACTCCACATTAATTTAGCAAAATGTGAATAAATAATGAGGGAAATAAATGAATTTAAACCCTAACTAACACCGCTGCAGATTAGAAAAATGTTCCCGTCTCCAGAATCCGTTCCCCGTGTATATGAAGTGCACTCGGTAGTGCGCATGCGCCATCTAGGTAGCGCACTCCAATAGGAAGTGGCCATCGATTTGGGACGCAGCAGCTAGCAGCTTCACTCACATCACCTCAGTATTAACAGGCGAACACAGTTAATCACCTCAGATACAGACAGAAGGAGAAGCTTCACCAAAACTAACGTAAAACCCACTAAAACTCGATCCGGAGTCTTTGATGTGCCGATGATTAAATAGATGTGAGGGCTGCCCCTCCTCCGCTGCAGCTCGTCTTCTTCTTCTGTTCCTCTGAGTGTTCGACAGAGCTGCAGCTGCACATCGCCCCCTCGTGGAGCATTATTAAATCCCGGAAATAATAAAGAATCATCATTATCATAATCTCACATTTCTGAGCTGCTAAGCTAATCACTTAGCTTTTCCCAGTAAAAACCTGAACCTACACCATCCATGTCTAATGTAAAGAACACTCTACCACGCTTTAAGACGGTCCTGGCCTCGGCTGATGCAGACAGCTGTTCTCTGAGGACTTGTGACTGCAGTCGCTCAATAATTCAGGACCGGAGTTTCCTACAGCTTTGTACCCGAGCCTTTACTAACGAACTGGACTCCATATGAACTTCTCCACATCTCCTGTTATACTGAACTTCCAGCCTCCTAACACACAGTATGA
>JAOVVA010000052.1:4964735-4982002 GCA_028565275.1 Leiocassis micropogon | reverse complement strand
ATGGTGAACTGGTATGTTTAGATGCTGTCTTCCTCACTCTCATTGATCACTCAGGTTTATTGACGGTGAAGTGACTGGTTACTTTACATCCCAGTTCCCCCTCAGGTCTGTTTCCTTCTGACTCTCCCTTTTAGTTATGATGTCATAGTTAGTCCTGCCGGAGTCCCTGCTTGCACTCTGCACTAAATATACTTTACCTTATACATTATGTGACCATACCTACTGTATCCCTGTCTCTCTCTCTCTCTCTCTCACTACACATGTCCCTCCTGAGCTGCCAGTGATCCAGACCCCCTCTGTCCTCTGGACCTGTCTGACTCGTCCTGGTGCCCTTCTTCTGGTTGGACATCTCGTCACATGGAGGACCCGTGTGGTCTGCTTGGGATGCGTTTGGGGACTGGGGATGGTTCCACATTACCACTGAAGCAGTCCTGGCCTCAGCTGATGCAGAGAGCTGTTCTCCGAGGAATTTCATACAGTCTTGTACCTGAGGCTTAAATAATGAACTCGACTTCATATTAACTTAAAGACATCAACTGTTAAGTAGAACAGATGATGTCTTTAAGTCAATATGCAGTCCAGTTCGTCGTTGTTATTTTTATTATATCTTTTGTCAATCCCTGCTATCGGTTATCACCCAAATGAGGATGGGTTCCCAGATGAGGATGGGTTCCCTGTTGAGACTGGTTCCTTTTAAGGTTTCTTCTTATTGCCATCTCAGGAGTTTTTCCTTGACACCGTCGCCTTCGGCTTGCTCATCAGAAAAACTCGGACAATTCTGATTTATACACATTTTCTTATATTTCATACACATTTGCATTTTTTGGGGGGGATTCTGTAAAGCTGCTTTGCGACAATGATCATTGTTAAAAGCGCTATACAAATAAAACTTGATTGAATTTAATTTAGACAAAACTTCATGGAAAAGTGACAAGTCGAAAGACATTTAACGAAAAAAAAATATGGACATTATTGAACTGTCTGGTCAAGGCATCATGATCGATGTTTTGTGTAAGCCCTGAGAGGAATGGTTGTGCTAGCATCATGTTGAGAGTTCCCCTTGGCTCTTGGTTGTTTCTGTGACTAATCCTCCCTTTCCGTCTCACAGAGATCTTCTCGATGCAGAGTCATGGCTGTGTTTTACATTTTCTACTTCAACATGGAGTGTTTATCTAAATGCAACCCCCTGCAACTGTAATCATATTAGAAGCATGGCCGCATTCGATGTGTGGAATTTTGATCTTGTGTTAGATCCTGGTCTTCACTGTCAATGAAAATCGTGCTCGGAGAATTGATCTGTCTGTTCTCCAGCATGACCGCGCTGGTGGAGTTGAAGGTGACTCTCTTGAATAAAGCTCCTCCCACAGTGTAAGCAGTAGTATGGTCTTTCTCCCGTGTGAATGCGCTGGTGTTTTTGAAAGTTGCCCTGTTGGCTAAAACTTTTTCCGCACACAGAGCAGTAATAGGGTTTCTCTCCAGTGTGAATGCGCTGGTGGTGTTGCAGAGTACTCTGGTGAGTGAAACTCCTCCCGCACTGTGCGCAGTGATGCAGCTTCTCCTCCGTGTGGATACGCTGGTGTGTCCGGAGATTTCCTCTTTCGCTGAAACGCTTTCCACAGTGTGAGCACTGGTACGGTTTCTCACCCGTGTGAACACGCTGGTGTCGCGTGAGCGTCCCTAATTCGCTGAAACTCTTCCCGCACTGTAAGCAGTGGTAGGGTTTCTCACCGGTGTGAATGTTCTGGTGCCGCCTGAGACTCCCTTTCTCACTGAAACTCTTTCCGCACTGCGAGCACTGATGCGGCTTCTCTCCTGTGTGAATGCGCTGGTGTGCCTGGAGATGAATCTGCTGAGTAAAACTCTTCCCGCACTGCGAGCACTGACACAGATTCTTTCGAGTGTGAAGGCGCTGGTGGAGCTGGAGACTGCTCTGCTGCGTGAAACTCTTCCCGCACTGCGAGCACTGATACGGCTTCTCACCCGTGTGAACACGCTGGTGCACTTTCAGATGTTTACGCTGGATAAAAATCTTTCCACATTCCGAGCACCGGAGCGGATCTTTCTGCGTTTGTGGGCGAGGAGCATCAGCACCAGGACTACAGAAAGACATTGCTGTGGATTGCTTGGAGCTTTTCGAGGCCACCAGGCTCTCGTATTTAATCTCTCCTGATTTCAGTAGCCGGACGTACTCCTCGTGGTGGCATCTCTTGATGTGTTTGTGGAGATAAATTTTGGATGTGTAAGAAAGTGGACATGCGGAGCAGGAAAAAACTTGAAGGACTGCGTTCATACCTGCAGCAGGAAAAATATTAGAATTGACATTTCTACTTAGTTTTAACCCACAGAAAATAATCAAACTACTGAGTCTCTGGAAGACATGACAGATTGCTGAAGACATGACCAAGGAATTCTCTTTCATTAGTTCTGCTTCCTGGTTTTGTGGAGCAAAATTTTTATATTTCTCCAACCTCATACTCTGAACCAAGTTGGTTAAAGAGCTAAACTGAACTGAACAAATAATATTACTCTAAAAATAATTATTATTTAAAAAAGAAATCTAATAAATCAAATAAAATTGCGAGTTATGGACATAACCATTAAGGGAGCACTTTCTGTTCCAGATGTAGTTGAAGGTGAGGCCGAGGTGATCTTTGGTGAACTCGTCTTCGTACCATAGCAACAACTCCTGTCCGGGTTCGATGGGTCGACTGGAGCGGTATAAAATCCCACCTTGATGCTGAAATGCCACCAGATTTTGCTCGTCATCATTACGAGCACAATTCACATACCTGAGAGAGAGGGAGTCATAATAATTAAACAAGGTTTTAAAAACCTATGTGAAAAAGGTGCTCATAGATGTGATATGTGAGGATGGCTCCACTTAGAAACCAGGAAGATGCTTTGATCTGCATTGATGGAAACGGTTTCACTGTTTGCATCAATCCATTCTCATCTCTGATCACCCAATCCAGATGAGGACGGATTCCGGTTCCTCTCAACATTTTTTCCTCATGTCCTCTCATGTCTTTCCATTACATCTATACATTTTTTAAATTTATATTCAGAATTTCAAATTCTGTAAAGCTGCTGTGCGACAGTGTCCCCTTTTAAAAGCAGTAAAAGTACGTAAAATTGTCATGTGCAGTTTTTCTTGCATTATTCCTAAAATATGGAGTATAAATAAGGATTATAATAACATTTCTCACCTCATCCAGTTAGAATGCATCTCTGATGTGGCATCAATGTATTTTTCACACTGTTCGCTTTTGTGTATCTGCAAATAAAATAAAAGTAATTCATTAGTTAATTATAGTGACCTATATGAGAGAGACTGAAGAGCTTGGTTTTTATCTCCAGAGATTTACAGCAGCTCAGTCCTGGTGTATCTATCCAGTGATGTAAACTTCAAAGCACTTTTTGTAAGTCGCTCTGGATAAGAGCGTCTGCCAAATGCCTAAATGTAAATGTAAGAAAGCAGACGGCCCTTTCCTCTCTGAGAGCTGGATGGTGACCAAATTAGGGGAGAAAATAAAATAATTAAATCATAATTAACCATGAAAGAGCACCACCTACTGTACATATGAGGTATGATAAGAATGTTTAAAAAATTTGTTTGTATGCATTGGAATAAACCAGGGAGGCTCAATTTTACCCCAAGCTTCATGTGCTCTGGTACCTCCCTCCTACATTCTGTGTTCACCTGAAGCAGTGCAGTGGTGTTACTGGAAAAGCAGAGCCGAATTCTAGCAAGTCCATTTTATTTAAAAGTCCAAATATATTTATTTTATAAAGAGAGATTAATCTGTGATGGTTACAGAGCGTACAATAGTACTTAAGTTACAGGTTCTACAGGGAACGTGCTGGAGACTGAAAAACATCACTCACCTCCAATGGCACAGTGGCTTTATCACACAGTTCCTACTACAAGTTCCGACTAAACTCACACTCGACTGTCCTACAAAGCTAACTCACCACCCAGGAGTAGGCGCTGTTCATGGCTTCCTCTCGGTCCACAGTGTCTCCCTGGTACGGCCCGAAGTGCACACCCGCTGGAAGAATGTCGCCATTGTTAAACACTCCGAGGCCTGCGTCGGGAATACTGGACTTCCGAATCTCCAGCCCTGGAGGAAGGGTTTGTCTGGCTCGGTCAGCGGCTCCTAGTGGA
Source organism: Leiocassis micropogon (assembly GCA_028565275.1). Lineage (NCBI taxonomy): Eukaryota > Metazoa > Chordata > Actinopteri > Siluriformes > Bagridae > Leiocassis > Leiocassis micropogon. The sequence continues at coordinate 4,977,837 of JAOVVA010000052.1, read as the reverse complement.
ACCGCAACGTCAGGAATAAAGAGGGCCGGACCGTGAACCTCACACTTACTGATGAAGAAAGATCTGCAATCTTCACAGTCTGGAAGGAGAGACACAACAAAGAAAAAAAAAACTTAACATAATATTCTAAGAAAAAGCTTTGTTAAATTTTAAGCTTACTTTAGAACCTAAATGAACAAAAAATGATCTCTAACGTCACACGAGATGTCAGTAAAAAGCACTGTGGTGATGTTCACACTGGAGTGTAAACGCAGCTCACAGAGAAAGTCGTCGTGTTTAGGTTCCTCTTCTTTAATGAGGATGTGGAGCTCTCCATCCTGACGATCGTCTCCATCGTCCACACAGCTGGAGGTTCCTCTATCTACAGATTTAGAACATTTTAAATTAACTCTCATCGTGAGTCAAGTGAGAACACGGGCAGAGCATCGCTGACCTGGAGCGGCCTGAGACCTGTATGGATTATTATATGGATATTGTACTGTATCTTACAGAAGTGATCTTCATCCTGATCTTCACCCGTTTCTTCCTCTTTCAGAGCTTTCTCCCAGAGCTCTCCGTTCCTCTGCCGGTCCACAGGAGCGACGTGTCCCGTCGAGATCGACATCCTGCCATCTGAAGCGCTGCACACCTCCGTCTGCATTTCCTCACCCAGCTTATCAACACACAAACTGGTGGTGCTGATCAATTCTCCATAACAGCGGCTCTGACTGTAGTGCTCGGATGCATTCTGGTTTCCATAGCAACGGCTCCTTTACAGCGCAGGCTTTATCAAAGATTTCTGTAAGAGAGGTGTGTGTGTGTGTGTGTATGTAGCATTAGTGTAAGGAGTCTCCAGTGTCAGCGGAAACTAAACAACTTCAGGGGGAACGGTAACTCTGCTTCATCGCTCAGGATTTTACTATAAACACACACTTTTAAGTGCCAAAAACTCTGAAAATATTATTTTGATTAAATATTCAGTCAAATCTGATAATTTTATAAAATCATTTGTAGAACAAAAAATGTAAAAAGGCAAAAAAATATAAACAAATAAATATTCTATTTTAGGGCCTTGTATTTTTGTAAACATTAAAAACTCTGCTTCAAAATAATACAAATATCAATCCTAGTTGATAGATAAATAAGTATTTATTATTAAATAATTAATTAATTTATTATAAATATATATATTTTTATTAGTCTTTAAAATTGAATGAATAGTAACGAGTATAATTAATAATTATACAAACAACAACAAAAAAAAAACTACATCACAACTACAATTGTATTTGATTAATTTTAATGTAAATAAATCAGTAGGAAAGTTATCAGGCCGAATCCCAATCTGCTCTCCACTGGATGTAGTGCACTTCACACAGAAACGCTCGTGTCTCGCGCCCTACCTAGTGCACCTCCTCAGTTCGCGGCGCTCGGTTTGGGACGCGGCCTGTAACTGTTGCCTGAGCGGCTAAGCTAGCAGTTCCACCTGAATTTACCTCATGATTTCTGCAGCAGCGCGGAGTGACTCACCTCACACACCCGCGCCGCGCAGGGGCTCCGGGGTCACTTTTACATTTCCAAACAACCCTGTCACAATATGATGATACAGAAATGATTAGCAGGGATCACGGAGGAGGCTGTAAAGCTGCAAGCGCTTCTTCTTCGCTTCCTCTCCGTTCAGGACGGACAGAGAGAAAGAGCCGCAAGCAGCGCCACCTGCAGGATGACTGTGATGTCTGCTGGACAGGAATTCAATTTAAAATAAAAAATGTTCAGGTGTGATTATTAATTTTTTTTTATCTTTACAGGCATCAAGAGGTAGAGTCATCATGGTTAGTCAAATAAAAGGGTTTATTGGAATTTGAAGTTAATCCAAACTTGACCGTAAAATCAGGAAAAATAAAAAATCTTTGTAGACTACTAAAGTATAATTACACCTCTTTAAATGATCAGCAAAATATTTTAAGTGTTTCAAAAAACAAATAAATCTGCATTTAAGTATTTATTATATTAAATATCTAAGTCTAATCTAATACAACTTGATAAAACAGCAATTACTGAAAATTTTAAACGTTTCATAAAAATATATATTTACTCATATATAAATTGTGGAAATATTTTCCCCATGATTTTAACTTTATTGTAATTGTTTCTATTTGAAAAAGGCAAACAGTATAAAACCCAATCAGCTGATCAGGAACATCACAGTGCGTTTTTACATCATTGCACACAAACTTCAATCACTGCTGTTTATAATTTATTCCCTGCAGGGATTTTTCCAGCACTGATGCTTGTCTTGTGTTCAGTTTATTTTTATCTTTATGTTTAACATTATTTAAAGGAAGGGGGGGAAAAAACGACACACACAAAAGTTATAAATATATTTACAAAATAATTTAATTGAAACATTTTTCAATTACAAAATAAAACAGTTGAAATTGCATTCCTGTACGCTCCTGAATACTTTTAATTAATAGATATAATAACAAGGGAAGGAAAAAAAACAAACAAAAAAAAAAAAACACTTGCACATAAAGGTGCTCATGAATGGCCGCTCGATGTTCTCCAGCCGCGTGCAGCGTCTTCGGAGCAGTCTCCGTGCACACACGCCACGCTGCCGCACCGCTGAGCCTCTGGTCACACAATACTGCTGCCTGGGAGCCGTTTTTAATCCTGATTTTTTGTATTTTATTTTTTTTTAATCCTAAGCCCTTAAAACAACCTCAGAACCGTAGAGTCACTCTCGTCCGGAAAATAAAGGTCTAGCTGAAGGACGCCATCTTTAAAATACTGTCACTGAGAACACGGCTACGTCGTCAGGGTGGCGGCGTCGAGGGAGAGAAAGAGTCCGATCACGCGCAGCCACAGACGGACGAGCGGATTTTTTTTTAAAAAACACACGGAACACAGAACTAAAAGAAACAGTGACGCAGCAGCAGCTGCATGATCAGCTCCATACTTACGTAGAGGACGACTTGGAGGACACACACTCGCTTAGCTGGAGAGTTCATGATCTTCAACTCGCCGACTCTCACACACACGTATACACACACATACACATGCACACACACACATGCCGCTCTATCTACTGTGTGTGTGTCTGAGAGATGTGTGAAAGGGAGGACGTGTGTGTGAGAGGGGGGATTTTAAGGGTTTGGGGAGAAAGGGAGGAAGGGGTCGAGGGAACGAAGGGAGTGACTGCAGACTTCAGGAGTCCTGAGTGTGAGAGTGTACACTGAGCGGCTCACTCAGACTCACTCCCACATCCTGGCATTTCGCAACCAGTTTGTTGAGTGTGTCAGTTTTACCTCCAGCTGCGGCTTCAAACAGGAGCCACTGTGAAAACACACACACACACACACACACAGACAAAGAGAGGGAGAGAGAGAGAGAGAGAGCAGTTAGAAACATTGTCAGGAGCAGGTGTGTATTTCAGTGTGACGTGGTTATGAGGGTGAATTACATCTCTCCACAGAGCAGCACACAGCAGCAGCTTCTGAAGAGCTTGCTGGTAAAGCTTCTGCACCTAAAACACACACACACACACACACACATTCTTCTAACACTACATTCCTCTCAAGTCAAGCCCTCTGAACCTGCAGGGGTGTAACACCAACACACAGGGAAAGCATGCTGGAGGGAAAGCATGCTGCAGTCATACTCACCTCTGCTCTCCCCTTCTGCTGCTTCTGCACAGCCACCGCTCTAAACACACACACACAGAAAAAATTGGTTCGTGAAAAACAGGTCTCTCACACACAAACACACAGATTTAATGTCCCTCATAGATAACATTTTTGATGAAGGAGACAGAAGATTTAAAGCCCTGTATAAGGTGGAAGAGACAGTCTGCCATCACGTCTAGACGTAAAGACCACAGACGAGACGCAGCACAAGTCAACTCCAGAAAAGTGTCATCCAGCGGGTAAGAGGAGGGGTGCAGGGGTCGTCCTGCGGGTAAGAGGAGGGGCGCGCCGTTACACTCCTGTCCTCCAGGAGAAAGAGCAGTAGCAAAAATGAGAGACATGATGCACCACTTTCTGAAAGGATCAGAGACACTGGGATCCTCACAGGACAGGGACAGACTGGAGAAAAACCAGTATCACCCCCAGAATCCAGGACACGGAGCGGAGTGACGAGCTCAGATAAGAAGAGTGAAAACCCACACAGGACAGGGTGAGGAACCGGACCAGCGTCCTGCTCACACACACACACACGCCTTCCTGAAGGACGAGCACTGCTGTCCCAAAGACCAAAACACACCCGTGTTCTTAAAGGGGGCGGGGTATTGAGAGAGAGAGAGAGAGAGAGAGAGAGAGAGAGAGCGGTCCAGGACCACTGAAGTCCTGGCTCCGCCCCTCCTGTACAGATGAGACGTACAGTAAATCTAAGAACGCAAACACACACACACACACACTGTGACTCACATCCTCCAGACAGACAGACAGGTGGGAAACGTCGCAGTCATCAGGCGCGTCTGCAGCTTTACACACTCCACGTTCTCCTCACTCCACTCCTGCAGAACAACCCTGCACACACACACACACACACACAAACAGATTTAACACGCAAAATCTGGTGGAAAAGTGTGTGTGTGTGTGTGTGTGTGTGTGTGAGAGATATACCTGAGGCTGAGTTCAGCGTTGCTCGGCATTATGTATCTGAATCTTTCCAACGCCGATGAGTGAAGAGACGGAGGGAGAAAACTCAGATAGAACGAGATCACCTGTAACACACACGTACACACACTTGTATGAAAGAGTGTAGAGAGATGAAGTGATAAATTCCTGATGATTAAATGGAGGAACAAAAAAAAGAGGAAGAAAGAGAAGAAAAAGAGGAATGCAGGATAGACAGCGGGGTGGTTCCTCTGTGATGGGTAGCAATATGGTGTGTGTGTGAGAGAGAAAGAGCGAGAGAGAGGAGGGGGGGGACCTGGTTGTGGAAGCTATAGCAGCTCCAGTAGGTGGCGCTGTTGTAGGGCAGGCTGATGCGGGTGGGCGTGGTGTTCAGGCAGCGCTGCACCAGTTCACTGAGCACACGCAGCTCTCGGCCACACAGCTTACTGCTAGTAAAGAGGAGATAACTGGGGAGAGAGGCAGAGCGGTTAGAGCGTACACACACACACACACACACACACACACACACACTTCAGTTAAACATTCTAGCTCGACACTTTATTAGCAGTTAGACGTTTCACACTGTCGCTTCTGGAAACTGATCAGAGTTTTAATCAGGGCTTCGACCCGAGTCCCAACTGGACGCCTGTGTGTGTCACAAGAACGTTTATTTTTATCAAACTGAGTCACAAACGTTTGGACTTGAGCAGGCACTGATCATAAGCTGAGGAACATCAGAAGGAACCGAGCCCGTTCTCCACTCCGATCTTGGGTTTGACCCTGACTGGAGCGGATTCTTCAGGGCTTTGGACCCGACCTTTCACACTTACTGTGAGTGTGAGGCGAGTGCACGCGCGCGAGTGTGTATATGTGAGTGTGTGCTCTCCTGCACTCACTCAAGCCAGAGTTTCTTCACCACCTCCAGATCTGCCACCGCTCCCAGCGCCGCCTCGAAAGCCTCCACTGCCTCAACCACACTGCCTCGCACCGACTGCCAGAAACTGCACCCAACCAAACACACACACACACACACACAGGCGTTATTAAGTACCGACCCCTCCCCTGAGGTCAGCGTAAGGTCCAGATGACTCACGTGTGTGTGAGGTGCAGGTAGGGGATCTGATCCTGGAGGTGCTCAGGGAGCGAGGGGGCGGGGCGCTGCAGGTCCTCTGACGGGATGCCGAGCAGGTGCCTGCAGAAACACACCAACAAAACGTCAGGACACACACGCACACACCGATAACACACACACACACTTAGTCACTCAGGTGCTCACCGTAAGACCACAGCAGGATGGAGATCTTCCTGAAGACCATCACAGAGAGACCAGACGAACTGCTTAAAGAGTGTATCGATCTCGCCGTGTCTCTCCTACAAACACATTTCCATTACTTAAAGTCACTGCAAATAATCAACTGTGTGTGTGCGCGCATGTGTGTGTGTGTGTGTGTGTGTGTGTGTGCGCGCGTTTTCCCACCTGTGTGTGTAAACATTTACACAGACTGTAGAACACTCGTGCGTCTTGTGGGCGGAGCTTGTGAGCACGCAGCCACACACTCGCCGCTTCCTCTGCATCTCCACCTGCCGCATGCAGCTCGCTGAGGGTCTCCAGCAGGGGGCAGCAGTGAGGCACAACAGCCAGCGTGCTCTCACACAGAGCAGTGGCTTCCTTCACTCTGACAGACACACACACACACACACACACACACACAGATTCCAATGCTGCATGTTCTTCTAGTACAGACTTTCGTTCTTGTCTCTGCACTTATGCGGTAGAAGAAACTAACAGTCTGATAGAGATGGTGCCCCCTGGTGGAGGAACATCACGGAGAACATCAGCCTTCCAGGAGAGGGATCTGGAAAGTGCTCCTGTGCTCCAGCATGGTGTGTGTGTTAGGTGTGTGTTTACCTTTCCATGACTTTGTGCAGGTGAAGCAGGTTGAGGTGCAGAGGCAGACACGCAAGCGTTGACTCAGCCGGAGCCACGCCCTCATCCACACACCTCGATAATGCATCTGCGGAACACGCGCACACAAACACACACACCATCATTATAAGCACGCGCACACACACACACACACACATTACTGGAGGCAGGATGCGGTTGGTAGGAGTCTCACCCTGGAACAGTGTGAGGAGGCGCTCAGGAGGTGTGTGCACGTCCTCACTCGAGCTCCAGGGGAACAGGAAAAGCTCCAGGCTGACGATGCGGGAAGGGTGCGAGTTAGCCGGGTCGTACAAGCGCGCCGGGAGCGTCCCGAATTCACACAGGTGGATGTAGGAGAGCCAGGCGAGACAGCGGTGGCGCAGAGTGAGACGTCCTGACACGGAACCCTCGCCCTCAGGCAGGAGAGCTCTCTGAACCAGGACACACGCAAACACAGTCTCTCATCTCATTCCATTAGGCTTTGTGTGTGTGTTTTTACTGTGTGTGTGTGTGTGTGTGTGTGTATGTGTGAGGGACACAGACCTGCAGGAGGTCCTGGGCGTTGTGCACGCGGCCGGTGAACACACTGAGCTGCGTCCGGTACAGCAGCGTCTCCAGAAGATGGAACGAGGAGAGCTCGTCCACAGCGCCCCCTGCATCATTTATCAGGAACTGCAGCATCCGCTCACACACTGCTTCTTTTCCATCAAAAGAGCTCTCAATGTTCAGGTACTTTAATATATAAAAAATAAAAAAAAACACAATTTAATTTACTTTTGCACAAAAAGTAACCTTTGATCTGTACATAGTATGGTGACCTAAACTGTGTGTGTGTGAGCGAGAGAAACTCACGGTCCACCAAACAGTGTAGTGTGTCGCGTGCTCCACGGCCATGTCACACATCTCGCGGACATCTTCGGCGCTGCCGCGGCGTGAGAACAGCGTGAGGTAGTGACACCACAGCTCCTCATCCTCGCGGTTATCCTCCAGAGCACGTGAGAGTGTGTTCAGTGCCGCGTCCACACACTCGGTCACCGGGCTGCCGGGACGAGACAGAGTGTATTAGTGATGTGAGATTGGACAGATTCAGAGTGTGTGTGTGTGTGTGTGTGTGTGTGTGTGTGTGTGTGCGCGCGCGTGTGCGCGCGTGCGTGTGACCCACGTGTCTCTCTGGCTGAGGTATCTGTAGGCGAGTTTGATCCACAGCTGTCTGTCTCTCGGGCTGTCCAACACGCTGTACTCCAGATTCGAGATGTCGTCCGTCTCACTGTCGAAGTAACGCTTATCGTCCTGAGTGACACACACATCCGACACGGACCGGTGATCCGACACACACCCCTCTGCACACGCACACACAGACGTAGTTAAGCATTAATGGTTAAACACCCGAAGTTTATGTCAGTGTGTCTGTAGTGACTGTGGGTCGCCTCTGTGGGGCGCTCTGACTTACACACTTATACCGGCTCACCAGATCACATCAATACATACACTGTAAGTGTCAGTGAGTGTGTCAATGTGTGTATATACATGTGTGTGTGTGTGTGTGTGTGTGTGTGTGTTTACTGACCCTCGTCAACAGCAGCAGGTATGGTGATGTTCTCCTCCTCGCTCTCAGCTACAGTGTTTGGGTCGGGCGAGGGTCTGTGTGCCTCTGGTTTCCACTTCCTCCTCTGTTTGTAAGTCGTAAATGGAGGCACTTCACACACACACACACACACACACACAGTAAGATCAGTAATGCCTGTCACAATGGGGTTAGCAGGGTGTTAACTGTGTGTGTGTGTGTGTGTGTGTGTGTGTGTGTGTGTGTGTGTCTCACCATGCCGTAAGCTCTCGTTAACTTTACTAACGAGCAGCACCGCTTTCTGGTCCGAACCCATCCGGTCCTTGTTCCCTCCGAACAGCTTCTTGATGTACCTCTCTGTCATGAAAACACACACGCACACACTTATTAGTACAATAAACACACAGCAGTGTCTCCGCTCAGGGTCATGAAGAGGTAACAGGAAGTGTAAAAGCTGCACCTGTAGATCGAGTGATGTCATTGGTGGAGCTTTCCTCTGAGCAGCCAATCAGAGGCAGGTTGTAGGACAGGACGTCCTGGAACAACTGGTTTCCGTTCAGGGTGCAGTTCCTCATGTGCTGCCTAACACACACACACACACACGTTGAATGTTGGTGATCGAGTGCGTGTGTGTGGGGGGGGGGTTGNNNNGGGGGGTTAGGGTTAGGGTTAGGGGGGAGGGAGTGGTCTCACCACTGGCAGTCCTCGTCGTTGCAGGTTCCTGTCAGGTCGAAGCGGCAAAAGCACTTGCGCGGTTCGATGGCGTGGCTGTAGGTGAGGGAGCTCAGAGAGAGCTTCTCTTTAGTGCGAAAATATGGACTGAACCTACACACACACACACACACACACACACACTCACTTCTTCAGGGCAATATTGGATGTTTAGCAGTTCTACACTTACATCTCTTTTAAAGCTTACAAGTTAACCTCAGATTAAATACTGTGTGTGTGTGTGTGACAGACATTGAGTCTGCTCACCTGTATGACCTGAAGACCAGGAGCGGGCTGCGGTACGGACCGAACGGAACCGGCTTCAGCTCGCTCCGAACCTGCTGAGGAGCCATGGGGTCGAAGTCCACCTGAATGACCTACACACACATACACACACACACACACACTTTCATTTAACTTTTTTCCCTTTCTGTGTGTGCTTTTAGCACCCCAGCCCCAGTAAGAGAGTTGCCCCAGTCTCACCCGGTCACTGGGCCGGATGTCCAGCAGAGCGCCCCCTTGTGAGCGTAGTTCCTGTGTCAGTAGCTCAGGGAGCATCTCACACTGCTGATAGCGCAGCCGCAGGTCCTCCACGTTCAGCCCGAACAGGAGCAGCTCTGTGGGGGGCGTGGCCTGTTTGGCAGACACCGTGGGCGTGGTAGGCGTAGTGGGCGTGGCCGGAGTCTCAACGTGGCTCAGATTGGGTTTAGTGAACGAGCCGGACTCGCGGAAAGAGCGGCGCCGGGCGGTAGTGGTGGTGGTGGTGGTGTCGGCAGGCTGCGTCTCCGCCCCCTCTGGGTCAGGATCGTCGCCGGGGTCGTCGCTGGCGAGCGTGAGCTTGTCCTGCGTGAGGTCGTGGAGCGAGGGCTGCGAGACGCTGCAGGGGATGATGGGAGCGGCGGCCTGACGCAGCGCCTGCGCCTCCTTCAGCTTCTGGATCTTCAGCGCGTACTCGCTCTCCAGCTGCTGCAGGCGCTTCTTCTGCGCCATGAGATCGGCGTAGTGCGAGTCAGAGAGGTCCACACGCCGCCGTTTCCCCACCTACACACACACACACACACACACACACACAGTTTAAAGAGAATAGAAAGTACTGTACATAAAGGCTAAGTATGATGGTTGAACAGTAGAAGAAGAGCAGTGTGTGTGTGTGTGAGTGAGTGAGTGTGTGTGTGTGTGTGTGTGTGCTCACAGAGAGCTGCATGTTGTTTCCTTTCAATGTTCCTGTCTGAGACAGTAACTCTCTCTCCATCCTCAGGGCTTGGTGCTGTTTTACTACCACACGGTGCTGGACACGCTGGACCTACACACACACACACACACAGTAAGTCAGTCACAGATAATTATAATTAACATTGTGACACATCCTGCTGTGTATGAGCAGTGTATGAGCAGTGTGTGCGCGCGTGTGTGCCATGTATGAGCAGTGTGCATACCTGTTCCTGCAGTTTCCGCAGCAGCACTCTGTTAGCGCTGGCGACTTTCTCCGCCGCGAGCAGCTGCTCCTTCAGTCGCACCACTTTAGCCTCGGCCAGCTTCAGAGACTCTCTCTTTCTGAGCTCCTGCTGGTGGAGCTGCTGGAGCAGAGCCTGGTCCTTCTGCAGCTGAGCGCTAACACACACACACACACACACACACACACACACACACACACACACACACACCCCTTAGCACCTGAGTCACTAACACATGTCTGCGATTAACGGTTGAACATGAAGACACCGACCGGTGTTTGGCGAGCTTCTCCTCCGTGTCGCTGAGGTCCATCGGTTTTCCCAGCACATCCGCATTCGAGTCAAATCCGAGCGGAGAGGAAGCGGCAGAATCGGACTTCCTGATCCGCTGATGACTGTGAACAAAACAACGTCAGAATAACAGAACATCTAAACACTTTAAGAGTTCATTTAATCCACGACTTGTCCTGTAATAGAGAGAGAGTGGGCTGGAGGGGGGGGCGTGTCCTGGTCTACAGTTGTAGCTCATTAGCATTCTTTTTGTTTGAGTTTACTCATTACGTTCATGTGGAAAGGGGCGGAGTTTGGTGCTGGGGCCGGGTGTATGAGTGTATGTGAGAGAATCACCTGGTTAGCTCCGCCCTCAGGAGGCGGTACTCCAGTGCAGTTCCCTCAGGTAAAGTGTCCGTTGTCCTCAGCGGGTTGTTCTCTTTCTCGGCCACAGGAACAGGTCTCGGTCTCGCCGCCTGGATCTGCCAAGGGGATAAAGACACGTGAGAACGGTGAGCTGAGGAAGCAGAGCAGAGCAGAGTGTGTGTGTGTGTGTGTTTTTGTTTGTTCACTCACCTCCACGCTTCTTCTCGCCTCTTTAATCATGGATTCCAGACCACCGAACACGTACTGCGCCGATCCCGACGCCTCGATCTCCGAGTCGCTGTCGTCAGACCCGTTCAGACGGATGACCACGGCTTTGTGTCGCGGCAGCTGGGGAAACATGACGCCTGTCAAAAAGAGTTCAGACGTGGGCGGAGCCCCGAGAGGCAGAGCTGCGTGCTGTGCTGGTCTTACTTTAGCCAGGTCATAAATACACAAACATCTGCAAAAGCATTCATTACACTATACTATTAGCATTTAAACGCTGACTCGAGGCTCTCAGAGGATGCTGATTGGTTGGCTGGGCGGCATCTGATTGTGTACACGGAAAAGGTTTGGCAGACACCACACACACACACACACACACACACACACACACACACACACACACACACACACACACACACAGAAACACAAACTAGACCCTACAGCATAATACCAAAGCAGTGGTGGTAAGGTTAGTGTTGCTATGGTAACGGACCATCAGCGGCGCTCTGGATGCTGCAGCTGCTCGTCCGAACTTGCTGGAGGTGCGGGAGTGGGTGGAGCTAGCGTTGAAACCGAGAGGCACAGAAGCAGCAGCGGCGGCAGGGGCTCTGATGGTGGGCAGAGCTACAGGTCTGATGGGAGACGGAGGGCCGCTGTTACTGGACGTGTCCTGAAAAAGAAAAAGACCAATCAGAGATCAGAACACACTTTAAAGTCATGAGTGTGTGAGTGTGTGAGTGAGTGTATGAGTGTATGAGTGTGCAAGCTACCTCTGCTCTCACAGAACGTTTGTTAGCTAGCGATTTGAGAAGCTCCTCCCTCAGCATCATCTCCTCTTCTTCTTCCTCATCAGCGAAAGGAGGTTTTGGGGGGCGCTCCAATTCCTCCGGAGGTGGCATTGGGGGTGGGGGAGGGGGCGGGACCAGTGAAACCACACCCACTGGACTCTGACAATACTGAACCATATCCTGAGTAATACAGAGAAACATCTCAGTGATGACAAAACACAATTTCCTGTTTATACAGATAAGGGCGGGGCTTACCTGCCGGAGAGGGGCGGAGCCTAGAGAGAACACTGGAACAGCGTAGAGCGGGCTGACACCACCACACACATCGTGTGCTGGAGACGCAGCTGCAATCATAAAATAATGCTGTTATTATATGTACACATAACACAGTGTGTGTGTGTGTGTGTGTGTGTGTGAGAGATTGTTTACCTGGAGAATTTGTCTCACTGTCCGTATCCATGGCGACCTCATCATAATTGTCATACTGGTACAGGTTACCTGCAGAGTCGAGTCCCTGCTTCAACTTCCTGTGTTCAGGATCTGAGGACTGACACACACACACACACACACACACACACACACACACACACACACAGTAAGGCTAACAGCTGGATGACAATACAAGATTGGCATACGTATGTGTGTGTCTCATCTTGTGGCTGTGTGTGTGAGTGTGTGTTTGTGTATCTCACTTTGGTGTGTGTGTGCGCATGTTTGTGTATCTCACCTTGGTGTGTGTGTGATGTTTCCCCCCCACTAGCTTCATGAAGCGGTTGTACTGCTCCTCCTGATTGGACAGGTCCCTGATCTTGCGGATCTCCTCCTCTCTCTTCCTCTTCTCCTCCTCCTCCTCGCTCCTCTGCTTCTGCGCCTCCTGCTGGAGTTTCCACGTCCGCAGCTGCTGCTTCCTCCACGCCTGCTTCGACACTGAACACCGGACACGCGGGGGAGTTTATTAATCAAAGTTGCATTTAAAAGAACTATGCTGAATATAAAAGTACCTGAATGCAGTGTGTGTGTGTGTATGTGTGTGATTTCATCTGGGAGGTTAACACACACATTGGGACAACAGCACAATATAATAAAGTTTTAACTTCCCCCACCAACTCTAAGTTCAGTGTGAATATTAAAGAGGTCCTATTATGCTTTTTCAAATATTTTCTTTCATGCAGTGTGTCATGTAGCTGTATGTGAACATA